>CM048060.1:7899306-8483342 GCA_026259375.1 Verasper variegatus
TAGTGGTAGCTAAGTCGTTACTTAACCCAAGGTTCCTAAAGCATCTTCTTCCTCTATTGCTGATTTCATAGTCCCCACATTTTCCTGGAATTATCCGGAGGGGCTTTATGTGAGTATGAAAATGTCACTTGCTCCCAAGACTTTCCATAACTTTTCCTGCCAGCCCCATGGCAAGATATATAAGTGTTAAACGTAATTAAAGGCCCTAAAAATTCACAACAAATGTGTTGACGAGGTTTCTAAAATGCAATGGACACCAAACTGAGAAAAACAGAAACAACACAAATATTTCAGGATGAAAAAGAGGAGCCATACACATAGAAGACACTGAGATTCGAGAGCTTTTGGCAATAAGGGTCTACTCAGGTGCTGGTGCGCTATAAACGTCATGTCCTGCCTCCCACAGGCTCTACTTAGGTGCCACACCTTAACCCAAGCCCCTCCTCGGATTTTTTTTATATATTACGTGTGTGTGTGTATATATATATATATATATATATATATATATATATATATATATATATATATATATATATATCAGTATATGATTGCTCGTATCTCTTGTCTATGTGCAAACCAATAACAATCATATCAAAATCAATGTTCTCACATTGAAAATTGTGTTTGGAGGAGTAAAGTTTGTAAAGTATCTTGCTGCGATCCAGCTGTGTAACCAGCACATGGAGGAGGACGGACTAAATCTGTCAGTGATCCCATGTCTGTCCCAGGCAGCGGAGGTTGTTCTCCTATGAGACATCGTTAACGTGGTGCAGTGCCAATTTAGCAATACCGGTGACTCTACTGCAGAGGTGGAGGAACATGTGGGAGGAGAGAGGCACAAACCTGTCATGTAACATATACAGAGAAACTGAGAGGAGGAGAAAGGAGGCGAGACCAAGGTGCAACTTCCTTATTGTCATCTGCATATTTGTAAAAGCTGCTCGGTTGTTACAACAAAGATGTGCCACCACTTCTCACATCCGTCGCTGCATAAATAAATGAACCAAACAACCCGGAGTTGGTCTTTGCAGATGCCTCCTGCTTTTTTTTTACGCTTTGAACAATACATGTAGACAAATAAATAAGATTCATTTACAGACCCCTGCTGGAAAAGTTGTTGTAGGGCGTGAGTTCGAAGTGAAGGCAGTGCAGCAGCAGCAGCTGTTGTGTCTGTGTTCCTTCATTAAAAAAACAGGAACACATAACTCATGTGGCCGGTGCCGAGGTGATTGGGTTCACGGAGTGTTTCCCAGCAGTCATACGTATGAATATTATGTCCTCCACAGCTGCTCGGCTTGGTTTTGAACAAAAGGAGAAGGTACATGGCAGCTCAGGTCTGGCGTTAAAGCAAATCGCTGGCGTTGTTTGTGATTTAGATTCCTCTAAAACAAAGAAAGTAATGGATCTTATCTGTATTGATCATGTGATTTATCGCTGTAATGAAAGGGACGAAAAGCATAGATAACAGCACAGCTATTACTACTGTGAATAGACATGCATTTTATTATATACTCTTTCTTTAAAGTAGATGTCATCTCGAGCGATTTAATGTGAATATATTTAGTCCACAATCCAATACAAAAAAGAGAGAAACTTCGTAATAATGTGATACCCTTTGATTCAAAGCAGATTTTTCTTTCTTTTAAACAAGCATTTGCAAAAATATTTTTTAGTTTACATTTGGTAATTTGTAATTTGGTAATTAGTTTGTAATTCACCTTCATCAGCATTTTAATACGATAATTTACATTGTCAATAGTGTTATACAGTATTGATGTCCTTGTCTCTAAACACAATCCTTTCCCCCATTCTCTGTTAAACTTGCTATATTTAACCAACTCATGTCTGGGTGTGTTTGTGTCAGGCATGTTTCTTGTGTGTTTCTTCCAGCTGTGAGTACAATTTTGACAAGTTACTTATCTTCCTTCATCACCACATTAGATAAATTGGCCGAGCATAAAATACAGCACTTCTTAGTGATCACCAAGAAGTCTCAGAATGTCTCTATATTTGGGCAACTCCAGAAGATATGAGGCAGTGTGATTAGCATATGCATGGCCACATTTGAAGCTGATTTAGTTTTAGCTGTAATCAGGATTTGATACTTTGACTTTAAGATCTGTCTGTCTCTCTCTGACACTTTGTAGAAGTTTCACAAGTGTATTAACAGCATTAGACCAAAAAAAAATAGAATTGAGGATTGAGGTTAGAGCTCTGTGCTATTACATGCTGAAAAGTTCAGCAATTCTCTCAATGTCCTATTGAATGCTGTATTATAAGCTGTGGTGTTACCCGCCTATATGTCCCTATATGAACACAGACAGAGACATCTCCAACACATTTTTATGACAAGTACTCAACCTGATTTATATATGATGACTTATTAACTTTGTGCAACCTGGGTTGATTTACATTTGTATACTATTTTTGTACATATTTACTGCCATTTACTATGATATTTGTGTTGCTGATAACTTATGACACATCACTTGAGTTGGTCAACATGGATTGTGGGTATTTAAGACGGTGACTCTTTATCTATCGGAAATAGGAGGAGGAGCCTTGTGCCAGGAACAAAAAAAAATCCCTCTCTCTAAAACTATCATCTGTATTTCTGTTTCTCTCTTTTCTCTTTCATGTAAATCATTCTTGTGAATTCAAATCTGTTGTTCTGAATAAGAAAATCGACCATGAATCTGCCAATGGTTTGTGTTGTAGATATCATGACACCGGCGAGGTTATAGATTGGTTGTGTGCTAGATGAATACAGCAGTGCCTTGAGGTAATTCAGTTCCTATGTTCGTGCCGTGCAGGATTCTGGGAGGTGGTATTTTCAGATCTGCTCTGAATTGCCCTAAGAGATGTTCTCAGCCCACAAAATATTCTTTCAGCGGGGCTGCTTTAAAATCACTGCACTGCATCTCTTTAAAGCCTCATGATTTATGACCGATCTCGCCAACAAAACAGAGTTGTGAAACCAGTGTTTGCAGGTAGATGCATCAAATGCAAAATACAGTAGCCCATGTTGTCATGTGTCTGCTTTGCCATGTAAAAGGACGTATGTGGGTTTTTTTGGGGGGGGGGGGGTTCATTGCCAACATCAGCTGTCCCAGAATCAAATGAGCGTGTTTGTGTATGAAAGACGTGTGTTACTGTTACTAGCTGCTCTGGGCACTGAATCCTCAATGCAAGGACTTGGAACTGAACTACAGGTGATAGCATGAGATAGTCTAATAAGACTAGATGGACACGCTTCTATGTATATTGGACTGGATATGTATGTCTATGTAAGGGGAACTGATATGTTTATTGTTATTTATACGTTTATGTTATTAAAGGGTTTTTATCATTTCTAATTGTTATGGATTTACTTATACATATATCATTATGTGGGATTGTGTGGAAGTACAAGCTCGTATAAATGTTCTATGAAATCTATTGGAAAATATTTGATATGGAAGAGGATACGAGAAATAACCAAATAACGATTATGTTGGAGTATAGGTCATAATCCCGCCTCCTCCATGTCAGAAAATGTGAGATGGACATATCATATACATTTTTCCTCAAAGATGGTTTCTGTCAATTTAGGTATTTCTTATCACACATATATATCGAAGTCCTCATTTTTCCAATAACTTTGGTTGAAATTAGTTATTTGATGCTATGAATGGTGTGCAACCTCATGATTGACAGGTCAGACTGACTCATGATTGGTCAAATATTCCCGCTCTCAACTGTTCAGGCTCCAAATGGCAAGATGGCTTCTTTCCTATACAGGCTATTTTGGCTTCAATTCTAGATAGTGAGAGGAAGTGGAGACACTTTGCAACGTGTCGTTGGTGCTTAGCTTGAACTCCGGATAGTTGGCTAGCCCAAAGAGTCGACAGACACAGAAAGTGTAGGGTTATTCCAAATCAGGGCCGGGTCTAGACAGGCATGTATGAGGGGGCAGCCACAAATCTTGAGGGGGCATTGTGCTCCAGCACCTTTTACCATGTCTAATTGACAAATTCACTCACTAGGATGCGGGTACACTGAACAAGTGCCTTGTAAAGTACTGTGGTCTCAAATGCTTGGCACACTTATTTCATTGTAGTTATTGTTGTTAGACTAATCATATATGAACTTGGGTTGTTAGTTGTATGTCCTACCCTCAACCTAAACTGACTGCACTTTGTCAGGCCTCTACCCTAAGACCTGCCCAACTTGGGTGTCCCTATGAAGACTAGCTTCTGTTGGTATAGCTCTTAGGGTCACTGAGGCACTCAAACCTCCTGACCACGATAAGGTGGCAATCCCTCAGGAGGATGTTTTTGTATTTTTTTTGTATTTTTTTGTATTTTTTGATTGGAAGTTGGGCAGACAGCTATCCCTCACAGTGAACCGGCAGCAGGCCGATACACTGAGCAGAGCGAAAAGGGGAGATGGAGCGGAGGTGAGAAACATGACATGAGAAACAACTTGATATATTTTATATTTGAGGTGGCAAGCAAGACATTAAGACATTAAGAAGTGGAGCGGAGGAGAGAAGCATGAGATAATAAAAAATATATGAAATTTAATATATTTTGGGGGATTTAGTTTGAGGGGGCACAATATTTATTTGAGGGGGCCAGGCCCCCTCTTGCCCCTGCCTAGACCCGGCCCTGTTCCAAATTGGTACTTTTTCTCTAAACAGCCTGATCTTCTTGGCTCTAACATAAGCTTGTTAGTCATACATGACCATGGTTGACACACATATGATGCACAGCCAACACCAACGCGTTACAAGACAGTCCATCAGCATGTGAGTACACCGCTCACTCTGGTAAAATACAACAAAAAGGAAGGAGGTGCCACCCTGTGGCGCTATTCAGAATTGGAGGAGACCCTCATAACCTATATTGGCTGTTACATCGTCCATCTTTTTATTCAGTCTGGTCACTACAGCAAAGTTAAACTCCGACATGTTGCATCGTTTGTCCTGTACAAGCATTTTATGAATGATACATTCCTGTTCAAAGTTCATCGCCTCCAAACATTGTTGGATTTGCTGTAAGCTGAGATCAAAGCTGAACAGGAGGAATAGTATTTTGGAAGAACACTGCATGAATCTTTTATCGTGCACCGACTGACTGATGCGGCTGCTGCACTTTAACTGATGTTTGCTTACACTGATTCCTGTGATTGCACCTGAAGCCCTAAAAATAGACGCCCCTTGCTGTTGTGAGAGTGAAAGAATGGAGCTGGGGAAGCCACGGAGGGGAGGGAGGGAGTGAGAGGAGAGATCACACAACCTTTTTTCCAAAAATGGCAGCAGAGTGCGATGCCAGTTTTGCTCTTCTGAAATCACTTATCACAGGTATCGGATGCATGCTTCCTGCTCTCCCTTCCACGTCCTTTCTCATTCACCCCATATCCATAAAAGTGCTTCCCATCCCCAAAGATTCAGCTTAGAGGCTTTTATCCATTTGTGTGAAAGAGAAAAGGTTGTTAAAATTCAGGATGATTTGTAAAATTAGCTCTCTATCTCTGAAGGCAGCTTCAGGTGATGGCTCGAATTATGTGGTCTGATTTATTTTATGTTGCCGCTCATTAAACGGCTGATCCAGTGTAATACCTTGGCACTGGCTAGAATGAGCAAGTTCACATTGCTCATGTCAGACAAGATGTCCTCACTTCAGTAGACAGTTATTTAGTTTATTTACCTCACAGCGTGAAGTTTATTCTTCAACATGACTTCCTCTAGAAGTCAGAAACTAGTGGAAACAGGAAAGTAGAGGCAGGCACTGAGACAGAGAGAGTTAGAGCAGCGTGGGAGGACGACTGGTGAGATGCTACAAGCAGTTTTTGTTTACTCCTGGCCTGCAGTTTCACAAGGCACCAGAAACATTTCCATAACCAGTAAAGGGTCTTAATTCTGAGCTGGAATGAGCAGGAGTGCAATATTTTGAAACTTAATATTCAACCTTTTTTGGCAAACATATTCTGAGTGTGGGGATGTAAGTGGTTTGGGATCTGCAACGAAGTATGAAGGTCATATTGATAAAGATCAAATTTAGATTACAAGAATAAAGATGTGATATTGCGGGGAAAAAGTTGTGATTTAATGAGAAGGAAGTTGTAATAAACAGTGAAGCATTAATGTGATGAGGAAAATTGTCAAAATATTACAATAATAAAGTTGAGGAAAACTAATTATTATTATACAAATTATTGTATCTGTCTTTTTAAGTGGCCCTGATAGTCAATCGTAGGTTTCTGTTATACTGCTACTACTTTTTTTTTAAAGTTTTCTAAAGTCCGCCTCATTTGTCAGATTACAAAAATTAGACTATGAGTACTGAGGAATCATCATGTAATGTTGGAGAAGATTGGAGAAGAATACACAGAGGAAGAATTGGAGTTCAAAAACTGCGTGTGTGTGTGTGTGTGTGTGTGTGTGTGTGTGTGTGTGTGTGTGTGTGTGTGTGTGTGTGTGTGTGTGTGTGTGTGTGTGTGTGTGTGTGTGTGTGTGTGTGTGTGTGTGTGTGTGTGTGTGTGTGTGTGTGTGTGTGTGTGTGTGTGTGTTTCCTGGAAGTCCTCACTTGGAATGTGTGTGCGTAGGCATGTTCTTTTGGCTGGATAAGGATACAAGTGGGAATTGGTTTTCCCCGTACTGCAGCCACGTTTCGTAAAAACAAGTTATACAACATTGTTCATTCAGAGGTCGAGTTGACACCAATATAATCCCCCCAAAGTATCTGTTAGCAAATCATATCACAACACTGACAACAAAACTACAAAATTTCAATCAACAATTCAAATCTTCCAACTACCTCAAACATTTCTCAACATCAAGTGTGACAATATAAAATGTACACATATCAAAACATTGACACAAGGTGTACTATTAAAAGTAGGTAAGTACACATAATTCATAGTGCAAATACAAGCGTCATCCTGAATGTTCAGCAACGGACTGTGAAGTAGGAACTGTGATGTTCAAGGGTCAAGGGAGCAGGTGGAAGTGATTCTTGACAGGAGGAAGTCATTGTTCTCAGATGATGATGAGGATATCGCCAAAGAGACATGGGTGACAGAACATTTCCTCAGAAAAGAGACTCGACTAGATTCAAGATCTACTCACTATGAAAACAAAAGAATTTCAATGATCAAGAAACTCACTGCTGACATTTTACTGGTCCAAGAAATACAGGCTTTCAACTGCTATTAAATATCAGCTTTTTGTTAAACTCCTTATGACTCGTGTCCACATAGCTCAATGTGTCCATATGCAACCCAGAGTGTATTCATTCTAATTGTAACTTATGCTCTCCCATGTGTTGCCAAACTCTGATATTTGAAATGTTTATTTTCTTTTTCATAAGCAGTCTATTCTTAATTCATAATTGACAAAATGTACAGGTCACATTGAAAATAAATTCTCCATGTAGATATATAATATTTGCAGTTGATTTCGGACAGACTGGACAAAAGGTTAGCATAAAATGAATTTAGCTACTATATCCAATTCATTTAGTTGACATTGTTGATTGAAAATTATGTAACTGTATAAAAATATAAGCTTCAGTCAGTTTGACACATTCAATAATATTAATTAACATAAACAATGTGCTTTGACCAGCAATCTTAAAGCAACGGTTTAGGCATATTCTACAAAAGTGGGCGGCAAATATCTGACAAAATTTGTGCTCACACACATATCAATGGAATTATGGACACGAAACCAAACTATGTAGAGAAAGGTAGTTAGGTATTAGGACAGTTTAATTATTAAGAGTGGAAGGCAAATAAATGCATTCCTCTCACTAGGCAATAATGTCAGTGTTTGAGGGTTCTGCAAAGATTTTGGTTATGCCATGATTACGAATTAAAATACTTAAGGTTAAGAAATGATTGTGGTTTGGACTGAATTTCTATGGTGGGTCCCAAAAACCTGTCTAATACCTATAACTCTGATTTACAACACACCGATGTAATAACCCAACCCCCCGAACCATTATTCTCCTCCTGGCTACTGAACGTTGGCATTGGACGTAAATCAGCAGCTGCAGAATCGTCCAGTATAAATGTGGGTCCACAGGATACTGAGCTGAGATAGTAATAGCAAAATAATGAGGCAAATTCTTCTCTGATACCTTGCAGTATTTCACAGATATAAGTACAGAGCGTAAAAGTACAGATTAACAGTTACGCCTGCTCTCCTCTGAAAATTACATTCCTGGACAACTTAAATACATTTTATGGCAGATTAGACTTAATCAATATTTATATTAGATTCATCTCTTAATTCCTCATAGCCTATTCACTATAAACATACCGCAGAAACTATTTTAACTAATATTAATGACACATTTCATTTGTTTTTCCTTCAATCAAAGTATATACCGCCAATGTATAGTGATCATGATTTTGCCTCTATCAGGAGCATTAAAATGACTTTCTGTTGTTGGATACATTTTTGAATTGGTGGAGTTTTTGATATTAGTTTTTTTATTTCTCTGTTTGCATTTTGGATTAGTTAGTTCCTGTTTTACTTTGAAACTTCTTTCTTTGTGTATTTCTCTTTTATTTCACTTGCTGTCTTTGTCTCTGATTTCCTCACCTGAGATCGATGAGCCTGCTTCCTGAAGCCCAATTCCTGCATCTTCTCTGCGGTCTCTGTTTACTTCAGAACAATGGCGAGTGTTACTAAGCGGATCATGTTGGAGTTGGAGCCGATAGACGTCGAAGAGCAATTACGTTTTCTTAAAGAACTGCAACACGTCGTCAGGGTTCGTTCCTTCAACTCAATTCTAAAATGTCTGATGGAAACGCGTAGTAGGGTATACACGTCTACGTGTAAGCTACTAAGTTTCTGGTTGGTTTCAGTTTTTTCTGTAGTTTACTGAATACAGAATTTTATTTGCTTGTCTTTACAAAATTTCTCAACACACCTTCCTTGGCGTTTGGCCTGCTGTCATGAACACAAAATGTGAAGTGTTCTTGCTGTGGAGCTGCCACTGAGGGTTCTGGTATGAGTACTGTACGTCCTTGTATAAGTAGCCTATGTGCTCAGTTAAAAGCCAGGACTCTATGGTTTGAAGCCATGTATCTGCCGGTCCACAGAACCCTGAAGCTGTTCACCCGATTACTCAAAGTGCAGGGAAACCTGACTCAGTATGCAAAACCCCAAACTGAAGAATCAATTGTTGTTGCCATTGTCGTGAACGCGCTGTTGTTGTGATCAACAACATCACTTATGTTGATGAGTCCGACTGAGTCTCGCTGCTACAGAACACTGGTCACCTAGTCAAAATGTTTTACTGTTGAATGTATCACTTGTCAAAATCACAGCAAATTCAACACTGCACTTCTTTGGTCCATTAACAATACACAAGCCAACTGTGAAGCTGATAAGATGAGTCTCCTTGGGTGAGTCACTGAAGTCCAAATTGCCCCTGATTGTGTGTAATTGAGAAACTAATTATAAATTTGTTTATAGCTGGTGCCTGGATTGGCGATGGGTCTGTTCCAGTGACAGATGTGTTATGTTTTCTGCACAACTCACGTGTCAGTGGAGGGTGATCAAGGCTTGAGGGTGAACAGGGTGCAGGATTTTAACACCAGACACAGTGGTTCCCTATATTACGTGTTGAAAATCACTTTGATTAAATAATTATAAATATGTACAATAAAATACCTCAATCTTTCCCAAAAACCATAACCGTGTTCTGTGGTTTACTCATCAGAGCCATAACCAACTGTCCAAACATGTCCTTGTTGCCATAAGCAGATATAATACTATGACAGCAGTGTGCAGGAAGGATGGCACACTTCCTGCACTGGTAGAAACATCGCCAGTAAACACGATCTGGCAGCAGTTACATCTCCCCCAGAACAAATTGGCCAATGCAAATCAGCCACATATAAACATTTTATCCACGGCCAGGTCGCAGCATCATATTAATAAGGCTTAAAATGTCACTGCTTGGGTACATTCTACTGCACTAGTACAGTGCCTGACTTTCCTGTTTTCTTGGCCTGTGTTGATGCCCCCGAGCTACTTCACATTTATTCCTTTGCATTAGTGAGCCCTCCTCAAACATTTCTACCATAACTTTTTTGTCACTTTTTATTGTTTGTGTGCCGGATGTTGTGTGCAGAGCTTTTTATAAACATGACACGTCTATAATGCAGCGTGAAGTTAGAAAACTGTGTTCATCCTACCTGGTTTATCTGCAATGAAGATTTTAGAGTCAATGTTTTTCATAAAATTAAACTAAATTAGCTTCAGTGAGGTTCACATGTAGGGTTTATATGTTTAAGTTTGAATGATTTAATTAACTGGTGTTATTTATTGATACATAATATGTTGTAATTTACACAATCTACAGACCCAAGTTCACATTTTTTCAAAATAGAAGTTCTGTAAGTCAGCTCAGTATAAAGGATGGCGGCAAAAAAACGAAAGTTGTGCTTACTTTGAAGACAAATTGACAAAAAGGAAGTGATTCTGTTGCCATGACGGAGATCTGCAGCCGTCGCAGGTCAGTCCTTCTGTGTCTCTGTCAGTTCGAAATGGTGAAATGTGTAATGAATGTGTCGCGTATTCAAATCTCATCAAACCTCGGCACTCCACTTCCTCTGGCTATTTACAAAGCTGATATGATGAAGGGTTTGCGAGATCTGCGTTCCACATACAGACATTTGTGGAGTCGGTAGATTTAGCTGTTGCACAGTCATTTCCCCTGTTGAGTGTGAGAGAAAGAAAGAGGCAGGGGTCAGTGAGTTTGTTCTTCAGTAAAATAGGGGTCCATCTCATCATCCATCTCTCTAATGTGCTTCCAGTAAAACCTTTCCATTTTTTGAACCTTTTATAATTCACCACCACTCCTCTTCCCTGGCTGTATCTTACCCCCCCTGCCCTCTGCATACCCCCTCCATAGATCCTAATTAAAAATATACTCTACATATTAACAAATGTCACTCCAGCTCATGGACATGCCTATTTCCTCCCTCTCTAATTGCCTTCCTTCAGCCACTCTGAACTCCTCCATCCATCCCTCTCTCTCTCTCCCTCCTTGCCTTTACATGTCTTACCCGCTGATGGAGAGTGAAGGGCCGTCTCCTGTAGAGAGCAGTGCCTTTTGGAGGGAACAATGGGAATTGGAACCAGTTTAGCAGTACATAATTCATCATGACCTGGCTCGTGCTCTTGTAAAACACCCACCCACCTCTCCCTCCGCCCACTCTGTCCCTCAGCCGACATTCTCCCTCTCACTCTCTCTGCTTCTTTGTTTTCACAGGGCTTGACATGGCTGCACATTTTCACGTCGCGTATATGGATAAAGAGAAGCGTACACATTATAACTTCAGTGCTGCTGTGCAAACACACTTGTATGTGTTTACATTTGAAAGTATGTTTGCATGTGTTTTCATGTGGCTCTCATGTCGGGGCGTGAAGAATGAAGGGGGTAAGGAGACTGGAGAGGGAGTGAGCATGTGTGTGTGTGTACTGTGTGGAGATGTAAGAAGTGTGCAAGAATCCATTCTCCAGCTTCCAGCATTAAATATTCCATCAGAAGCTGCTCTAGTTGCGAGACTATCACTTCATCTGTAACCCGGTGGAGGGTTTAAAGGCCCACTGAAGACAGCTCTTATGATTAGGGTTGGGTATCGTTTGGGTTTTTTCCAACATTGTGTAAAATCAATACTTTTGAAATGGTACCGGTACCTACACTGCCGGCTGATGTGCTTGACATGGGGTCACGCAAGCAGTCAAACGGAGCATCGCTCCGACTTTTTAAATAAGAGTGTGGATACCCGGCCCAGCGTGTCGGGTCCAAACCAGGCTTGACTTATTTCAGATTAAAAGTTTGAAATGAAATTCGAGGTGGCTGGGCAAATGTTTCTGGCACTGCACATGTCTGTAATTGGGTAACACAATAACAAGCAATAACCATGTGTGTCAGTGACAGGGTAACACACACTCGGGCTCGGTGATCAGGCTTGGACGTGTTCAGACAGAAAAATTCAGTCCAAGCCACTCAATTTCAAAAGTATTCCGTAATTCGTCAGGTGCTTCAATAAATTTGTCATGACCTTTTACACGGAATTGTTTTCAAACATTTGATGAACTTGGCTAGTGTCAACATTTTTTCGTGTGAAGTACAGCCACACTTTTGAACGTTTAGCTTTCGGTATTTTCTGGTTATGTCAACTCAAGTTTGAGGTAGCTACTAGCTAACTTCACATGCTAATGTTACGTGCTGCCAGAAGCATGTAAAGTGTCTTGCCAACAGAGTTAAATGTAATGTTAAGCATGTGCGGTGATTTTTATGTTGTTATCTATTTCAGTGCAGAGGTCAGGCACCGAAATCTGCATTGTGATTTTGACGATTTCAGTACCCAACCCTACTTATGATACAAAGAGCCACATGGTGAATTAAAATTATTATCATCAGTGACTGAGCCAATATGAAGAAGCACTTTAAGATCTTTCATGTTCATATTAAAGTGTTTGTTTTGATTGATGTGAGCATTTGCTTGTGGTATTAAAATGGTGGTAATTGGTGGGTATGTGCTTTTACAGATTTTTACTCCTTTTTTAATCTTTTTATTTTTTAGTCCCAATGTGCCGCTTGTTGTCTCCCTTCTTTTTTTTCTTTGATGCTTTAAAAGCTTTCGGAGAAGCACAATTACAGTGCTACTGCTAAAGTTTCTTTTTTTTTAAGTGACTCCTGGGACTTGGCAGCAAGGGGGATGGCAGTGGGGTGTTTTGTTAGAACATCTTTAAGTGTGCAAGCTAAGTGGCATCACAACAAGCTCCCTCTCCACTTCCGCTACTGACTTGTGCTCCATATCCAAAGTTTAGTGCTCTGTAGAGTCCACGTCTGGCTGCTAAATCTAATCCAGCCCTCCCTTGTGATGTCACTCCCCATCTCTTGCTGTCTATACTCCTCTGAGCCTTAAACAACCGCTGCTACTTTATTCATTACCGCCGTCTTACCACTTCCACAAAAAACAACATTACAAGTTTGCGATGATGCCACTTTCTTAAACAGCTTATGTAACCGCAGCGCTTCCACTCCAGCTCGGAAAAATATGTGAGAAGATAGATGTCAGTGCATATTTAAGAATGGGGGAATATATATATATATATATATATTTTGCTTACCTACATCACAACTGGAGCTCTGAATCTGAGCATCACCTTTAAAACAATGAGGAAATTAATCTGGGTCAGGATCAGCCTCTGTGGTGCTGTGCTTTTCCAGGAGAGATTTCACAAACCTCCACTCTCCTGCAGGAGGAATGGAAACGGGGCCAACTCTGAGGAGATAATGAGCATCACTGTGAGTGTTGCGTGTGTGTGTGTGTGTGTGTGTGTGTGTGTGCATGACTGATGTTATTTATGAAAATATATTGTACTTCTAATGACCCAACGCAAAATTCCACCCTGCTGACAACAAAAATTAATCATAAACTTCTCTAACTAGTTCATTATTCAAAGCAGCGCCACGAGACGCACGCTGCATAAAGGTGTGTGCAGCTTATCAACTTAGCATTTGAGAGCGTGGGCTCCCCCCCCCCCATTTGGATTGTCAGACAATTACCAAAGTATACGGAGACGCTCTGTTCTATTAGAGCTATACAGCCAAGAGCCACTGACTATAATTACACAGTAATTTAGCCTCCCATCCAGATTAGAGAAGGCAGAGGGATGAACGAAGTGAAACAAAGAGAGAGACTCCTGTGCAGCGGGAGAGGGAACATGTTTTTTTTTTTGGTAAGCAATGAGGGAACGGAGATGAGAGAGGAGGAATTAGACTGCAACATCATAGATACCGATTTACAGAAAGTTCATTAAAGGACTAGCTCAACGTTTTGAGAAATGTACATTTTCACCTACTTGCAAAGAAAGAGATAGAGGAGAAAATTGATACCGCTTCATAGTTGTCATCAATATGGAAACAGCTGGACAAATAATATCCACCCACCAGCATCAAAAATATGTCTTTAATGGTGATGATGGAGTCTTCATTCCCATTCTCAGCACTGGGGCATCTTGACTACTAAAGCCCAGGGGATGCATAGGAAATATGAGGAGCACTGATTGCATTTTCATGTGGTGTCAGATTGAATGATGATCTCAAATAGGAAAAACAACATGTAAAGTTATGGTTAACGAGTCGCCGTCATTATCATTTCTTCTATTATCAACTTATCCTATACCTATTTACATGCATGTTTGAAATGATTTATGCCTGTCCATTGTAATTGTAAGTATCAAGTTACTGTCAATGCCTGAAACCAGAGTCCTGCACAGGATGGGTTCCAATGGTTATCTGACAAATTCATCGGTACAGGCACGGGTAGAAATTAACTCAACACATTCTTGAGGAATCCAAAGTTAAAATGATGATAACTACAAACATTGAACCAGCCAGAACATCAAAATGGATCACATAAAGGCAAAAACTAGCCAGTGGTGAATATGCTCTCAGTGGCTCTGCTGCTTGGAAAGTATTACCTTTCGATAGCCGCAAGCTAGGCACGTCATTACTGAGAAAACACAATGACTGTGAAGCACAGGAGCTGTGACAATTGAGATACTTTTCCAAGAACTCCCTTAAGCTAACCCTTTGTGTGTATGTAGCATGTGTATGTATTCAAATTAAATTCAAACATTTTCACTGCTATTATAATCAGGTACAGGAGGCTTCTCTCTCCAGTCGTAGCATATGTAGCTTATGTCAGAGTATCGGGTCTGGATTTGACTTGGAGATAATTGGGTGGGGGTTTGCAAAAATGGTCAGTGCATGAAACATCCTGCGACTGAAGTTTCACATTCAAATCTTTCAACAGCTGCAATAAGGGGTTGCTTTTATTGTGAAGCATTCACCAGAAACATGAAATGTGTGTGGTCACGTGGTTATGATGATTTTTTTTTTTCTACTTTTTGCGACAAAGTCATCCACAGTGAGATGAACGAAAGCCATAAACACACACCACATAATTACGCACTCGTCTGGCTCTGTTGTTTTTTCAGCCAATCTCATCCATCAGGAGATTTGTCACAGCCGAACTGACAGCTGAGCTTTGAGGCATTTGATAACATCGCACGATCACAGGGAACTTAATAGAACGTGAGACCTTTGGGTTTTTATGTGTGAGCGAAGGGTCTCATGAAAATTGTATGTATGATTAGGCGATGAGACGCGCTGGGACTCGTCTCCTATTTTTAAGCAGAAAAGCTGGGAGGGTGATCAGCGAGCTGTGGGAGCCCTTCACAGCTGAGGGGTCACACAGCCAGGGGGTGTTGGGGCGATTGTTGGACCAGGCTACCTCGACCACAGCGTCCTCTCTGACAGGAGGTTAACTAGATTCTGATCCATGGCTTCTGCAGGACCTGTCACTGGTCAATGCACTTAACCTGAGACAGGCGGGGAGTAACTTCAGAGGGTTTTCTCCTTTTCTGGCTTGCTGTAATAATCCTTTCTTCATTCCATTGTTCCAAAACCCTACAGTGTTTTCTTCCTGTGTTTGTCTAGGCTGCTCAGGCCCTCTCTAAATTTAGGGTTTTGTTCAAAGCAGTCATGCTCCGGGGGAAGTGTGTACCCGAACTTGTGTGTACAGTCTCTCACTCCTCACAGCCACTCTGTGCTGAAGGAAATTTCCACATTCTCTTCCATCTCTTTGTGTTTGGCTCAAGCAGTGGATGGACTCTTTGGACTGTTGTTGTTATTATTATCCGGGTAATACTGGCCCACCCTGGATAGGAAGATGCTTATTAAAAGTATATCCAGAGGCATTATTGTACGAGCTCTGAGGAGCAATGAGCACATTCTCTAATGCTAAGCTTTGTCATCTGGTATTGTCGTTTCCTTTATGGTGTCATTTGTCTTCCTAATGTAGATACTTTGGGAATGAATGTTTCTTTTACTATATGTTCAATAAAGTGTGTTTGTAGAGGTAATGACACTAATGTACACACTGCAAATTTGGATGATGTGTGTGCAAGGAAAGAAAAGCCAGGTGCGACTGAATACACTGTTTTATTCAAGCACTGTCAGACTGTTGTTATAATGGCAGGAATGGAAGAAATACTTGTTATGATGTTTTCAATAATAGCTGTACCAATGAGTGCTCAGTGATAATGGTGATACTCAAGTAAAGTACATGTATCTAAAAGCTCAAATTAAGCACATTAAGTGGGTACATGTACATTCTACCACTGTCTTTTTTAAAAGACCTGTAATCAATTATCTTCTTTGTGGATGTATCCCGGACCATATTTAAAGTCTTACGATATTTGCAAGAGAATCTGATTCATTTTAATCGAATCCTATGTCTTCCTCCCACTGAGGATGTGTTTGTCGAGCAAATGATGGATGGAACCAAACTGGCATGCGTCCCATTAAGCTGGCACTTTTCTTCCTGCACGTCAGAGATCTGTTATTACTAATTCATGGCGTTCAAGGGAATCATTCCTAAACTAAAATGACAGAGAGGAAATAGACATACAGCCTTGAAAAGGGGTAAAAACAGACCTCATCTATTAGCTCATCCAAAAACTGCAATGCACTTCCACACAGTTGTAGAAATGAATTGTTGGCTTTAGAGATATTATTTCAAGTTGATGTGTCACCAGTCTGTGTATAACACACATCATTTTTATCATAACATGAATCTTTTTGGAATCGTATGTATCAATTCTATTTGTGCTGTTGTCGTCTGACTCAGGCTGCAGGTAAGAGCCTGCCAGTAACCGATATCAACAAAGTAAAAGCTGCATGGGCAGATCCAGGGGTGGTTTACCCCTGAAGCGCTTCTTTCCTCTTAGTAGTTTTGATCCTCTAATAATTTCGAATAAATCAGTCGCTTCCTCACAATATCAACAATAATTGACAATTTGTTAAGAACTTTAATTTTCTAAGGTTTTTAATAGTACAAAATGTGTTTGAACAAGGAACAATTTTCAAAATATAGTCAATGGCTTTGCTCAAAGCTGTAGAGCTAACAGTAAACAAGGAATGACTTAAATGTTCACCCTGTGGAAAAAGGAGTTGTTGGTCATAGCATGTGTTCGCCTCATCAACCCTTCCACTCTCATATGCACTTCACGTTCTGGCACCTTCTTGATAGTGGGTGCATCCAGACCATTCTCTAAACACTGCCGTCAAACTGATGAGTAATGACGCTGTCACAGCCAAAGCACGGTGTGTGACAAAGAAATTATTAAGGGGAGGATTTAATGTGACAAATTAGGAATCTTGACATCTAAAGAACATGACAAAAACAACAATGAACACACCTCTTACAGCTAGAAAAAGAAAAGTTGTTTTGTGGTTTTCTGTTTGCCAGCTTTCCTCCTGACGTACATTGAGAGAACATCTGGCTCAGTCTGGATACTCAGGAGCAGGAATTGCTGCGACACCGTCTCTCAGTCTCAGACGTGTGACCGTCATGTTCATCTTCATGTTAAACACGTCATCTGTTAATTACCTACTTCTTATTCTTGTATGCTTTAGTTTGCATCACAGCTTGTTTTATGGCTGTTAGATGCATATATCTCACAGGTCTGTAGATCTTAAAGTAATACACCAGTTTAGCATCGTCCTTCTGTTACACTGTCAGATTCACGATTTACCACTTGAAAACATCAAGCATTATTAATGATGCAGCAGAAATAGAGACGTTGACTTTTTAAATACATGCATTCTTAATTTCCTTGTCAAGACGTCAGGCCTATTCTACCCACAATCCAACTTGACAGCTCATTCGGAGATTCGGATGTGTTATGCTAGATGTGGCTGGAGTTGCTGACCTCAGCTATTGATTTATTTAGACAGATTCATTTTCATGACTTGGTAACATGCCATCATGCATTTCATATAAATTTCTGCATGATCCAAATACCTAGATGCCACTAAATGTCAACAAGTCATTAAACGTGGCTACTGTCATTGTCTATGCCCTCTGAGAATCACACATGAGGGAGTTTGCTAACGTGACAATCAGCAGCACAAAGGTTTACCTTCCATAACTGTTACAAGTCACTGCTGGGGAAAAATGGTCAACTCAGTGCCTTTGGTGTGGTTGGATTTTGACACAGTAACACCTTGACTAGATTTAGAGAAATATGAGAGTTATAATAAATGTTTAATTAAAGGTTCCGTGTGTAGGATTTAGTGGCCTCTAGTGGTGACGTTGCAGATTACCTCTCGTCTGACCATTCCCTTCCAAGCGTGTTGGAGGCCCCTCAGGCAGGAATGCGTTAAGGGACTTTGAGGTCCCCAGGCAAAGGGGAACCTGGATGACTCTATGTTACGGCCCTCCGAGTAAGATGTGGGGGAGTCTCTCTTATTTACCCACAGGTGACACACTCCTCCACCCTACGCAGCTCCAGGGGATTCCTCCTGGAGCACCGCCCTGCACCGCCCACAGGCCGATTACGCAGCGACCAATCCCTCTCTCTTGGCCTCGTGGGGCGGCTGAGATTTGTTTCACTTGATCAGCGTAAACTTGTCGTGTAAACTCTTGTGTGTTTTGTAAACGAGTATTGCTTTGTGTTAGGATTGTTGATTGATGGTAACTTGAGAGGCACGAGTTCTGTGATTAAGGGTTTGTTTGGTGGGCTGTAGTTTGTTATTTTCCTTATTTCATTGTACGCATCACTGAGTTTCCTTTTTGTGAGTTCACCAGTCCTTATGGGTGGCGGCCTGGATGTTTTTTGTTATTTATATGAAGGATAGTTTAGTTTAATTAGCAGACAGTTTTTCTATTGTCAGTCAGGTCAGTAGGGCAAGGGTTTATTTTATGATCGGACGTCACCCTCCAACCCCCCCCCCCCACACACACCCTTTGTGTGGCACTTTTGTTCACTGTCCACTGTTGTTAATGCAAATCATTTGTTGCACTAATGCAATAAAAGGCTGCGTTTCCAGAGACCATCGGTGCTGTGTCACTCCCCTACTCTTAGACAAAAACTGGGTCGTAACACTCGACACCCCTGCCTCCAGATAACATAAAAACATGGAAATACTTACTTTGAAGTATCTTACCTAGTGTCACTTGCTTTACTTCCTGTCTTTGTCTGGTTTCCATATCTCTGTGATTGTCGTCCCCGCTCCGATGTGTTTCGATCATCTCTACCTCCATCGTGTATTTACCCTGTTTTCTTTGTTGGTTCTTTGTTGCGTCTCATCATTCACTGGAGTTTCCTGACGTGTCTGTTTAAGTACACATTCCTATGATTTCTCCTTGAAAGTGTGAATTATTTGGATTTCTACATCCCTGCCAGGAAACCATGTAAGCCAAGCGGATTTAAGGAAATTTCCTCACTGCTCTTATCTGCTTGCATTTGGGTCCTGACAAGCAATCTGAAACACGAAACAAAATGCAGTCTCTCATATTACGGTGCAATGTTTTGTTGACCCATTCATCCCCCTCTGACTTCTTACCTCTTAAATGAACGTTGTTGTTGTCGTTGTCTGCTGAAACCTGGCTTTCTACTTTTCTCCAAGACTTTCTTCCTTAAATGTGAACATATATTATCACATTTTTCATTCAGTCTTCAGAATAAGGCATGAGGTTTGTGTGACCTGCCTCTTCCATTCATTCCTTTTATGTTTCTTAGAAAGGAAATGCTGAATAGATGAAAGAAATAAAATGCATTAAAAACCAGGTTACCATCACCTTGGGGGGGGGGGGGGGGGGCTCAGTACATTGGCAGCAGAAATGTGGCAAACAAACGCAGACAAAACCTCCAATCTCATTACACCCTCTTAAATAGTTTGGACCAAAATTATGAGGTCAGTGTGCCACAAATGCACTTTTTGTGCCAGGAAGAACAATCGCCAAGAGTTTCAATAACACAGTGTGGCAGAACATTATTATATATTTTAGCTTAATTGTTTTTATATTGTCCAAGTTTGCAATTATATTTTGGGCAGCAGTTGTGGTTTATTAGAGATTTTTGAGTGCAGATCACACGTCTGTTCTGCTGTAACTCCCCCCGGCTGTACAGCTATTAGAAATGTAAAGCCGCCTCTTAGATCTAATCCCATCACAGACTTCCTGTCTCTCTCCCTTTCTGCTGTTGTTGTTTGACCTCATCGAAAGTTTTCTGCGTAACCTTTCCATTTATTGTGTTTTTATTGTCCTTACCACCAGACTCGTGATTGATAGGCAAAAGCCCAAAACATTAAAGGTTACCTTTACAGACGACTTTTCCAGATTACTTATGAGTATAGGGCCACTTAAAGGGAATATATGTCACAACATTCTTTGTATATATGTTGTATATAATTGTATTTTCTTCAGTATAAGGCCCAATACTTACAATTTACGAGACATATATTTTGCAAGATACTGAGTTTTCTAATCAGCATAGCCTATGTGAGATTTATTTCCAATGGAATACTTGGAATCAAATTATAAAGGGTACAGGAATAACTCAGGAGAAGGGGGAAACACATTTTGAAATGTGCTTTTACAGCTGTATTTATATTCTAAGATAATATTTTAAGTCATGAAACAAGAAGTAAATAAAATCCATAAAGCTGTTGTTAAATTAGGGTAAGTACAAGTCTTCCAATAAATCAGGGTCGTGTTAGTGTTGCCTGGAAAAACTTAAAATGAACACATTTTTAAACACAGGAGTCAGTTTATTATTCATGATTTCTTCCTCTTCACCTTGTGAAAACTGCTCATGTTTTTTGAAATCTTAAAAGACAAGATAACCTCCGGATGATGTTATCAGAGTCGTCTCAACCTTGTTCCCGGAGACAGATTTTGACAGAATGACTCCCGCAGTGAAAACTGTGGTTGTGGAGACTTAAGACATTTAGGTGAGGGTCTGACAAAATTGTTCGCACTATGGGAAATAATCAGTAAATCTCACACTGATCTTTTCTGTAAATTGCCTCTCTCCTTTTCTCCCTCTCTTTCTTTCCTTTCTTCAATGCCACTGCTAATAAAATGCTCTGTGTCCTTGGCTAATAAGCTACAGATACGTGCAGAGCCACTGTACGCCTTGTCTCTGTGCCCTTGTAAGTCCCTCTGTCAATCAAACACCAACAGCTTACAGGAATACTTGCATTCTTCAGATGATATAATGTTTGAATGAGGACGCAGAATGCAGGTAATAATACCATAATGATATTACAGTGGCAACAAAATGAATTAAATGAATCAGTTGATTCAAACAGCTAATACAAGAGCCCAATGGACAACACAACGACATCAGACGCACACACATCTACAAACCAATCAGTGTCAAGCACAGGTAGACGCAGCCCACGTAGGTGTTGACAGGACGTATGGAAGTCAAAGAAAAGTTTTTAGTTTACTTCCTAAATTACAATGTGAAACCAAAACTAACAAGGTCAAATGTAAACAATGTGACATGTACTTTGGTCTGTACCATGGTCCAGACTTTCAGGTGTGAGAGATCTGTGTGTGATGCATGTGTGGGAAAAAAACTGAACTCGACAAATTTATTTTACATATAACAATGCATCATACAGTGTCTTCACCAATTGCATATGCTCTTTCAGGACTTTGGGTCCCTGCAACAATTCATCCTTCATTCTTCTCCTGAGTGTCACAGAAAGCAATTCTCTGTCACTCTCCTCAAGAGTTGTTTACAATGTTTCCTGCAGAAATGTGGCCTGACAGCTAAAACGATCCACCCCGGGAACGAGGGAGACCTTGGATTACGCCTGCAGGGAATTTTAATAGGCTGAAAAATGGGAGAAGCGCAAGGACTTTGAGACGGCGAGCAAAGCAAACATGCAAAACTAAAACGCCAACAGTTTATGCATTGCATAAATTACCTGTTATTGTCAGCATGGACAGCACGCTCCTCTGCTATCAATCTGGTTTAACAAATGGGCTTTTATTTGGCCGTCATTCCATTTTTTGCCTATCCTGCAAAAATATTTGTATACCATCAATGAAACACTCGATTCTTCTATATGAAGATAAACGTATCGGTTACAAAACGCTTGTGATGAAGTGAAAGCAGCAAGTAGACGCAGACAATGAACATCTCTAACACAGTGACCTACTGATTCCCTAGCACACATCCTGGCTTTCTCACACACTGACACACTGGTACACACACACACACACAACATTGGTCAGCCCCAGATAAATGGGCAGCGAGATCTGGTGTGACAGGCCACTGAGCCTGCCGCAGCTTTAATGAGGCCTGTAGCCAGTGGGGACTGAGTGGAGCAGCTACTCCCGTATGTTTCCATTACTACTGTACAGCAGCCGCAGCTGAAAACTACTATAGAATTGACAGCACACATGTGGCCCAGTCGCAGCCTGCAAGAAGCACTTAGCTCTGGGATGTAGAAAAACAAATACATCTGCTACAGAAAGAGGGGATGGGATGTTTTTATCAGCTTCCTGCCTATAAGATAAAACCCAGAAGAGGAAAGATGTTTAATGTCTCGCTGGAAAACAAAAGTGTGAGCTGTAGTAGAGCCATATTTCACTGGCAAAGAGGATGGTGTTCTCCCAGAGGTGCAGGAAATAAATCAGGGGAAATTCAGAAAAAGGGAAACAGATATTGCTCAGGTTTTCCTCACATCTTCCACACTGACTCAAAAAACTGAATTTCACTTGTTATCTGATGCAAACCTTGATATGTCACATTGTTAAAATAGATAAATATAAGATAACCAATGTTACCAGCTTCATCTGTCAGTCATCATGTGTTTTGGCTCATCGGTGCACAATGCTCACTGACAAGTCTGATTGGCTGGAGGCTGTGGTGTCGAACCTACTATATGATGCAGGTAAATGCAGTTTTACATTAAATTGCAAACGATGTACATAGTCACTTGTATTATTCTGGCAGGACAATTTAATAAGCATATGTTTGTATCTGAGGCCACAGCACCCAAGTTCTCCATCTTTAAATTACTGTTATGATTAGTAAGAGGTGGTAGTAGTAGTAGTTTATATACTATAAGGACATTGATACATCTATCCAATTTAATACCATGTCCTTCTAATGTGGCTTAACTGTAGTTTGTTAATTTATTGACGTTAATAAAGTTCTATAGAGGATTAAAAAAACATACGTATAAACAATAATACTCCAATAGTGAACTGTAAGTGAACACAGGAACAGAGCTGAGTTATTCTGCCTTTATATTATAGACTTACATGAACTGAGCCACAGAAGTTAAATAATTACTCTTTTTGAATGTGAAGTCATAGGTTCTTAGTAATTAAAATTAAATATGCCAACAGAAACTATGGGGTGCAAATCAGTTCCACCCCATAGTGGACTCCTTGATTTAGCTTTGAGGGATTATGTCTGTGTTTTGAATATTAACAGGATAATTGAATCAGAGCATTCTCACACTGTCCTATGTTGTACGGACACACTGACTGTGGGTCACAACTATGGAAACCCACTCACACAGCTCCCACTGCATTTGCACTATCCACCGTAGTTTTGGACATTGCAGTCGCGCCGCAGGGCACGACCTGTCCACTGTATCATTAATCTTCTACCCCCAAAAAGAAAGACCCCTCTGTCTTTTCCCCCAGGGCTCAGCTGGGCTCAGCTGCAGAACCCACGAGCCTCCGGGACTTGGTACCTCAAGGGAAAGAAGATAAGTCACAAAGCAAACCAGTGGGTTGGATAGAGAGCTATTCCAGAGGGTGGATGGACTGATGTAATAGTGGCAGAGCTGGACATTTTAATGTTTGAGGAAGACTGTAAAAAGTCCCCAGTCAAAGCTTTTGAACTATTGATGATGATAATCAGATGCTGAACAATGGACAAGGAAACTAATGAGAGAAAATCTGCAAATATCTCTGACTATAACATCTTAGAGGAAATATAGGAAAATAGAAATGTCTTAAATGCATGTGTGTATCTGCTTTGTCAAAAACTGTTTAACCTACAGTATACAGTATGTACATGTTACATAATGTGCACATATTGCACAACTTATGTACATGTATTGTCAATACTTGCTACTTGTGCTACCCCTCTGTTTGGCTTTTGCTACATCATATTCACAGTTGCTGCAATGACCCAGTTTCCACACAGAGATCATTAAAGTTTCATATGAATCCAGTGTAGGGGGAAGAAAAACATGCCAAGGCTTTAGATTTGAAGAGCACATCATCAGTGCACCTAGAATAAAACATTACCAGATGAATAAAAACAAAAACAAATGGAATATACAGGGAGAAAACTGTGAATCACAGAAGCTACAGTCTTTTGTTTGTATGTGATGATGAAAGTCATACGAGTGGAGTGTGAACAAGAGCTAAATTAGGATGAACAAACAATATAATATGATATAAAATGGCTTTAATCAAGTACGATATTTATTATTGTTGAAGATTCATCAATGTGTTATCACAATTAAACAGTTTCATTATTATGAAAGACTCAATTATTTACTTCAACATGAAACAACAGTTATCACTATTCTCCTCTAATCGAAAAAAAGCATCTGTTGTACAGTCAGAGTTTGTAGTTGTATTTGGAACAGCCAGTGAAACAGCTGAAAGAATAAAAGAACAGTCATCCACATTTTATTCCAGCATCTGAGGCCTATGATAATCACAATGCAACTCAACTGCTGCCATTTTACAACACACACCAGTGCTGTGTCTGAAATCAACCACTCACTAATCCCTACTTCACTAAAGTGACTTCTATTTGTCAGTGACTAGTGAGCATATGGGGAAAAGAAAAATACGCTTTCTGACACATTTTCTATTTATCGATAATTACGTCATTGTCGCAGGATTATGACGTACAACAACAACAACAACAACGTCGGCCGGGTGGAAAATCCCACAATAAATAAGAAATGTTTATTTTACACCTAGTATTAATACTTTAAGGTAAAACGCATGAATTTATATAAATATAGAAAAAAAAGTTGGTGGCCACAGTTTTTCCTGTGACGCTCTGCTTGTATTGACATTACTATGACAGGTCGGACTTTTCATGCTGCCCTCTCTCCGCAGCGAGTGCAATGCATGATGGTATATACTGCTTGGTCAGTGACCATCGGTTGTAAACTTCTTTTCACGATGCATTGTGGGAAACAATGAGTCCACTATATAGGGCATGAAAATGTTCGCTCAAAATTGCTAACTCGCTGTATAGTTGAGATCTGCTCAACTTCTGCCGTACGCAGCGCCAGCAACGCAGCGCCAGGACTTGAGAGAACCGCAATGCAGATCTGCAACACTTGACGTCACCCCATTCAAAGTAAATAAAGCAACGTTTCGGTTGAAGCCTCCAACACATACATGTGAGTCCTTCTCCATACTCCCATAATTTTTGGGACTTGCATTCTTCAGCCTTCAGGAGTGCCATCTCTTCAGGGAATTCATCTGACTTCGTGCAGCTGCCTGTTGAGCCACAAAAGGGATTTTACTAATGTTAGCATATGCATTAGTGCTCCTACAAGAGCTGTGTGAACACATCTCTGATGGGTAAAATTAGAGCCCCAGGCACCCACTGAGGTTTATAACGTCATCTCCGCTGTTCACTGCTTCCCATATTGTTAAGTACACAGTGACAGCTGACATGTGAGATGTTCACTCTGACTTCTGGGCGCCGCAACCTGTGATTTACTGCTCTCCCTTTCAGCTCAGTGGCCGCTGGCATCAACGAGGGTGAAGGTTACAATAAATGCTCTGAGCTGGAGACTTTGGAGCTCAATATCTTTGTCAAAACACAGAGTGACATTCCGGTTGAACAGCCTCTGAGTGGTGTATAAACAGCCGGGCATTGTGCTGTAAAATGGCTTCTCGCCCTTATTTCCCTCTCGCTGGCTGTGCACTGAGTGCTCTGACAAAACCATGACAGATGCAGCCTGGTAAAGTGTTTCTGTGTTTGACAGCTCTGCCTCCACCTGACCACCTTCATCAGCACTCTGCCATGAAGGGCAGCCTCTGGTGTCGCATCGACACCGTACCCCACCCAATACACACAGCAGCAGTAAATACGCCATGATTACATTTATATGAGGTCGGGCAATATATTAAGGCGTAACTCATGAAGCAGCCGTGAGAAGTGCATGTTAAAGACATCAGAACTGACATGAATAAGGTATGATCACAGGGAGAGGTGCTGTATATTCAAGCTTACAAATGTGCATTAATAATTCAGCTGCAGTTTGTTCAGTTGCGGGATGTACAGTGCATCTGGCTGCTGCCAACGACCGGATGTCTTGTCTCCCACTCCCAACTCTCTGGGGCATCTATTTTCGCGGCAAGACCTCACTTTGTTACATAGATAATAGCAACATTTACATTTACATTATAAAGGAAATCTAATATAAAGGAAATCACCATTATGCTTGATACATATTTATATTTCTTTGTATTTTTTATGGGTTTCAATGGATAGTGATGTGATCTGTTTTTTAATCAGAGATAATGTCATATACCCCAAATCCTATTTAATTAATCCTGATCACATATTTATTAGACTTTGTTTGTGCTTTGTCCTACACAAAAGATTATTCAGACAGTGCCTGAATAAAGGAGAAGGGCAAATAGGGTCAGGTTACATATTTGTGCACAAGCTGTTTGCATCCAAATGTAGCATGAATTTTCACCAGAAAAGAAGATCTAATAAAGCTAAGGTAAATGAAGACAGGTTTCCATAAGGAGGCTGCATCCGTGTACCAATCTTGGACAAGTGGAGGACAGTGGATCCATGGACTGTGTTGCTTCCTGTTCGTCTCCTGATGCTGAACAAGCTACAGCTAATCACAATACTACTATATCGTAATACTCCGAATGGTGTCCAGATCTCATCATTTAGATAATTTTTTGCAAGAATATTTGAGGCATTATTCCTCAAACTGAGGCCTTTTCTTCGGTGTAGACATCCATTATACTTTGTTCAATTGTTCCACTTTCTCAGGGGAGCTGATGCACCACCACTGCTCCTTTTCAACAAATAACTTCTCAGCCCTTTGATCCTCTGAGGATTGGACTATATTTGCTCGAACATAACTTCGGTCTATGGCCGAGGTCCAGATTCACCAGTGTCCTGTCAACAGAAATGAATGGGCCATTAGCTCGGTGCAACTTCTTCACCTCCCGTGCACTGCCACTACAGCAAAGTCTGTCGCAACAAATCCCAAATCACCTCAGGTACGTGGCCCTCCAGGCGTGCCAGGAAACTCTAAGCCTCTCACAGCAGGCTCTTCTACTCCCCGAAGATGGAAATCACATGGGAGATAAGAGCACAGTGGGCTGCATAGCAGAGAAAATACCCTGTATTCATAAAATATACAGACGAAAATGCCAATAAGAGAATGAAACATTTTTTGTCAACATATTTGTCCAACATCACATATCAGGTCAGAGAGATCTGTCAGATATCCTTTCAAACAAAAAATAATTTTCATTCACTCTCATCTCAGACAGGATTCCCATTATAATAATATTTCAGTACCTTTTCAAACATTCGGGAAATTATATGTGACATCATAAAAAAAAAGTCTGCATCCGTCAACTGCTCAAATAACGAATTCAAAACACATAAAGCCTTAGAATAAAAAGACACACAAACAAATCTAACAGACGGAGGTATAATTTGGCACCAAGCAAAGATATGGTTTATGGGTTTGTTTGATCTATTTGTAATTCGTATTTGTTTTGTTTGTGGCGGAGGCAGCTTTGACACTTTCTGTGGTGTTGTGTGGAACTGTTGTCATATAGAAGAGAATGGTGGAATTGGAAGTGAAGTTCTCCCTTTGTGTGTGTATATAAATCTTTTAACTGTGTGGACCGCCTGCAAGGATACATAGATTTCAACCCAAACAGAAGCAAGCTATGATATCGCAACATATCAGGCTCTTGTACCACATGAACAAACACGTCCATGAAGTTACACACACATTCCCCAAAATTAGGGGTAACGCATCAGAGTCCACTTTACCTTTACCTATCAGAGGCAAGGCCACTATTCGATCATCTTCTCGCCCTGTTTCGGGCAACAACTCTGAGCAAAAGAAAGCAGCGCGGTGTATGGTGCACCATTAAGGTTTCCTTCAAGTAGGGTTAGTCTTGGTATGTTACCAGTGTAGCTTTACGTCAGGCAGCCAGACCACCATCTGGCTCCAGCATTTGGACCGGCACCAAATTTTGCTTTCAAGTTTCCCAGATGATGAAAGTAAGGATTTTGGTGACCCTCGACTTTTTTCTAGCTCTACCCTCAGGTTGACATGTGGGTCAGTTATTGATATCTGTCAAGAAGCCATTGGGTTGATTGACAAAAGTTTGGTATTAATATTTAGGATCGATTATACTTGACACTACGTGACCCTCTGATGCTTTGGTTACTGACCAAATAGCTGCAAAACAAACAAGATTCCCATGCATTAGCAATACTTTGTATTAAGTGCTAACATATTCAGTATTATGACAACATTTAATTTGGCTTAAAGCAGCGCTGAGTGCAGTAAAATATCGCTGGCATCTTGTGCCAACGAAATCATTTGAAGCCACAATGGAGCCACGGTAGCAAAGTGCCGCTGATACACATGCTTGACCAATCGGGGGTCAGTCTCATCTGTCAATCGTGACTTTTCACCTTGCTTTTAAAGCATTGAAGTTATTAAAACCGAAAAATCACTTGACCACACATCAATGTGAACTACTTAAATTGTCAAAGAGCATGACTGGACATAGTCATGTCACAATTTAGATTCAGATACAGACAGCAAGTAAATAAATATAAACTGAGATTTACTTACAACTGGACCTCAGGAGTTAAAAAAAATCACACATTAGCAATAAATGTGCACTTCTCTCTGTGAAATGAACCAAACTCAGTTTTCTCCCTTATTGTGGCTGCAGGATTGTCTGTTTTTTTTCTTTTTCTGACAAAGAGATATTCTTCAAACAAAATGACAGCAGGCAGAGAAGAAAAAGAACAAGTTCCAAATGTAGTGAGTTTTACCAAGATTTTCACAGGTAAGAATGACACTTCTTCAGTTTCTTATGTGGACAGCGGTTCTTAGTAAGGCTACTAAACTGAAAAGTGAAATCAATACCGTCACTTAGGAAGTCTGTCTCCTGGAGCCACCACATCCAATGAATAAAAACACCAGGAATCAATCTGTTAAAAGATGATTGATGTCTTATTAGACAACACTTGGGATAGTTTGTCATAAACATGATATGGCTAATGCCTCGAGAGAGCCCACCTTTTTTTGCATTCCAGTGTACTCATGATACAGCATGACATTTGTAGTTTTTAAATGTACTATATCTATATACTCACTTATAAATACTGAGCACTGAGGATCAAACTAAAAGGAACAGAGTGTGCACACATGCAGTAGACCAGTAGCCTAACTGCTTGCAGTGCTGTTCACCCTCTGTGTGTCCTCCTTCCAGGCAAGTTTGTCAGTTTACAGAACCAATTTAAAATTCTACTTCTAGTGGTTCACACACTGCTTCCTCCTTCCAGGCATCCTCCGTTTATTGAGGCTTTATAACCAAAGGACAGATGATACAATGAGCAAAAAAACGGAATGACCATGTCTGTGGTATGTGTGTTGTGAGGAAGAAAATGGGAAACATGGAATTGTTTTCAAAATTGTTGGATATAGGCTATAGCTAAAAGGAGGGGAAAGACCATTCCATTGAAGTAACTTTAAGCGTTTTCAGTCCAGTGGCTGTTCTGAAAACCTGCCTGTTTGGAATAAGTTGTTTGAGAATCACTAGTCTCTGCCATGGTCAAGAACGAGCCATTGTCATGATTGACATTGTTGCGTCCCAGCCGCCACTGCTACAGAGCGCTGGTCACCTGTCTATTCAAAGTTAATTCATATTGAACGTATCACGTATTCAAATCGCACCACAGAAAAACAGACAGACAGAGATTTCTGAAATTATTAGATAGATTAACTATGAAAAATATCTAGACAAATGGGTCTGGACATTTTCCAGAGTTTTCCTTTCACCAATGAAGAACGCAGCAGGAGATTGTCCAGGTCAGACTCAGCTTTTTGTCCACAGAACAATGACACCCTCATCGGTTCTTATCAACAAAAGCTTTCAAATCTCATGGTGTTGTTGTAAGAAAATATCTTTGATTGGATCGTATGGTCTTATTTATTTTACACCTTAGCATGAAATGGCCTTGGACTTATGTGTGCAGTGGATTAGAGCACTTCATTTGAAACCACTTGCCTGTGTCCTCCTCCTTTTTTAATTAACAAGATCAACAAGACAATGGTGTCCTGTGTCTCCAATCATATTTATTTGGGCATTGGAACCTCTGGCATGTGCCATCAGAGCAAACCAACAAATAATTTCTTTGAAATACAGAACTCAGTGCCACACAATGCAAAATCTTTCCGGATATAAAATCAATTTGAAAAAGATTGAAGCAACCCCCTTTCACTGCATGAATGTTCCAATACATCTTGGCACAACTCAGATAGTTTGGAAGAAAGAGGAACTGAAATATCTGGGTATTATTATTATAGTATCCTCGATCGGCAAGATATTGGAAATAAATGGACCTACATTGATTAAAACTAGAAGAGAGGACCTGACCGGATGGGGAGTCCTGCCACTATTTTTGCGGGGGAAGAGCAGAGATAATCAAAATTAATGATTTAATGAGTCTTCTGTCCCACTTGAATTTCCTGAATACTGGTTCAAAACAATTTTAAAACTTTTTTTAATGTTTCTTTGGGGTAATAAAAAAAACAAGAATTGGTCTCAACAAACTTGAAAAATGCAGAACAAAAGGCACTGTAGGGATACCAGAAATATACACATAGTACTCTGCCTTTAACGACAAATACCCCCATGCTCTGGGCCGATCACAAACAGTATGAGGTCAGCAGCTGGATATGGCTGGAACAGAAAATTGTTGTGACCAGTAAAAAACAAATATATCACTCAAAAGAACCCATTGTTCACGACTGGAGAGTCTTCCCTCCAGCAGTGAACAATGGGTTCGTAAGACTTGAAGGAATGGAAAAGGCAGAATGTTAAACATCTGGTACAAATCATTAAGCAGGAGAGAATGATGTTATGAAATGATATCAAAGCTAAATACAACCTTAATGATCTGTATTTTCTGCAGTATTTACAAGTGAAATCTATATCACAGGGTACCATCCTGGCCACAGACAAAGATACAGATAATAAATTAAAAGAGATTGTAACAAACGGAGTATCCAAACTTTAGAAACTTTTATGACTTTTAAGAAAATGTGTTTTCAATACAAACTTATACAGTTGAAGATTTTATACCGAACATAAATAACCCCACAGAAGATTGAACACAATGAACCCTAATATGCCAGACTTATGAACTGGAAAGTGAATTGTTTTTGTTTAAATAACTGGCTGAAGAACTTCATAGAACTGATAATCATGGAACTTGCAGCCTCAGCCCTGCAGCAGCATTACAGAGACAATGACTTACAAGGGGCCACGGACACTGATAAAAGAAAACATCAATAAGAGACATTTAGTTTAAGGCTCTGTTTTCTTTTTGATAATAAATAGAATAGATATAAACCCTGTAGACAGAGCAAAGAACCACTGGTATGAAGGACTGATTGATGCAGTGAACTCTAAACGAGCAATTTATTATTATATTTTATATTTTGTCTGTAATCTCTGGTGTACTGTCCTTGTGTTTTATAGTTGTGATGTTTGTATCTGAATAAAAATGTAAAAAAATATGTACAATGTGCTGCCCATCATTCCATAGACTTTAAGTCCCTCTCTAGTAGTTTATTACTCTCCCTACCTCATCTTTGTGCATCAAAACTCCATATTCCAAAGGTTTGTAATTAATAATTTGACTCATGGCTTTCAAACTAGCATATATGAATATGATAATATGACCACACACCTACTCCAAATACGTGTTTTGCTGAAATGGTCCAATTCAACTTTTTCGTGTCCATCTGTAATTTAAACACAACTACTGATAATCCTTTGCCTAAACCCTGAATTCAAATCACATTCTCCTGCCTATAGCTCTTATGGTTTCCATCTGGACTCCTAAATAAAACAGATGTTTGGAGGATTGACAGTGTTTCTGTGGTTTAAGCCAAATATGAAGCTCTCGATGCTTCTTTGAGGATTAGCATGTCATTTACTCTGAAACGAGAAGTGGGAACCACTGTTTACCCACGTTACTAGTGGATAAACTGTCCTAATATCTGCACAACTGTTAAAACAACATTGGTGTGTGGTGGGGGTTTTTTTTGGTAAGGGTTGTGGTACGGGGTGGAGGATTTCATGAACCCAAAAAGGCCTCCTGGGAAATCCCCCTTTTCTCCAAATTAGGCTTCGCTGTGGGTCTTTTCCGACCCACTGTCTCCACTCCTGTTGTGAGAACTTAATTTGACTGGATAGACAGCAAATTGAAACCTAATGAGGAGAAAAGGCAAGAGGAAGACGAACAACAAAGCGTCACCCTGATAAAGACCTTTACTGCCCCCCGCTGGTGGAGGTATACAGGGAAAAGCTGCAAGCCTTTTTTTTTTTTTTTTAATTCCTGCACATCATGCAGTTTGTGCAATCATTTACATTCCTGGTGTGATTTCTGATCTATGACATGATCCACATCATATAGAGGTGTGCTGTTTACACCACTGTGATGTGTCATTACTTTAGTTGATCAATGTTTTTTGTAGCATGCTTCAACAGCCTGTACCTGCGATTCAAATGTACATGTATTTGCAGGTTCCCTTGGGCTGGAATATAAAAAAAAAATTCTCCATCTTTGCAAACATGCGTCTCACTCTTAAGCTGAAAAAGTAGGTCTCTGGAACATTACATAATCTCTGAAAACCTTTAGGCACTACAGTATTGTCTCCTAGCAACCAACAAAAAGGGTTGGCAGTGCAGACGAGAGGTGACATTTTTCCAAACCACCATCCAGTGATTCCATCTGCACAGCAGAGTCCTCGCATGTCCATGTTTTACTGGAAGGGAAAATGTGGATGGACACTGCGGTTTTTAGGTTTGGTTATATTGGTGTGACCGCCAATCCCATTAATGGAACATCTTAACAAGCTGCTGCATGGCTTTTTTTAATCAATTGTAGGAACAATTATAAATACATTAATTAAGAAAGTTATAAATAAATGGCATGCCTGTTTCACATCTATTTCACAGAACATTATCAGATATGTGCTGAGCTATTGTCGTGTGTAGATAATGTTGATACTCTTTTCAGGATGGGTGTATTTTTTTCTTGGAACATACAAAAGGTGGAAAACCTCTGAGGAGCTTTGACCCTGTAGCCACAGTAGATATCACCTGACATATAGAAGCAAGGTGAAGAGCAGAAGGGCAAATATCTTTACCTGCTACAGTGGCTGAATTTATTCATCATGCAAGATTCACTGCTGTGGAGCTACAGGGAATCTTTTGAGGGGGGGGACTTCACATTTGCACTGTACTGGCAGGTACAGTACAGCAATGTCCTTACCTTTATTCGTTTGCCTTGTAGAAAGGATGTGATGGCTTGCAGCTGTTTTGCAGTAGGATTCAGTAAATGTGGAAACAGTACTGGGCAGTGAAGCCAAGCTGGGGGCTTCCTGACCATTGTATGAACTGCCTGGTGCCTCTCAATTTGAATTCAGTGTAGCTGCTGTCAGACATATACTGAACTCTGGAGATCCTCCGTAGTTTCTCCGGATGTGTGAACGCGTCTGTCCGAGTGAGAGCCTTTGGAGTTTCTGCAGACTTTCTCTGCCTGGCCCCCTGGTATAAAGTCTGCAGAAGTCGATGTGAGAACACAGCAGGAGATCCCTGCTGGATTCACCGTGAGCGAGTCGGGGGGGGGGTTAAGGATGCTTCTAACACACAATAGCTGCAAAAATTAAGAATATAAATATCACAGGATGAAAAGCGGTGCCATAGAAGACACTGACGAAGATGTCAGGAGAGTTTATGGTGATGAGGGCCGACGCTGATTTCGATGTGCCGGAAACCAAATCATGTGATCTCAGCAGGGGAAATGATACGTTCCATCCTGCCTCTGCCTGCATCCTGCCTCTGCCTGCTGTACCATTCCTCAACCGAATCCTATGGAGAATTAGCTGTTATTGCTGTGAACAGGTCTGAGCAGAGAATCTCCTGCTGCGCTGTGCATGTGTAAAGGGAAATTGCAGAGAAAATCTGCATCAAATTCTCCAGAGAGCCTCTGCAGAACATGTATGAAAACTGCTTAAGAGAGTCCATGAGAAATTGGCTCAAGGATTTGGTTGCACCAGCCACTAATGAACACGTTACTAAGGTGTAGCCTCAAGGTCTTCCTTTTTACCACTAGCTCGTTTCGTACTACTGAGCATCATTAGAAGTACTTTTAAAAAAGGTGAATCTGTTGCTGGACTTTCAGAAAATACATTTTTAGAGATGCAACAGATTTATATCTCGTAATCTCCATGAACAGATTCTGCATGTGAATATGCAGAATCTGTAGACGAGGGACGAGGTTTAGGGGCTGGCAGCCTTTTAGTTTACGTTACTAGTGTGACAGATCACGTTTTTGGTTGCCCGCAGGTAAAAAGTCCATGTGGAGAGAAAAAGAGGCAGAACGCCTTGACCTAGATTTTAATTTACCTACATTCATATGCAGATAGCTGTTACAGAGATCAGCCAAAATGCGGGCTTGTCCTAAAACACCTACAAAAAGTATCACAGCATTGTCAAAACAATAGCCAATGGGCTTCGAGAGTGTAGATTTTATATAAATGTAGCTGCTTTAGTTATGTCTGCATATGATAAATATATGTACTATAGTAGTAGTATCACTGTTTCTAAACAGAGGGGGATATTAAACATATAAGCATTATTAACTAATTTAATCAAATGCTGTCAGCATAATGTTTTATAATTGGTGGCATATTGAGATATTTTGGTGATTTGAGATTTGAAATAATTTCACATTAGAATTAGGTTAAGTCTGAAGTGAGGAGCAGCTGATGAAACCTGAGCTACAAAGTCCTCTGAATTAAAGCTAAAATATTTATCACTCAGCATCCTGCACTATATTAAAAAGTATATTCCATATCCCATCAGTCGGTTTCTAATCCAGGGTCCAATATTGTTGACCTCGCTCCATTGGTCTGGAGACATATCCCCTGAGTGTTTGACAAAAGAATTATGTACATTATCAATATTTAAATTTGAAATGTGACACTTTAAATAACAAACCAACAAAGCCGTGGCATGCGATGACACATAAATAGGTAAGCAGAGTTGCGTACTCACTATAAACGCAACAGAATGCTGCTTTTGGCTCCTGTGCGTCACACACCGAACTTCGTCAACAGGAAACAATCACGTCCACGAAAACGACAGAGAGGATGAGTAGCATCGGCTGTTAGTCAAGATAGAAACAAAAACCTGCTGCTGCCACACGTGGGAGATAAATGACAAAATGCTGAATGGGACGGAGCGCTGGTCTGAGATCAGATGTAAGGAGAAATAAAAAAAACAGCAACTGATTTTAATATTGAATAGCAAAAAAAGACAATCCCAGTCTCCTGTATAGAGCGGTGTGTCACACAGAAAGAGAATATTGACTTTACATTATTTAATATCGGCCGACATCCTAGTGTGGATTAACATTTATATTTGAATTGTGATTGTATTATAACTACTATACATATAGTTATAGAATACGGTACATTTACTATACGTAAATAATATATTAGGTAAGTGTTCTGTAATAAGACTTCCACACCTCTGCAATGCTTTAGCACACACACTCACACACACACTCCAGCACAAGCCCCTAGTGCAACATGCATATTTTATAGACAACCTTTCACTCCAATCCCAGTACTGAACCTGAGGGGGCAATCTGGTTAAAAGTCACATCGACTAGACAAACATTTTCTTCCCAGCTGCCAAGAACTCAGCAGGATGTGTGATAATTTCCTCAGTGTTAATCTTGCTGTGTTATTTGATCACAGACGATGAATGGAAGTGTTAAATAACATCCAGTTAAAAGGCTGATATTTTGTAGTAGTATAAAGTGCTTTAGACACAGTAAATATAATTGTGCAAGACAAAACACTGTGATTGTTGCATTTTTAGGTCAGTGTACATTCTTGTGTCATGACAAATGAATTAGCATCCTTCAGTTTCCTCCGAATTTTGTTTTATTTCACTTTATTTGCCGATGTAACGGCTGAACTTAACAGGCCAGTGCCAAGTCACACAATGTACACGTTCCATCAAAGCAGATGCAGATGATGTACAGATTTGTTTAGGTCGCCCTATAGGGCAGACTCTCTTGTGTTTTTCAGGGCTCATTGCAACACCGCTGCTCTCCAGGTCTTGAGGGACAAAGGAAAGACTGCACATGATGTCATCTGCGTTCATAATGAGGTTGAATGTGGTTGTGAAAGCCCCAGAGGGAGGGTTACCAGGGGGAAAAAAGAAGACATGTGGGGATACCATCCCTATAGGAGACATATGGTCATACTTTCTGATTAAGTAAACTGATTCGGCATGTAAACTGCCTTCTTTCTAGCTTCACGGACAACAACCACAAATGGGTTTATACAGCCTTTCTCATATATGCAATAGTCAGAGACATGACATTACACAGATATAGAGATGTAGTAGAAGTTTTGTTTCACAGTAACACATGGGTGGGGAACCTTTTAAACTGAACATCTTCTGCAGGCCATACTAAATTATCAAACACATATCTCTCTCATCTCATTTGAAGCTCAATGGCTGTAACAGCTTCTCTTTTCTGAGGCGCCTGATTTCAGATGGTCGTGATGATGGTCATGATATGTGCAGCTGGTTTTAGCCAAAACAACTTGCTTGAATAAACCCTCACCTTTGGTAGTTCCATCCATGGCTTACGAAGACAGTAATTATCTACTCGTATGAAACTGAACAGTGATCCCATGGACAAGAATATTGTTATGTCTGTTGTTTCATCACAGTCCAGAGAGTAAAACGGAAATTTATTGCATTGTCAATCAGAGTTTTTTCAATGTCTTGTTCAGGCAAGGTGATTGTCTGGTTCAAGCAGATCTGCAGTAGAAACAAGGGATCTTCAAAAATCTCCTTCTGAATGATATTTAAGCTTCTTAGCAATTAGCTTGCTACCCACAATACATTCCTGCATAACACTGTCTTTGTCACAATACGATATTTAAAGTGAAAGGTGCTTGCTGGGCACCAAAGCTCCCTAAAAAGTGCTAATGTTTGATCATTAGCTGTTATGATGCTTGAGATTGGCGTTTCTTAAATCACTGTAATTGTGTCACTGCAAACGAGGCACACCGGCTTGTCTGTAACTTCAACAAAAAAATGGCCGTATTCCATTTTTTCTGAGATAGCCCAACATTCCACCACTTCCCATCTTGATGGTCGACATGATGCTCGTCAAATGACACACAGCAGCTACATGTGTTAATTCACGCTGACTGTGACCTTACAGGCATAAAACCAGAAGGGACCATCCTTCAGGACAGGTTAGCCGACTGTTTCATGTTGTTTTCTCCTATTGCAGAAAAAAAGAATTGCTGTATTTGTGAGTTGCTTTTTTGTAATTATGGATCAATTCTGAATTAATGAGTAGTGACATCATTTTCAGTTTACACATAAGCTATATTGTAAGGTTGATACATCAAAAAATATGTCAATTCAATTTATCATTCCAGTAAATTGACCGATTGTAGTGGTGAAGAGTGCTGTTGAACAAGTTGGTCCAGAATCTTTCTTATATGGAAGCATTTGCATTCTGACTGTAAACAGTGAACTGCGAACAGAAGATAATTTCTCACATTTTTGTCAGTCTTTTAGGTCCAGATGGAATTTAGACTAATCTCTATTAACAGATATCTGCATATGAATGCAGATAAATTAAAAAGCAGATCGTCGATGCAATTCAGTTCCTCTTTTGAGAACAAAGCCTGCTCAAACGTGAATGGTCAAACAAGAAACTTAAACAAGAAAGCTTCCAGCCCATAAAATCGTGTTCAGATGTTCAATTTTCAAAAAACAAATGTGATGTACTTTGTTACAGTCTAATTAAGCAAAATTCAAATAAGAAATGTATGCATTTGAGTCTTTTAACATGTAAAACACCTCTAAATTTTCAAGATGCTATTGAGAATTGTGTGGAAAAGAAAAACCCTATTCGATTTCTCTTTTTCTTTAAAGCTTTATTTTTTGGATTATTATCATGAGCTTTCAAATTCTATTCCATTGTGCAGAGGAGAAAAGACAGTTCGCAAAGGCAGATGATCTACCAGAGGTAGCATCCTACACAGAAGATTAATCATATTCAAATGAAAGAATGAGTGAGTGGTGGAAGAACTCCCAGTTGCATTACAGCGATGTGATTTCCATGACAGGAACTCATCAAATCATCATTCCCTATGGAGCAGATGTGTTGAGGGCGTACGTCTACTCACTATTTTCCTCTGCCTGTGCCTGTGTGTCTTTCTCTCCCTGGAATATTCCATTAAACAAAGAGGGGGGGTCTGAAGGACAGCTGGGCTCAGCCAACCTGCTGAGACAGAAATTAAATGCACTTTCTTTGACAATCAATACCCCGCTGTGCGGAGATGATAGAAGGTTGTTGGGGTTAGAAATGGTGTGTTTATCTGACATGACATTGTCCTTAGAGCTCAGAGGGTGCACACTCAGCGTCTGCAAACTTAGCTGTACACAGCATCACAGGCTCACTAAATCATTCTGTCACGGAGAGACCTACAGTAAATTCATTAATGAGAGATATTTTTCATCAGCTAATAGACATTAATTACATTAATTGCAGCGTAGTAGTAGTAATGAAACAAACAATATAATATATCTCCTGTTGTTCCCACTATGGAAGCCTAGAGCGGACTATATTTAAATAATTACACCTAACGATACCAGTGCAAGGAGTGTCACCTGTTTGACTGTGATCCAGTGGAACCAGTATGAGGAACTGGTGGACGTATGCAGGGAAGTATCACTGGTTATGTCACTACAGGGTGAGTTTTGCTTTCCAAGACCTCTGCCGCGCCTCAGGGGAGCCGTACTACAGACTGCAACCATCACTCAAATCCCCATAAAGGTCAGGTTCTCGTAGGCAGCCTATAGCGTCCCACCGAAAGACAATGACTGACATTCTAACTGAAGACTTAGCGTGATCAGGACTGACAAATTGTGTTTTTATTCTCATTTTGACACCAAAGGAGAGGGATGATGAAGATGTGTGAATGCAATAGACTGGGGGGGGGGGGCTGTTTCGCTAATTGTATTTGAATAGTGCCCGGTGTACAACAGCTGCTGCACAAAGAGCTGTTTACCTGAAACTCGACTCATTACGCAGGACCCCCGAACAGGAGAACCAGTTGTTGTTGCTGTTGTCATGAACAGGAACTGTTGTGAACACCCTGCTGTTGTGATTGTCACTTACTTTCACAAGTCCCAGACGCGGCGGCTACAGATTGCTCGTCGCCTGTTTATTTAAAGTTTATTAATGTTGAACATATCGCATGTGCAAATTGAACCAGATTCTACACTGCACCTCCTTGGGCCCTTAACAATAAACATGGCAAATGTGAAAGCGATGAAATGAAGGAGTCTTGAAACATGCGAGGCCCAGACAGACAACGATTTCAGGATTTGCTGTAACGATCAGACCTCTCAAACTTCTGGAATTATTGTGACTTTAACATTTCTTGCATTAATGAATCAATGTATTAATAATATTTGATTATTGTCCATTGTACTGCTTGAAATGACTTCTGAAAATGATGTGTCAGACAGATTTTCTGTTTTCATTTTAATATGGTCATTAAACGCCTACATGAAAATTTAATTATTGCATTTTCATGTTAATTTTCACCAAGATAACCCATTAATATGTCGAAAATCACATTACTATGGTGAAATTACATTTTACTTTTCAAGTTTATATTGTCGTTTTGATATAGGCCTCTTTAGGCCTCCATACCCATGGCATGCTACTCCAATCTGTGTATGCATTGGAAAAGTCAGCTTATTCTGGATCACTTGGCTGCTTTCATAGTAATACTCATACTATGGAAATTAATAACAGCATTCATCTCCTCCCACACTTTTTCAACCGTGAAGTCCACAACCATTACATTTCCATACTTCACGTGCCAGCAACTGATTACAGGCAGTAAAATACACTAAAGCATGAAGTCTGGTGCAAAGACAGACAGTGTAAAAATGTAAATGTGACTTGTTTGTCTTGTAAAGATAAATTCTGCCCTGTGAGGAAAAATGGAGATCGTTTTTGGATGAGACAACCTCTGAATTAATGCCAGTCTCGGAGGTTGAGAAGGAAAAGTGGTTACACAACATGGACTCTGTGCGACATTGCAGGGCATCGAAATGCTCTGCTGTGAAAAAGCAAGGACTTAAAATCGCAATAACAAATATGCCAGAGTGTTGAAATAGCAGGAGAGCCAAATGCAACAGGGCAGCGTCTCATGTTTACTTGTTGGTCGATAGCAAAAATGCCTTCCCTTCTGACTGGAGGCAAAATGAACATGGCACAAACCAGTGGCGACAGTGCCACCCCCTCCAACATCCTGAGAAAATATAGTTTAATTAGATAATAACAGTTTACTCTGATAGACCATAAGCACCTGTGAGCATTCAATAGAAATAATGTTTTTGTCTAAATTACATTGTGCACCCCAGACACTCATTTACATACATTTACAGCAAATAGGGAAGGAATTATTATTATATATTTTTTTAATGTGATTGTTCGACCCTCAGGTACATCCGCTGTCACTGAGTTACTTCCACTACGAGCTGACTGGCAAATATATGGTAACTTCAGGGGGAACTGTGGCAAATCCAGTGATTTCTCTACAAAACACCCGTTCACAAGGCGTTACATTGAATGAAAAAAGGGAGGTAAGTCCAGACGACCCGATTCACAGATTCAGCAGCCGGCAAGGGATGAGGACGAGTTCTCACCCGAGGCTGCTCCCTCTCTTGCTATGAGAAACAGAGTTGACTAACTGGATGTGGTTTTTAGTAAAGCCTTTTATTGCTTCCCCTGTTAGTTGTTTCAAAGTGTCGTCATGGAGGTACTGTGGACAATGACAGGGGTGCGAGACCTAAAACATCTCTTTGCAAATGCAAATAGCATGAACGTTTTCTGCAGCAGTCTTAGCGTTGCTCAGCAGCTCGATGAAGGTTGCAGGATCGGCATATTGTGTGTTGTGTTGTTTTTGTTGAGTCTGGCTTGAGTTTGATGGTTCACAAGCCGCCACTGGCACAAACCCAGGGCAGAATTAATAGGATTCATCTCTGTGATTCTGTTGATTTATTTAATACAAATGCATCTGCTCCTGATGTGGTGAAGTTCCAAAATGGATTTGAAAAAAATTGGAATGAATTAGTTTCCTCGAGTGCCAGTTTGCCAATTCATCTCGAAACCCGATGCCACAGTTCTGCCATTGACTTCACATGAACAGGATGTCAGAGATCAGTGTTTCATTAAATCATGCTCCCTGTCAAACCTGACAAGCTGATGCATTGTTTTCTTTCTGACTGAAAGGCTTGCATTCACTCCAAGAATAGAAAACTCAGGGGGAAATAAGCTGCCAGGATGTAAATCAATCAAAAAACAATATCATGCACCGATTGAAGCCTCTGGCGGCTGCAAATACAGTTTATTCAGTATTTTTTATGTTTATTAATTTCCTACATACATTTCACATTGAGACATATGACTATAAGGCAGCTTTCATGGTGAAAAGACTCAGTATTTTATTATGTTAGATATTCAAATGCAACATACAGTCAGGTTTTCATGCCTCTGCCTGCTCAGTTAACTGGAGACACAGTCAGATTTAATTATGTGTTATGCTTTGTTTCTTTAGACGATACTGAACAGTCATTATGTTACCCAGGTTTCTGTTTGGATAATGTTTGGTTCTACACTTAAAGGTAGGGTAACTCATTCTGGGGAATCACAGTTGATATTTGAAAACAAATAAACCCACTGGTCCTTCAGAAGCTCCACCCCCCACATTCATTCACACGTGTTGCCAAGGTGAACGACTGACCTCAAAACGTTGGAATTAGCCACCACAAATATTAGCATTAACTGTGGACAAAGTACACCCTCTGCTTTTACACAAACCACACGTTCACCGGTGTCCATGACTGTCTGCTGCCCACCCGGAGAACATTGTGTACCAGTGTGTAGTCGTCATGACCCCCAGTGCAGTCCGGAGACATCGCCTGGAGCAGTACAGGAGCCGTTGCTGATCTCAAAACTCACTGTGGTCCTGAGGCAACTCCAGGTGGTCTCTCCATTGTAACTTTCTTCCAACTTCCCTGCAAGTCTTTGCCTTTTCCTCATCATCACTAGGTAAGCAGTGGTCTATGGTGCCTGAGCATTTAGCATTTAGGCGCTACTATGAAAATGATTGTGGGTGTAACTGTGAGATGGTTCTGAAATAGTCATGGTGTTGTACGTGAAAGAGGATAAGCGTTCTCTTAGCATTTACTGTTTTATGACCTTCCATCTCGCTCCCACTGCCCCTTCACTCCTGCCCCAAGTGCATTGAATTAATATGGCTAACTACATCTTTAGGTAAATTTGCGTAGCTGGTTCTCAACGGAGATGAAGATTGCAGCCTGCTAATAATAATACAAATCATGATCATAATATGGAATTCAGGTTCTTTACTTGTCCTTTTCTGTGAAGCCCTTTGTTGCAGCTGGTTTAAAAGGTGCCATGTAAATAAAGCTATTATGCTCATTGAGTTCGATGGTTCTGCTGTTTGTTGGTACATTGTAAGATCACTCCTGATTAATGTGGTTGGCTCAAACACGCTGCCTTTTTTTTGTCAAATCGGATCAGCACTGGCACACTGCGCTTTGTGTGGGTGGATCTGCATATGTGTATACATGTGTGCTGAGTGGGAGCAGGGTCACAGCAGGGGTCTTGGCTTTCTCTCTGAACATCATCCTCAAGCCTTTTTACATCTCATTGTAAAAGCTCCTTCTGTCAGCTCTTACTGTAAGGTCTCTCTCTGCAGCGTCTGTGCCAGGGCTCGAGGACACTTATTTCTTTCTTTCTTTTCACCCTGTCTCCTCTCACTACTGTAGTTTGGGTCTTTTGGCAAGACAAATGCACTTTTAGTTTTTGACAGGCACAATAGGAACAATAATGTCAATGCCCAGTGGGAATTTTGGGCTGCGGATCAGTTTCATTTTTGGTTAACAAACGTCAGCCATCACATGAGGTCGTCAAGCTCCTCTGAGGAGATGATGCAGACTGAGAGGAGACAAATTGACTGCGAACTTTGTGATGTAATTAAATCTGTTGCTGCGCCACCTTCCTCTCGTCGGAATATAATAAACACTGCAAAAGAGAAAAACTGAAGCAACATATTGGGTCTCTGCTACCCCCTGTAGCAGCAACACTGTGTCTCCGATGAGAAACCCTACGCCAGATTGAAGATTTTACAAGAAATATACTGAGGATGGGATTTTTTTTTCATGTAGGAAGGAAAAATCTTACAAACACTGTAGTTGCTGATATTGCATCTTGGTGCTGACATTAACTCTGCATAACACAAAGAGCATGTACTGTTTTTTTCTTTTACATAAATAGACATATATTTTGGACCTAAATATATAGTTGAGGTTACTGTGTCTATACAGAATATTATATTTAAACATAACAGAAGGGGAGTCAATCTGCCATATTGACAAATGCAAGAAGATTTTGTCTACATACAAGTACAAAAATAAGTGTGAAGCTCAAAAATAATAAATGTTTCTTTAGCCTTGAGACATAAATCATGGATTTTATATAATAGTTACTATACAACTTTATGAGCAACATTAAATTAAATGAATATTACATTTTAAATGTGTTTTTAATGACTATTTTCCTGCATTTTATTTTATGTATGCTCATGCAGTTCAGTTTTTCTTTACTGCTATAGTTTATTGTGTGTGATTCCTGTGGGGCTACACTGCCATCTAGTGGTATTTTGTAGAAAATCTCACTTACTAAAAATGTTGTAGATAAAGATAAGACAAAAGTCTGAATAGCTTTTTATTGTGCTTTTATTTAAAAACTTGATGAAAAACTTTAATTGACAGTATTTTAAATATGTCACTGAGACGTGTCATTAGTCAGTGTGAATCCTTACAGCTACCAAAGTGTTGGTACTATATCACTCTATATATATCGCTTCCTTCTGAGCAGCAGCACTGCTCTGTCCTGTTTGTGGCTGTGCCTCAGGCGTTTGATTCTGTCAGCCATGTCAGCTGTCTGCAGGCAGACTAGAGTTTGACAGGGCTACAGAAAAACATCTGTGTGTTTACACTGAGCGTCGTGCTTCTTAAGGTTGATACCAGTTTTTCGTTTTCAATTTTTTCATATAACAGTGGTAATTAACACAGGCTTTTGTGACCCAATCCATTCTTCCTTTAATTATAATTTTCTTCCACTGGTTACATGAGGAAAATTTAATTAAATGCAAAGTAATTTAATCATGGCTTGTGTTTGTTTTTCAATTTGTTTTCTTGGATTCGGTTGCAAGGAAATTATTTTCTCTCTATAGTGGTTATGTGGTGCTTGTTTTTCTTTTTCTTTATCAGTTTTTAGAAGATGTTGTGTTTTCTGCATTAACTTGTTTCCTCTTACTCCTTCAATTCCACCAAAGTGTGGACTTCATGTAATCAATTCCAGCCTACATGAGTCCCAAGTGATGAACATGCCAATTTTAATGAAGTTTAACTTTTTTTCCAGGATTCAATTATAACATCAGTGTGTGTAAGTATAGGTATGGATTAGTTATAAAATAAAGCCAATCTATAATATAGTTAATATTTTAACATGACAACATAATGTTTTGCTGTATGTGTGTCTGATGCTACTGGATCTTTTTATCAATGTATAAGGTATTGATTTGGACACTAGCTGTACTAAGGGCAGTTGCATGAATTTAGGCTCCTAAAATTCACATTTATTTATTAACTTTAACATTGTTTTAGCCAGCAAAAACATGGTCAACTTAAACATTTGGAAGAGGACATCAATAATGTGACTGCCAAGACATGAAAGGGCTGCAGTATTCCACACTGCGGTTTATTTAATTTAAGTTGAATTTATGGCTAGTTCTACATTTTAGCGCAGTTGGAACCATTACAGTAAAACACTCAATTAAAAGAGTGTCTGCTTTTATGTATTTGTATAAACAGGTGGGCTTTCTTTTATACTTCACATTAAACATGTAGAGAGCCTTTAGGTATAGTAATTCTGCATGGTTGTTCAGTCTGCTAATCTGCTGTGGATCATTCTTTGTTCCATAATGAAGACAAACAACATGAGTGTACAGAGAATGTGGGCAAATTATCAGGACCTAGAAAGAGAAATCAGAGTCAGTCCAAAGTACCAGCGATGCCAAGTTGCAGCCTCAGGGAATCAGTTTGATCACATTCCTACTGTAGAGGTTCTAGTCTACTCATAGTTATGAATTCAGCAACAATAGTATTCTGATTGTCAGCAGCAGTTACCTTCACATGTTTGTAAGACCAGCTGAAGGAGACACAAGGTGCATGTCCCCTTACTTTTCCCCTTCCAGGTTGGAGTGAGGGGTTGCTGTCCATGGTGCTGAACCTAATGGAACAGAAACATGGAGATAGAAAGTAAAGGGGATGAGAAGGACTGTATTTCCATCAAGCCTTCTTTGTTTTATTATCAAATGAATGATGGAGTTGGTGTGAGATGCACACGGTCCTCTGATGTCTATTCTTGGTGCGACATCAGACTCAGTTTTATTACCCAAGCACGAGAACTGGCTGAGCCCTTCCTCTACTGAATGCAAATTGAAACATCGAATGACCGGACGAAGAACATTTCAAGGTCAGGGGCGTAGCAATGTGCTGTAGTGGTGCTGTCGCCATTCTCTGCACCACCATGAAGAAAGAGCCAAGTGGTTTAGACCACAGATTGTATATAAAGGTGGACGACATGAAGACGGCCAAAAAGTGTGGTATAAGTGTCTGGATCACTACCTGGTGGCTGGCTGATGTATAGGTGATGATTTCTCCTCTATGTTAATGGATTGGACATGTACCAAACTAAAAAGTGAAGGTACAAATAAGATTAATGTCATTATTGTAAGTTTATAATAGGTGATTTGAATATATAAAATGTGGTGAAACGTCAAGATTAACAGATGAGACTGACTTGTGATTGGTCGACTGTGTGTATCGCCAGATCCTCGATACTGTGGCTCCATCCCCCGATTGCAACTGGGCAGAATCTGGCTCCAATTACACAACAAGGCAGTGTTTGTATCTGGGATATTTTAGCTTCATTTCTGGACAGGTGCAGGAAGTTATTTTATTTACAGTCTATGGTTTAGTCACATTACCACTGGTGCAACTTGAATGGGTTAATTACTTGCAGTGATTACTGGTGCAAATGGAGCAGTGGACAAGAAGACAATATTGGGAATCCCAAAATAGAACCTATACAAGTGAATACTGTGGTGTATTGTAGCATAGTAGTATAGTTATAGTATTTTGGCTCCATGTTCACTATTAGTTTTTATGTTCTGAGTTTTATCATCAAAACACTGTTTGAATATGGACTTAAAATTCTCCCAATTACCTATTTTACAATTTATTTTGCTGATTGTGAAAATTGACTAAATAATATAATTGTGTAGATGCCTTGTTATCCCTTGTCAATGTAATGCAGTAGGTAAAAGTGTCTGTTTCTGTGTACATGTCATATTTAATTTGCAAACAAATGAATACAAATTAAGATTCAAATATCCCATGCATTAATATCTATTATGGCAGCCCATAATAAACGTGCCGATTGCAGCTTTCGCTCAAGTCTCAGGCCTGTTTTTAATGAGCCCTAATAGAATACGTATAACCTGTGTCTATTGGCATTCATGATCTCACCTGCTTGATTGTAAAAGAGATTAACTAGAACTAATACATTTAAAATAAAAATAAACTCCTACAAACCCTAACCCCAACTGATAACTTAGCCCCATTCATTAGTAATTAGTGAATGTTGCAGACCATGACACTTTCAACTTGTTTACTAAACTCACATGTCTGACCTGTTATATGCATGAATTTCACTATAATAAGAAAACCATAATCACAGGTATTAAAATACCCATTTCATTTGTTTGTTATATTAATTGATACATGGATATTGACATCATCTTTGCATGTAACAGTGGCTCTCATGTCTTGAACCGCCCCTTATCTTCAGGAAAATATTTTTGTAGTTAAAGAGCTTTATTTAAAGGTTCAGTTTGTAGAATTTAGTGACATAAAGTGGTGAAGTTGCATGTTGCAGCTGAACACCCCTGACCTCACCCTCCCCTTCCAAACATGACAGAGAACCTGTGGTAACCTTCAGAAACTCAAAGGGTGTTTAGTTTGTCCAGTCTGGGCTACTACAAGAAACATGGTGGCCTTGATAGAGGACCCCCCCTGATGTAAATATAAAGTATTTCAATATAAAGGGCCCATTCTATGGTAAATAAAACAACGACTTGTACAATTTAAATGAAACACACTCGTGAAAGCATCACTAGAACTATTTTATATTAAATTTCTGTCAATAGATCCCTTTCACCGAAATCTTACACACTGAAAGTATTTCAAATTTGTGAAACTGAGACAGTTTCAAACTTGAGAATCTAAAATCCTTATGGAATATCACACAGCACCAATCAGTAAGAGTGTAAAATGAAGCAGAGTGTTTTTTTCAATTTTCACTACATGCAGTGAAGACACTTTTTGTTGTGTGCCACTTGGGCTCTCGCTTTAGCAGCCAGTAGTGCATCGTAAATTAGATCCACAGTCACCTATCAACACCTCACAGAATGTGAAAAAATGCAAAGGACGTCATCACTTTTGCTTCTTTGTTAACATGAAAATGTTCAAGTTTGACAATCTGATGCAGGCTCTCACAATATGGAAACAACCAGTCTGTTGACAGAAAAACAACTATTTTGATCCTTGGTTTCTTTGATTTCCATCATCTTTCAGCAAAACATTATGAATTAGATATCTATAAGTTTTTGACAAGACATTCGAAGATGCTACCTCGGGTTAATTTTGTACTGCATATCATTAATCACCTATTCAGACAAATAATGGGAAAATGAATTGATAATGAAAATAGTCATTATAATATCATAATAATCAGCCCTAAAACTCTCAATGCTGAGATGCAAGTGGCCATTTATTATATCAATAAGAAGGACGATACTGGAGTAGATGGCTCTGAATCAAAATATAAACTTCACTTATTGACCAACAGCAGCCTCGAAAACCAAATAGAACAAGATGCGTAACTCACAGAATCCAAATGATGTGAAACTGGGTGGATCTTGGATTCAATCTTCGAGGAGCAGTGTTGGGTTTTTGGGTAAGAAAAGTAACCCTGAAAAAAAAAAAGATACAAATCTGGCATCCATCACTTGAAACAGTCCATGAAGAATCAAATCACAGATTCACACTTGTAAGATGATGCATTATGAACTTTGTGGACAGTTCCAACAGGAGTGATATTAGGTAATATTGCAACTGTAACTTTGTCACAATATAAGGAAAAATGCATCAGGATACAGGAATCCACTCTTTATCCCCTAAATTGTAACAAAATAATGTTAAGATATTTGAAAATGGCAGCTTGAAGGACTTATGAGAGCATGTTTGTCCTAGTTTTGCTTTATTCAAGATTACACACTATGTACACCACATATTTTGGACCAGATCCAGATAAATGGGCAACTTTTTTCACTTTTACATAGAGAGTTATGATGTTAGAATTTGTTCTCCTATAGCACTGTGATAATTTTTTTAACTAGCTGATTAGGTCAATAAAATATCAGGAAATTGAGACAAATATCTACAGTTAACAGTTAAAACCCAAATATATTGAGTCTGCGCTATTACAGGAGACTAATGAAACCTGAATATATTCACATTTTAGAAGCTGAAACCAGAGAGGTTTGACCTTTTACTCATTAATCAATTACCAAAATAGTTGTCAATAATTTTGCTGTAGATCTATTAATCGGCTCATTTCTGTGGCTTAAATGATGATCAAAAATCTACAATATCGCTGTTTTTATTGAGATTCCTCAGTATTAGAACTCTGAACATGCCCATTATCCAGTGTCCATTATGTGGCTGAATGTTTATATCCACAGGCTGAGTTAAATATTGTCCTAATAAACAGGTTAGATGTACTGTATGTTATATTTCATAATGTGTTATAAATTACACATCATGATGCAGGAGCTTAATTTGGACACAAGAAGAACTTGAGTTAACCACCTTTTAGTCGTTTTGTGCTCCTCTTGGTATTTGCCATATAATGTGCTCTTTTGTGTCTGCTGGTGTTTCAAGAAAAACAAGGAAACCCTCACTTGTGATGTAGTAAGAAATATTTATGGAACCTCATCAAATCAAGATAAAAGTCAAATCTGTGGAAAAAGCAAAAGTCAAACGAATAAAAGGTGTCTAGTCGAGATCAGAGGCATTTACGTCACATGTGACATTTCTCATGCCAAGCAGGTAAAGCATTCCAATGAAGATCATAATCTGTGAATGTTTAATATCCCGGCACACAAGCATTTTGGTTTTGAACACAGTTTCAAATCTCTGTGTTGATGCATTCAACTTGATTTTGATCCTCTGGTGTTTTCATGTTGTTGTTATTGAAGCTAATGGCAACGCTCCAGGGTCCAAGGTACAGCGCTTCCTTTCGGGGCATGTTGCAGTGAGCACGATAAAAGATATTTGGCAAATGCATCGTCATCTGGTATATTTTACAGCACTCAATCTGCCAAAGCACCTCTTTGTAATTAACCTCCAGATGTAGAGTAACCTTCCTAAAAGAGTTATGCTGAGGATGTCACAGCTGTGCATCCTGAAATGCCCTACTTCAATAGACGTGCTTTAGTAAACACTGCAAAGAGAACCAATATAGATATTGCATATTCATTTAAATTCAGGGGAATGGGCCAAGGACTGGGGACAAAGAATGTGCCATGAATGGGAGGAATAATGATGCATTTTCCTTCCTGGAAAGATATTTGAATTATATTGTCATGCTCATATTGTCTGGGATCTAATTAAAATGTGCAAAAAACTAAAGGGTGTTGATGATTTGTTTGGGTGTATCCAGATTAGTTCATAAATTGAAGGCTAGAAACATATTTTGATAATCGATGAGTCGTTGTAGTCGTTTTTCAAGCAAAATTGCATAAACGTCTGTTGTTGCTGCCTCTGCAATGTGAAGAATGGCTGCTTCTTGTATTCTTAAGTATTAATAACCTGTATATATTTGGGTTTCGGGTGTCGGTCTGAGAAATACAAATTAAAAAACGTTTTCATTGTATTTTGTCATTTCCTAGATATCATTAATGAAGAAGATAATGAAATTCTATCAACTGATGATGAAAATAATCATTATGGTTGCAGCCCTCGGTGTAACATAGGCACATATCTGCTCTTGGTGAAAACACAAATGAAATCAATGGATGACTGGCTCCAAATTGCGTGACCTTGTGGTGACATTATTCCCACGTTTTAGGAGCATAATACAGATATAACAGTGACAAGTTATACAGCAGATTTAGGGGAGAATCTCATCTAAATATCAGAAAATGGTCAAATAAATAGTAGTTTGTTTTTATTCCAGTAAAACTCCAGAGTTTCTAAATTCATCAAACTCCTCTGCGATGAGAGACGAAACTTTGTAACAAGAAGGCGTTGCTCTTGGATACAATGGGGAAATATATTAACGCTTATTTCACAAAAAACTGTTTCCAGAAAACCTACTTCGTGCCTTAATGTACGACAAATAGATATAAACGCGTGTTTTCTGTCATGTAATCGGGTAGAACATCGTCAAATAGGAAGTTAAGTGTGCATATTTCCCCGGTGCCATATTTGAAAGGCTTGGCTTGACTGTGGCTCTGGAGGAAACTGGTCCGCCCGGCAGTCGGAGCGGAGGAGGGGGCACTCGGCGGTGAGCTCCAGGCGGTGTGTGTGTGAGCTGCTGACGGACACCGACACATCTCCTCGACGGCTTCTCGAAATACCTTCAACCGTCGCGGCGATGACCACGCTCCTTCTCTAGCGGCCCTTCTGTGTCCCCTGACCGGGTAAGTTTTGACTCGTGCACCGCGTCGTCCCGTGGGAGAGAGCCGAGGCTGGGAGTGCGAGCTGTGGCCCAATACAAAGGCTTTCTTCGGCGGAGAAAATGCCGGGGCTGCAGCAGCCGGGAGGCCCGCTTGTGTCTTTCAAGTCACCGACTGGCCGCGGTTCTCCCCACCGACGTTTTCCCATCTTCGCCCTCCTTTCTCGCATATAAAGCACCTTCGCGTTTCACTTCAACACACCCGTGGGTATTTTATCCGAGTTCAGCGGCGCCACAGAGCGAATTTTGCGGGTTTTGACAACCGTGGCCGTGCACAAGAAACATGGTTGCTCTGCGGAGTCTCCTAACGCCTCACGCCGGGCAGCGGTGCAGTGAGTGCCGCTTGGCGGTTACGGGGACAGCCGGGGTTTGTCTGTAGCGACCAGGAAAACGTCCGGGAGGGGAACTGCTCGCAGCGACACGTTTCGCTTATGTAATATATGGAAATGGTGCCTGCTGATGCTGGCAGGACTGGAGAAACTTTCTTTGTACACATGATGTGTCAAACAAAGTTGGCGTTAGACCGGGGCTCGGGTTTCGATGCTACTCTTTAGCTCGCTCTATGCGCCTTTCGGCATTTTGCAGCGGGGCGGCTGCGGTGACCACATCCTGGTTCATCCTTCCACCAGCTTCAACTGCCCATGGACGAGGCTGTTGTTGGAGGTGTAGTGACTCAGTGTCCGGCCGCAGTCGGTGGCTGTTTGTCCCTGCAGCCTGCACACTGAGCCGGGAGGGGTGGATGTAGCTACACCTTGAAGCGTCGCAGCAGAGCGACACCTCGCCCGGGTTAATGCCCCCCCGATAGCATGCTTGTTGGGTGGGTTGCTACACGGTTTATCTCTGGTTCTGGACGTATACTTACTCACAGGACAGTTTCACAGTCCTACTGGGTCCAAGCTCCACAGGACAAGTCCATCCTCTGTTCAATCTGTGTGCAACACATGGTGATAAAAGTGTCTGCATCATTTAACAGACATCTGCAGTCTGGAGAAGGTATTTAACTGGTTTAACTTGTTAAATTCTGATCTACAAGAACACAATCCAGGTGGTGAAAAGCAATAGAGTAGCCGACATATAAACAGGTACTGTCATTAACAATGGTGAGGTAAGTACTCACATCCTTTACTTTAGTTGAAGTACTAATATGTAGAAAGTTGAATTACAAGTTAATTTCCTACTGCATTCAAAATCCCACGTAAGTCAAAGTGCAGAACTTCACTGTATTATAAGAGTCTAGTAGCTGTTTGAGATGGAGCTGTTTTTAACAATTTAATCGTAGCCTATGTGACTCAACTATAGTTTAATCTAAACTTAAGTTGAGTGAGGTAGTTCACAACCAAGGGAAAAGGCCCGTCCATAGACAGTAGGGCACATCCAAGGGGTCACAAGATGAATCTGGAGGGGTGTTGACATGATTGATCGGAGAGGAGAAGGAATCACATCTGCTGTACACATCTATAATCATTGAACATGACCTTGACCAGCAGCTCAGGTGAGAGAATCCAGGCGCTGTGTTTTTGTGAGGGGTCACAAGTCAAAAATGAGCTACTGATTTACTACGTTGTGTTTTCTCAGTTAATATGTTTTAATGTAAAACCATATCGGTGCAACATTTCCATCCAACAGGAATATAAAGTAACATAAAATTGGAGTATTTAAGTAAAGTACAAGTACCTCAAATCTGCACTTTCACTCGACAAAGACAAGTTAGATAAATATGATCATTTAAAGCTGTTTGATTTGTGAAATAGACTCAGTAATTAGAAGAGAAGAAGCCAAAGCAACCTGTAACTTCATTTCCTACTCCTACAGCATCTCACCAGCAAAGTTCAAACAATTTTAAGGTTTAATTTGCTAATTAGTGCAAACTATTGATCCAAACTGTTTCCCTGATGCCTGTCAGGCTCAATAGATATAGAATATGTGACTCTCAAATTGATTGAGAGGAGTCTGGGGAGCTTTAGGGCTTTTTTAGGGGGTTTCACGGAGCCCCCGACCAATAAATTGTTTATTTACCCACCTAAACAATATAAGAAAGAGAACATCTGTTAAATTAACTACTGAGGCAATGGATCTCTTTTACCTTGGTCTAGAAAGGTTTGGAAAACACCTGATTGTATAATTCGGTTGTAAAATGTGTTTGAAAGAAAATGTCAACCAGTAAAATTATGCTTATTACCCAATGCCATAATCAAATCCTAACCGAGGTAGACAAACTAATGGGTCTAAGGGACTTATGATAGAAAAGGCATCACATTACTAGGTGCAGTAGAATATGATATTGAAACACAGTTGTTTTATTTGGGCTGCCATAATATGGTATTAATGCTCAAATCACAGCCTCAGGGGAGCCCTAAGGCGGGATCCCTAAGTGGACAAATTGGTCAACTGACCTGGGGTCCCGGCTCCTTGGCTCATTTTGTGACAATTACTTTGCGGTAATTACATTACTGCTCATTTGTTGCAGCATGCACCCTATTAAATAAGATGAACTTTACGTTGGCCTCTGCATTTCTACTAAATCTAAATCTCTGAGAATACAATTTTAAAGTGTGTGTGTGTGTGTGTGTGTGTGTGTGTGTGTGTGTGTGTGTGTGTGTGTGTGTGTGTGTGTGTGTGTGTGTGTGTGTGTGTGTGTGTGTGTGTGTGTGTGTGTGTGTGTGTTTCTTTGCAACTGTCTAAGACATCAAATATTCCTTTGATCTCTGTCAGTCGTTCCTTTGATGAAGGCATTATTGCATTAATTCAATTTCTTGACTCGCAGGAACATAGCTCTTTTCTCATTTACTTGACTAACTAGGGAGGTAATGATATTATAATAGTACAGACAACGGCTTTGCTTTGGGGCTGAAAAATGTGTTGATTAATTGATTTGTCAACACAGAAACAAGTAACTTGGACAGAAATTGATTTACGATATATATATATATATATATATATATATATATATATATATATATAATGAAGATGATTATTTTGAATGTACTTTGACCTTACTGGAGGTCACTAACTATTTTTGTTTTCTCCATAGATTGAACGATGTGATTGGGATCGGAGGCAGCTGCACTCCAGTGGTCGAGGACCTCACCCTACACTAGAATGTACTTGATGAATGTGCCACCTGTCGCAGTGACAACAGAATGGAGAACATGTGGCCCACCTGGAGGCTATAGCCTTCAGTGCTTCAATGACTCTGACCCTGAGTTGTCCACCAGAGGCACACCTATCTCAGACAAGGTCCAGATGATCATAGAGAGCCTTAGGAGCACCCAGTCCTCACTCGAGATGGGCGACGAGCTTGAGGGAAATGTGCTATCAGGACAAGACGATCATTCCCAAGTCTGCAAGGTTGCAATGGGTTCTTATGTGGGAGCCAAATCCAAAATTAAAGGTCCCACTGAAACCCCGCAAGCTGATGCTTCCTCCCCAATCAACCATGAGAGCAGTGACTCCGACAGTGATGGTTCTGTGGACAGAGGAATTGAGGAGGCAATACTGGAATACCTGAAAGAAAAGGGTGATAACAAACGCAAAGCAGACCCATGTTCCACGTTTCTCCAAGCTTCCAAAATTCAGAGGAAGGATACAGCTTGTCCTGATGTTTCTGAACAGACCTCTGACATTAATACATTCTTGTTTTCAAGCAACCCCTATCCAAAAAGTATCAAAGTAGAAACCCCGACAGCACCAGCTGTTATACCTGTAAAAAAGTCTATCAAAAACAAGGCCTCCCTTAACGACAATATTGTGAAGAAATTAAATTCAGATAAAATTACGATGACCAAACTTTCAGCCTGCCCAGTAAAGGTGGAAGAAGACTCCAATGATTCCAGTAGTGATGATGGCATCGAAGAAGCCATTCAAATATACCAGCTAGAGAAAATGGAGCAGCAGAACAGAGGGGAAGAATTAAATCTCCCTGCAAGCAAAGGGGAGTCTGATTCCACCAGCGATGATGGGATTGAAGAAGCTATTCGCTGCTACCAACTTGAGCAACTTAAGGAGAAGAGTGTCCTGAAACCATTCACGCACACAAAAGATCCCCGCAGTAAGTCGTTTATACAGGGTGTTGGAAGTACAAGCATTGGAAGCATGAATAAACCCAGAGTGAGGAAGAAGAAGACCAGAACGGAGAAAGAAGTGAAATCTGTACCTCCATCTGCTTTCATATCCAAGAATTCACTATCAGAGAACCAGAAAGGTAATGGAAATGGTTTACTTTCATTTAAAGTGGAATGTCTTAAAGATCAACCTACACCTGCTCTCCCAAAGGCGAACACAACGGCAGAGCTCATGTGTGCTGAGGCAATATTGGACATTTCGAAAACTGTTTTGCCCGGAGTCTTCCATCCCAGTGTTGACCTTGGCAGTTGTGCGACTACTGAATCTCCCTCAAAGTCTTCAACCCCTGACACTTGCCCAGATGAGGAAAGTGATGACAGCTCCATCGATAGTGAAGATGGGATTGAGCAAGAGATCAGAAAGTTTCTTGAACAGAAGGCCCAAGTTAACAAACTGCCACCTTGCTCCACTGTTACCCAAGAGCCTCAAAGTGAGAATGAACCAGAAAAGGTGAAAGCAAAACAAGTTGCAACCCAGAAGAAACCTTCAAGAATGTCGGTGACACAAAGAAGAAAACTCAAAGAGGAAAACAGTAGCAATTCCAACATGTCAGGTGTTGATAAAAACATGACAGTAACAGCCCCGATATCTTTACCTGATCACAGAAAAGATTTGAGCCCATTGATGTTTTCCAGCAGAAGTCAGACTCACCCAATAGCTGGATTACATAAGACTGAACAAGGTGGAGATAAAAGCAGCTCACTTGACAGTGACGAGGACCTAGACACTGCCATAAAAGACTTGCTCAAGACAAAAAAGAAGACAAAGAAAAAGACAAGAGACTTGAAGCGGCAATCAAGGAAGTGCCTTAATGATGAAGAATCGCTGCTAACAAATGCCTCACAGACCAAAAAGTCCAAACCTGAGCCTTTTTCTAAGCGCAGTGCTGTGAAGAAAGTACAGAAGATTAAAGATGAAGTGAAAGATACAACTGGATTTAGTCAGATGAACATTTCTCAACATAAACAAACTGATCAAAGTAATGAGCAGGATGTGCATGGAGGTGAAACACGGACATTGAAAGGGACTGACGGTCAAGACTCCATGTTGCTGCACAACTCTCACACTCTTCTTGAGGTAAAGGAAGACAGTACTTCAGTTGACAGCGACGATAGCATTGAGCAAGAGATCAGAAGATTTCTGGCTGAAAAGGCCAAAGTTCCGTCTGCAGTGAAAAGTAAAGACGCAGATGTATCAAGGAATGGTACTGTCGTGGTTTGTAGCCTACTTCGAGAAGAAGATATCCATCAGGAAAATCAGCTGGCTGAAATTCCAAGACAAAGTATCACCAACCCTTTCTCTAGACAGTCTCTTCCAACACCACAGAGTTTGGTGCCAGACATCTCAACCGTTGGTGCACAATCACGTCTGTCCTCAGTCCAGTCTTGTAGCCCCAGTCCTTTGGAGCCAGCAGATGGGGCAGGGGCTGCTAGAACCGAGCAAAGGTGGTCTAACACGGGAGGAAGTGACGTCCAGGAAGTCGCCCCACAGCTGGAGAGAGTTAAACCGGTTTTGAGTTCCAGCATTGCCCATTCTCGTTCTGAGTCAATCAAGTGGCGTCAGAGCCTGGGACTCCCGATTACTGACACAAGGACACTCAGTCGGCTACCATTCCATATCACCTCATCTAAAATCAGCAAGACTGCATCAGCAACTCTACCATATCAAAGCACAGGCATCCACCTCAGTTCACAGACTCCAGTCTCTGCTTGGTCCTCCACAAGGACCAGCGTAGCACCCTTCCCCTGGACTACAGAGAAGACTGTAAATACCACATACAGGTCCCCTGTTTTGAACCTATTGTCCGCTCCCAGGCAGCAACCAAGGTTATCCTTTACACAGAGCCAGGCACCTGGCCACAGCTCACCTTGCCCTTTAGAAGGAGAGACGCAGAGTATGGTGCATATGCCTAAGGACAAGAGTGTGTTTGTCGAACTGGAATCAAACAGGACCAACCATGTCCAGGTCCGAAGCAGGGAAAGGAGCGAGGGAAAGGAGACAGCAGATTTGCTAGTTGAGATAAAGAAAGAAGGCAAGAGATTGAAGATAGGTGATAAAGAAATGCACCTAGAAAGAAAACAGGAAGAATTTCTAGATGAGGCAGATTGTGAGTCAGTCAACAGGATAAATCCAGAGAAGAAGCAGGGCTTTTCCACATTGTAAGTATTTCCTTTGGTCACTATCTCCCATTACATCATAATCCAACTTCTATAATAGTTACTTTTTTGATTGTGCCCTGCAAATACATTGCAATCAAGCCTATTCGTTATACACTCTAAGGGAATGTTTGTTAATACAATTAAACTAAACAGGCATTTTTTATGTGTTTGTACATTTATACAGCTATGTAACATAATGGCACCATTATGACAATGTTTTTTGCCCAGAGGTTGATCCATATTACTGAGCCTTTGAAAAGCAATACACTGACTGAAGAGGCAGACTGCATGAGTAGAACTGCAATCCAAATTCACAATACTTTCTTGCAGAAAATGTCCTAAATATCCATGACATTTTATGTAAAAAGAAGTGATCCAGAAAATAACCTGTCAGAAAAGTCCAAAATGCTTAAAGTAAGGATGGTATCTTTTTTGGGTGTCACTGGAACAACATGAATTATAAATCAGAAAAAAATGTGCAGTCATTTCATAATCATACATGAGTTACGTGTCATATCTAAACTTAAAGGCCCTTTTATGTGCAAAAGTTAAAAAGTCATTGTTCATGTTTTTATCAATGTCCTATTTAGTTGTATCTCAATAAAATCCAGAACACAAATATATATTTTATGATTAGAAATGTCACATGTAGATGTCCAGTACATCAAACCTGACACATTTTACACAGCTTGGTGCCATGACTGAGGTGGTTAAGGAGACAAGAAGGGGGGGCTTGTACATGGGAAACATGATTAGACCTGAAACCATTGATTGATCAAAAGAAGATGGTTCCATCTTCTCAAATGTAAGTTTGCTCCTTTTCGTCATCAAAGTATGATACACTGCTTAATTTATGTGCTTTTGAACTGTCGGTCGTAGCAGAAGAACACATCTGAAGATGTCACCGTGGGCATTTTTGCCTCTTTTTACTACGTTCCTTAGAATAGAAGATGGATCAGTTGATTTACAAAATAATTGGCTAATTAGTCAATGACAATAATGACAATATTTGTTAATAGCAAACCATAACCCTATTATTGTGGAAATCATATGTAGATGCAGCAATATACTGTCGCTAAAATATTATAATAAAATCTTGAATAACATGAAATTAAACTCATCAAAATAGTTTTAAAATGTTCCTAAATCCATATCTTTAAATCTTTAGTAAAAGCGCCCTGTCCGGTGCTTTGCCACTGTAAAAACAAACTTAAATACAAATCTGATTCACTAAATCCTTTCTAACTTTTGTACATAAGAAGAAAATGTCACGCTTCATCGACCCTTGACCCCTAATAGGCACCTTTTTTCCGAGCTATTGTTGTGGAACAAGCTTGTGTCAATTCTCAAATAAACAGAAGATATAATGAATTTACCCCACATTTGTGTGTTAGAAACAGTGCCTTTAGTTCACTGTATGGTTTTATGTGGTTTTAAGAGATGGGAAGTTGAAGCTCAGTTGTTGACGTAAGCCACTAAAACAGTCTTGGACTTGATACCTCTACGACTCAAGTGTTGTTCCACTTTCCACAGAAGCCACATTATTACTTCTCTCTGTTTTGCTCAACTTAATATTTAGTGTGTTCATTTCTTTGTCATGTTAAAGTTTTCTTGAAATTCCTATGTGAAAAAGGCTATTTATTTTTGTTTATCAAAAGAAAAAGTTACCGAACATGCTGTGCATTGCAAGGTTTTGTAAATATTTTGTAAGAAGTGTTTTTTCTTTTCATTTTCTCTTTCAAATGAAAAAAACTTTGCTGTGTCTTAAGTGCATCTGTGTAATAAAGAGTGTGATCCAAACAGCGGTGGGTCTTCTTCATTAATACAGTTTGATTCTTTGCAGCACTTTCACTTGAAGATGGATGCTTTTAATGAAGTACGGTATGTGATTGTCAAGTATTAGTGGTCTGATGCTTGTGGTCTGATGCTTGTCCTGCTCTGCCTTGCCCAGGTCCAGTGCCATTGACCCTGGCATCACCATCAGACCTTGCATAGTTCTCACCACAGAGGAGAGAAGCAGGCTGTTCTCCAAGAAGCACCTGTCTGAAAATAGCAAGAAGGTACAATGAAATAAAACCAGCTTCGAAGCTTCACTATTTGTATCCTTTTCGTGATGAAGCCAGATGTTCATCAAAAAGTTGTCCTGACCCACTGCAAGTATTAAATATGTAATTCACAATGCTTGCAGGGGAAAGCCTCTATCGTTAGTATACCTGTGCAGAAAAGGACTCTGCAGTGCATCAAAACAAAGCTGCAGTTTGTTCCAGTGGACAGGTATGTGATTGTCTCTTCAGCGAGTGATCACTATCAAACTCAACATTTCATCTCAGTTCATTTCCATCTTTTTGCAGGAGAAGTGAAACACCCAGCGAGCCCAGCATGACCAAATAAATCTTTAATTTGCATTCAAAATGTGCATGTAGAACAATGTTTGATGTTACAGTCTGCAGGTTGTTGGATAATTAGTTTGTACTTCATTTACTTGTTAGTTTATTGAAGGTTTCTTGTTAGTTTTGATGTTCCGGACTAATGGAAGTTTTATATTTTGGAATATACCATTTATTTTTATTGTCCCATTTTTTTTAATTTTGAGAAAACAACGGTTAATGTCCTGTTTATAATGTTATACAAGTTATACATTCAGTAGGTCTTCCAAAATTTGCAGCAATACATAGAAAAAAAAGTTCAAGTTTACTAATTTGTTTATGTAGCAATTAAAGGGAATTTCATTTTGGAGTAAAAAAGTAACTTCTAATATGCAGAGTTTTAGTATTTTTGTTAAATGCTGTTATATATTATATATTCAATTCACACTGGGTTGTCATTGGCCATAGAGGACATGGGTTTATCTTCACACTGCAGCAGTTGTTTATAGAACGTCTTTAATGTGTCATCTTTATTGCCAAACATGTTGTTATGGAGTTAGTTCTTGATGTTAACATTTATATACATTGTATATCTCTGTAATATTGACATTGCTTCCAGTGGTGTTGAAGATTTTCAATAAAGTTGTGAAGGTTTTTTTGAATAATAATTTGGCATCCTGGGTATTGTAGTCCATGAGGAGTGAGAGGAGGACATCTGAACAAGTAAGATACATAAACACTGTGTTTAAGGAATTTAACATCTTATACGTTTATGTGAGCACTGTGAAGTAATGAGGTCCGTGGAGTGAGCCAGATTTAATAGAAAAACATTGAAGATTTAACTAAGGAAAGCTTGAGTAGAAAATCAGAGAATAAAAAACTGATTAAATAAAACAAATATAGTTTTCACTGAAAAATACAAAAACTATTATAAATATTCCACTCCCACACAGTAGGCGGCGGTACTTCATTTTTACGCTGATTGGCTTCCTCCGTAAACCGGAAATGATAAAGACGAAGAATCTGACCTTCCGCGGTAGGTGACTCCTGCAAGCATGGCTGCCCGAGCACTGACCAAAGGTAAAACTAAACACTTCAGTATCACCTGATTGTGAGTGTTGTTCACATCGTTACAGCTCTAGCTAGCAAACCCGTAGCTCCGAATTCATGCATTTATCGGTTAGCGACTGACAGCTAACGTCAGCAGTAGCCGAGTAGCTAGCAGAGATGCTAGCTGTCAGTGCTCCCTTGTTACGAGTTAACCTCAGATGTCTGTGTTTCTTGCTCAGGACTGTTGGGGCTGCGGCAGCTGCGAGCTGCTACCACCGGATACTCGTGTGGTGGACATCGATATTCTACTGCTACGTCCGCTAACCCTCTTCAACCTGTACACGACGAGGGTTCAGGTGAGTCCCCGGAGCAGGGATGGATGTGCGAGACCGATCTGTGTGTTGTCCCTCAGATTTACATCAATGTCCCTTTCCTGCAGAAAAGGTCCTGAGCCTGCCTCTGGAGAAACCGGACTTTTTCCGTGTGGCTGAGCTCTTCTCGGTGAAAGACCTGTTCGACGCCAGAGTTCATCTCGGACATAAGCAAGGCTGCAGGCACAGGTCGGTTTGACTTCACACACGTTGTAATCAAAGTGTATAACTGTGGATGAGATTCTGGTTCAGAGGGTGTGCGGGTTGTTGTGTGAATGTATGCTATACACGTTTACTTTACCATGTAGTTACCTTCAGAGAAGCAGATGAAACTTAGTGATGTAAAGGCTGTTTTATTCATCTATTTAATTTGATTTAACAAATTATTGTTCTGGTGTCTAAGATGTCGGAATTGCTTATTTAGTCCAACAACAGTGAAACATCTAAAGATATTCAGATGACTGTTGTAGAAGAGTACAAACGGCAAGTACTCACAATTGTGGTGTTTATTAATCAAAAAGTGATATGATTGTCTTAACTATTGTTTCAGCTCTAGTAAGTTTTGATAATTGATACTTATCATGTTTTTACTCTGTCATCCAGCACATTTATTAAAAATGAAACACATGGCTGTAATATTCCTGTGCCAACTTTGAGCTTTAATTCAGGAGTGGATCTGTATTGATCAGCATCCTATTTAAACCCTTTAACTGTACACAGTCCTGACATTTTATAAAACCAAAAGGGATTGGACATATTTACAGAAACGTCATGTAATTATTATGGTTGGGTGTTTTGTTTTTTTCCCCCGGTGCCTAAACTATTAAATTGGACATTTCAAGTTGAAATTTAACATGCTCACTGTTAAAAGTTTAAAGTAAATATAACTTAAATATGAAAATATAAATACTCATAATAAATTAACATAAATAAATCACATCATAAATAAAACCCAACTCAGCACATATGCACGTCCCGGTTTCAGAATCCTTTTTGTTTGAAGTCAATAACTGAAATCAACCCATAAACACCAGGCAGTTGGTCTCTTCCCTGTTCTCTGCAAGGTTTGCTCTTTACCAATTGTCTTCCTGATCACGTTTGAACTTTTCTGTAATTCTCTCCCTCAATATCTAGACTTATGGAGCCCTACCTCTATGGCTGCCGCTTGGACCAAGATATAATCGATCTTGACCAGACTGTGGAGCACCTTCAGCAGGCCCTGAACTTCACTGCCCACGTTGCGTACCGTGGCGGCATCATACTGTTCGTCAGCCGCCGCCGTCAGTTCGGCCACCTGGTGGAGAGCACCGCTCAGGATTGCGGGGAATACGCCCATACGCGGTACTGGCAGGGGGGTCTCCTCACCAACGCCCCCATCCAGTACGGCCCAGGCGTCCGCTTACCAGACCTCATCGTCTTCCTGTCCACCCTCAACAACGTGTTCCAGCAGCACGTGGGCATCAGAGACGCAGCGAAGATGAACATTCCCACAGTGGGTGTGGTGGACTCGAACTGTAACCCCTGCCTCATCACGTACCCCGTGCCTGGGAATGACGACACTCTGGCTGCCATGGAGCTGTACTGTCGCTTATTCAAGATGACCATCAGCCGTGCCAAAGACAAAAGGAGGCAGATGGAGCTGGTGCACAGCCTCACAGCTCCCTCCACGCCAAGCTCATGACATCATATCTTCTGATACAAGAGACATTAATACATGTGTATTAATGAGTTAAGACTGGCTTCTGCTCCCATTCATCATCTATATTTAGAAAAGCTCTGATGTTGGTGTATGGGGCCAAGTTGAATTAGCCAGTGCTGTCTTTGTATAAAGACTGGAGTTGTGTAAATGAATCTTGTTTCTGTTTCATGTGCGTCCCACCGTAACTCAACATTTCCCCCATACTAGACCTGTAAGAGATGAGTGTTGCAGATGACTCGTGCAGTTATAAAGTATGTTGTGCATCACTGTTGATGTCTAAAATCAGACAGCTCTTTGTGTTACTGCCATATTCACACTCACATGCTCTTGAACATAACCCTTTACATTAGGGAAGCACCAATTTGATCTTGGTTTTTTAGTATCAATCTGAGAATCAACCCAATACCTGTGTTTAATAAGATGGAGGGCTGTGCAATATAACCACAATCTCAACTATTTAAACAATAGAGCATATTATGAAACAAAGATTTTCTTTTGTCACATATTGTACAGCGTCATTGGCTTTAGGACTCATTCTAGTAAGTGTGAAATATGTTTTTAGTTCTCTTCATGCTTATTAGCTCTCCAAGCAAAATGTACTGGTGCACTGCTTACACATGATGTAGTAAGCACATATAGAATTAAACACAGAATCATTTCTATTATTCTTACTGAAATCCAGTCAGGGTTAGACCGGTGCTTCCCTGGTTTACGTTATATCTTCATCTCTAATCACTATATTCCTGTCATGCTTCCACTGTCTTGTACCCATGAGGCTTTTTTGGTGCAGGTTAAACCCAGTAAATATAAAGCAACACATGGAGTCATTTCAAACATTGTTGTATGTCTCAACAAAATGTCATAAAGCCTTTAAATGAATAAATGCATATTGTGTGTGTGTATATAAATTGGAAACTTGCTCTTGACTGCAATGTAGTAATTTCTTATCTGGTGAATCCACATTCATGCCACTGTTGGATTATTTTTTTAACCACAACCTTTTTTTCCATTTATAATTAGCTGCTACTTTATTCATGTACTCCACTACAATCCAGATGCAAATAATGTATTTAATCAAAGATTATGATAAGACTATTTTATTCTTGTGGGGGGATCGAAGGCTATATGGCCCTAAATTTAGTAGATAAAATAAGCCTTTCCATTACCTGCTGCAACAATAAAGTTCACATTAATGCATCGATAACTGAAATCCAATAAGTGGTGCAAAGTAACTACAAGTATTTGCTCAGGTACTGAGCTACAACCAACACGACCCTTCTGGACAAAATGAGAAGCTGCAGGTAGATTTAAGAAATAAATTAATACATTTTCAAAATATTTGGTTTAAAAATTAATTTAGTTATAGATTTCATTTCATTTTTTTAAAAATTAAGTGCTTTTGTATTTTTTTTACAGATTTTAAGAAAAAGTTAAAAGCATATAAACCATTTCCCATAGAGACAGGGACATGTGGGTCACACGCGCGCGCGCGCACACCCACACGGAGCAAATTTGTGTCGGCAGAATAAAGAAGCAGCTCCCCGCCTCCTCCCCTTTAAAGCAGCAGCGCAGTGATGAGTCGCTGGGAAACAGAGGTTTCGTGTCTGAGCCGCAGAAATGTCCTCTCAGATTTAAAGATAGCATCATTAACGGATTTTATCTCGATCGCAGCTCAAGGCGTTTCTCGTCCTTTTTCACTTCCTCCTGGCTGCTGCGGAGAGTTTCCTGCGCCAGATGGATCCTGAATCACAAACCGCTCCGTTTCAAGGACGCGATCATGGTCGGTGTTGTCTTCCCTGCGAATGATTCACGTTTGAGGAGGAAAGAAAGGGATGGATGAGGACACGGTGCTGTGGAGTTAGATCCTGGCTGGGAGTGTGTGTTGGTGCAGGAAACATCATGGCTTCATAATCAAACGCGTCTTTTTGAGGTTATTTGTGTAACTGATGTGGATCTGCTGCTGCTGCTGCTGCTGATGATGATGATGATGAGGATGATGATGATGATGAGGATGTGATCTCCGCTCTCTGCCTCCACACACACACGCGCGCGCGCTCATGATGCCCAGGGCTGTGAGGAGACTGGTGCACTTGGTGCTGTTCTGCCCTCTGTCCAAAGGCCTGCAGGTACTGTCTGTGTGTGAGCATCAGGATCATGTCAACACGTTGTGGTTGTGTTGTTGTCAGGGTCCACTGCAGTGCGTGTGTGTCCAGCCATCTGTGTGCATGGGCAAGTCACCTCAGTGTCAGATGCATAGTGTCACTCCCAAACAAACATTACGTCAAGGCACTTTCCATAGTCAGGTCGAAACCTTAGAAACGTTTTGCAAAATAGCAGAAGCGAGAGCAAACGTAAAAGGAATCAATACAATACATCATTTTTTATCGAAACCAAATGAATCAACTAAAACAAGAACAGCTGGATGTAAAATATCTCACATTGTTTTGCCTCAAATGCAAATTTTATGTTTAAATTACATATAAAAGTTTCATGTACCATTGTAGGCAAAAGACATGTTGTGAGTGTAAGGTTAAGAAAACAGTGGAGTTTTAGATTGTTCTGTAAGTTGTTCTTTACTTTATTACATTAAACTGAAAACCCACGATGTACTTGTATTTTTTATTTATTAAATACTATAATAAAACACTAAACGTGTGACAGAAATGTGAGCATGATCTCTCCATACCACAATAAAAACTAGAATTAGGTCAAATCAGGGAATACAGTAGAATACATTTTGAAAGCAGGACTTTGCACTGTAATATGTTCTTTGCTCCGATGCACTTGTACTTCTATTTAATATTATTTTTTCCATCATCAGCTATATTGGTTGTATCCTGAGGTCAATAGACCAGCTGTTCTCTCAGTCACTGCGTTGTAGTCCTGATTCTACAACCAGCTGTCACGTCCTCTTGGCTCACCGTTTTCTGTTTTCCTCTTCTCCTGCCCCTGCTTCCCTCCGAAGAGTCGTCTCCCGTCCATTAAGGTGAAGTACCTTCTCCTGGCATGGCTGGGCATCCTGGTCGCCAGCTGGGTCATCTACATGCAGTACGCCTCTTACTCGGAACTCTGCCGCGGGCATGTCTGCCATATGGTCATCGTAAGTATAGTCTCAACACCTTGACGCTCACGGGACAATGGTGACAAGAAAGTGACCATATCAGAAAGGCCACGAATCCAGTAACTACATCAACGCAGATATCCCCTATGTGCACCTTTTAGTGGGCTGCAATCTTTTCTACAACTGGAGATCCTGTACGTGAGAACGCAAATGTCAGAGTGAGAGGCTCCGCACTTTCTGCAGGCTTTTCCCAGCCAACCCCCTGGTATAGAGTCCGCAGAATGTATGAAGGAGCCGATGTCAGATCCTCTATACAGGAAACATCATCAGAACACACCCCCCCCCCCCACGAGAACACTGCAGAGATTTCTGTATTGTTTTCTGTGTTGTCCAAACAGAGAATCTTGGTTGTGCATGTGTGTTAGGACTCCAAAAGAAAGTCCACGCCCAATTCTCCAGTGAAGTTTATCTTGGTTATATGATGTTTTTCATGATTCTTGTAATTGGTTTGATGAAGTCGATGTTGTGTTGATTGGATTTATGAACTTTTTGGTTGGGTTTGTGATGGAAATTCATCTTGAGATTTGAAATAATGAAATTCTCTGACTGGAGTTGCCTTTGAGTCTTTTTAATAGTTAACTCTGCAGAGTTTACACAACAATCACGGGTGCTCAAAATGGAACTGGCCGCAAGTTCACAAAAGCCAGAACTTATACAAAGAGGCGTTTCATAAGACATAATATGAAAAAAAGACATGAAAGACATGAGATCATCTGTGTCTGTCCGTTCGCTGTACCAGTTGGAAGAAAACATCACCAAATAAGGGCATACACCCTGTTTATCAAGGTCACAGCAGTGAGACACCTACTCGGGGGATTTCCAATAACTTAGACACTGGTCAGTGCAATTTTCCACTACAGGTTGTATTTATTTGCTTATTGTGAATGTCGCTCAAAACTCTCATGAGAATTAAAAAAAGGAGTTAAAATAGCCCCATTGATTAAATGTTATGTTACTGAGCCAAATGTATCATTAGTAGCAGCTGAGTATAGCCTCATATTAGCATCTGGCTTTAGTTGTGATGTTTGTAAACGTTGGTTGAGATCTTGTGTTTCTTTCTCATTTGGTTGTAAAAAATAACCGAACAACATCCATTAAAACCATTTAAAATTCCTTTCAAAACATGTATTCTAGCAATGATTTGAAAACGCCTAAGTTTCATCTCCTTAGTTTCCAGCCTTGACTTAGGAACTACCAGCAAGTGATCAGGACGACTGGACAGGAAGTCTGTCTTCTGGGGCAGAAGGGACAGTAGGGGGTTGGGTGTTTTGACCTCTTCCTTCATGCGTGTCCTTCAGTTGTTGGGTAAAGATACAGCCTTATAGCTTCACTGCTCTCCAGCTGTGTCCAGCTGTTGTCAGAGTTTTCAGCTGCTGGGAACAGAACAGACACTGACATTTAATAAGACACTGACGAACAGGAGTTTCTGTGCCTGCATGTGAAGTTCCACATTTGTGTGTTTGTATTTTGTGGACATGTCATGAAAATGACTGCACTGGAGGAGGGAAGGTGCATTATGGGGCACGCTACTTCTTTGGTGTGGATTACCAGGATTGGATCAAGGCATTAATGTTCTGTGCAGTTATTGTGGCTTTACTTTGCAAAGCAGCGTTCCCATTGGATGAAAGCTTGCACAGGGTACTCTACATTGAAAACCACAATAAGTGACCTAGATGACTAAGAGCAGAGGTAACATGGGGAAGCATCGGTGAAACTTGATCTCATGTCCATGGAAAGATCTTAAAAGAAGAGCTGGAAATACACTTTTCTAGTTTTTCTTGCCAATTCTCCTGTTGTTTGTTTTTGGATAAAGTGTCAGATTGTGCACTTCAGAGGTGCTGGTGGCCAGATTTCATCACTTTTTGCTGGATTCCCATGTTTCAGGCTGTGCTGAGCTAATGCACTTCACTGAAAGTTTAATAATGGATATTGTTTTATTGCCCGGCCCTATCCAACCACTTTTTGCTCACTCCTCTCTTCTTCTCAGTCACCGGTATGAAGGCTGTCACACCACAGCTGACACAATGCTAACACACAGTGAGGGTGGGATTAAACAGAAATCTTGAAATACTTAATGGAAACATTGGATTCATTATATAACCATTCCTCATTGACATTGCTTTGCAGTGTGACCACTACAGGAGGGGCATCATATCAGGCTCGTCCTGCAAGGCTCTGTGTGACCAGAGAACTCTGACCATGCAGCACTGCATGTCCACGTCCTCAACACATCAGGTAAAATGAGCATGCGCACACACACACACACACACACACACACACACACACACACACACACACACACACACACACACACACACACACACACACACAAACACTGTACATACACAGCCACACAAAATGTTTTGGCTAAAGAAGTAAATTGCAAATTTATGTTGATGAGGTTCTTTACTTTGCTGTACAGTCCCTGAGTGCTTATTTGCATTATATTCCATTGATGCCTGCATGTTCATATACAAGCATATAGACATGTTTTCTCACATATCTATGTGTGCAGGTGTACAGTGGACTGTGGAATGAGAGGCCTGTTGTGATAAAGTGCAGTATCGAGGATCCTGTGAAGATCGATGGGGCTCCGGACTCCGTGCTGCGACAGGAGATGAGCTTGTTCGACAAACCCACTCGTGGAACCTCCATGGATGAATTTAAAGAGATGCTGCACAGTTACCTCAAGGTTTGTTTTGTTTTCAGCAATTACAATCTGTCACCTTAATTTCAGTTCAGTTAATTTCAGTTTATTTCAAACGTTTAAAAAAAAGGTAAAATGAAAAAACATTTGTGAACAAAAATATCACAAAATAGACACCGGCAACATAAGAAGTAGGAATAAAACATAGCATGAATATTAAGTAACGTAAATGAACATTAATGAAGAGTTCATCTTTCGTCCAAAAAAGAGTAGGAAGAAATCATAAATGATGATGTTTTGTTTTAAAGTAAATATGAAAAAAAAAACCAAGACAAAAAATAAATAAAAAATACATGAATAATACATATTTAACCAGACAGTGTCAACCCCCCTCTTGCAGGTGAACCTTGGTGATCAGTCGTCCCTGAGCATCTTGGTGGACAGGGTCATCACTCTCGCTGACATCAACCAGGATGGCAAAGTGACTCTAGCCGAGGCCAAATCAATCTGGGCTCTCCTCCAGATCAACGAGTTCCTCCTGATGGTGGCGCTGCAGGAGAAGGAGCACACCCCCAAGCTGCTCGGCTTCTGCGGAGACTTGTATGTGACGGAGCGCGTGGGCCACAGCTCCCTCTACAGGCTGGAGGTGCCTCATTACCTGCAGGCCCTGGTCCCTGAGGCCCTGAGTTTAGGCCTGAACCACTGGCTCGCGCCGACGTGGCCCCTGAGAGCTCGCATCACCATAGGCCTGCTGGAGTTTGTGGAGGAGGTGTTCCACGGCTCCTACGGCAGTTTCCTAATCTGTGACGCCAGTCCACTACATGTGGGCTACAACGCAAAATATGACTGCAAGATGGTCAACCTGCACAGTGTGGCGTCTGAGGCGGTTGTGCGTGGGTTTCTGAAGGGCCGGCGGTGCGAGACCAACGCAGACTGCACTTACGGCCGGGATTGCACGGCCACCTGCGATCGGCTGGTGAAGCAGTGTAACACTGAGGTCGTGCAGCCCAATCTCGCAAAGGTGTGCGTGCTGCTGCAGGACTTCCTGCTGTTCGGGGCGCCATCAGACCTGCGCGGAGACCTGGAGAAGCAGCTGCGCACCTGTGTGACGCTGAGCGGCCTGGCGAGCCAGATGGAGGTGCATCACTCGCTGGTCCTCAACAATCTGAAGACGTTACTGTGGAAGAAAATCTCTAACACTCAGTACTCGTGAAAACAGGCTGAGATCATCCTGCCTGCACCTTGAATCATAACATGAACATGAGTCGTCTTCTTTTCTCATGAAACTGTGCCAAGCATTCTCGAGGGTGGTGGTTACTTATGTACAATTTAATATATTTTCTCCCTTCATTGACTGAACAACAGGAAGCTGTGAACTAATGAATACAGATGGACGTGCACAGCACAGGTCTTAAGTTGCCTTGGCAACTGCCTGTTTGCCCTCTTTGACTGAGTTGCCCCCCCGGAGAACAGAAAAGTTAAATTATTATTTTAGGCGCATAGATATTAGTCGTCTCAATAGTTTCTAAAGTTTGACCATGTTAAAGTGCGAAATAATCCGGTCATAAAGGATTTTAAGAAATGATGTAGAGCCATTTTTTTGAGAGTTTATTTTCCAAGTTTAAATATTGTGGTTTGCAATCGGATAGATGACTGTGTTAGGCTACAGTTTCCTGTAAATGACTTTAAACATACACAGATATGATTTTGTGTTTTGAGCTTATCTACGTAGTATGTTAACTTACACTAGCAAAGGGGGGTCGGGGTGTTTCCTTTTTTCATGTTAGAGCAGTGGGCCCTCAAAATGTCTGTGCACGTCCCTGGAATCCACAATATGACAAAGAAGAGGAAGCTGATCTATTCTCTTAAGACCCCCAGTACGTTTCTTTTTCTTTTCTTTTCCTGAGCATTATTTTATGCAGCACTTTCATCTGTTTAGAAATCTCAGGGCAATGCCTTTAATTTTATTCGGGGAAACTCTGACTGTCAAGAATTGTTTTTTAAAATATACTGGATAATTTGGGGTTTCATAGATACTCCCTAGTAGATACAAAGTGTCAGATTGTGCCAGAGTGTGATGGTTTTTGTACTGTAACTGTGAATATAAGTGGAACATTGTTGATTCCTGTGTATAATTGAGTATGAAGGTATGAGTCAGTGATGGATTGAACAATGCAAATATTGAAATGTCCCTGTTGGTGCTGATGTGACACTGATGGACATTAAAAAGGTATGAACTTTTGATCCATGAATAAAGTTTAGTTGATTAAAATGTTCAACACGTTGTGATTAAGATTGTATTTATCTAAACTGGGCAACTCGAGTAAGTGTAGAGGAAAAGCGTCAGTCAGCAAGATGCATTCAGTGCTGCACAGAGAAAAAGCTTGTCACACTCCCCAGAGACACAGGACAAGATGAGGCAGCTCAGGACAATACAGTGTCTGCAGAAACTGATCAGTCAAAGAATAGATGGCACAGCCTTCTTCTCTCCTGCTATTCAACCACCTCATGTTGTGTCCTCACGTCTTGCCAATGGGGAAATATGCAAAAGAGTTGAAGTTGGTGTCTCTCTGTCTGGAGCATCTGAGTTAGACATGAAAGTCCCTGAACGTAGACACTACAATGTACTGTTGGTTGGTCCTTTATCTATAACCTGACCTTGGTACTGCTTAGAGAGATAAGGGAGTGTCTGTGGAATTAGACAGGCACTATTAGCCTGTACAGATATATTGTAATATACAACATACATAATATATAGTTGCATATACAGTAATGTGTGAGGATGGTCAAAAATTCCACAACGTTCAGGATTTAGGAAATAATCATATTTAATCAGAGCAAGTTACAAGTCCCATCCTGTTTGTTGATTAATCCCTGTCTACTCTTAAAGTGTGATGGTTTTATTCTATGTTTTTACACCGTGCCATTTATTTATTCTTATAACGATATGGACATGCTGGTGTCAGTAAAGCTCACAGGATCGAAACAAATCTAAACTCCACCAGAGTCTGGGCTCTATTTATAACGAAGTCAATAATTGCCAGCGGCGGGAGTTACGAGGGGCAGTGAAGGCAGCATGAGCCGGGTCCAAAGCCCCTCATGGAGGCGGCTCTGCCTCCTGCTGCTTAGCAACACGGGAGGGGGGGTAATAATACAGGGGACTTCACATCTGAACGACGCCGGCCTCTGTTACAAAATAAAAGTACTTCCCGGCACCGGCAGGTAAAGTGTGTCATGAGCTGCAGAGTCGCTTCGGAACCACATGTTCGCTAAATGAAGTTTGACAGGCTGACGTCAGGTGGAGCTCAGCAAATCGTGGCGGCGGCAGCTCGTGGAGGCACTTCCGGTGGTTTAAAGGTTAAAGGCAGGTGCCTGCAGTTTTTGTTGACACCGGAAGTGCCTCTACGAGCTGCACTTACTGCAGCAGCCAGCACCAGTGTTTAGCATTTGCGGCTAAGTCAGCAGCAGCTGGTGGGAGCCACTTGCTTTAGTAGCGTCATTACACCGTCGTTAGCTAGTGCTAGCTCTTTAGCCGGAGATGTCAACCGGTGTCTCGCTAGCTGTGGGCATATCACGGCTGTGAATGACATGCTCTCCCTCCCCAGTTAGCCATTTGAGCTAGAAATGCGGACCACATTGTTGCAGGTCAACGTTAGCCGGCCGGAGTTGGATCGTAGCACTGTTGCGGTGCCGCCGTGCCCCGTCCAGCATCTCGCACGATGAGTGATCATTATATCCAAGTCAAGGTTCAGCTCGAGCAGATGAAAACACTGGGCGAGGATGCTGGGAGAAGAGAGGACGTGGACGCCGAGAAGCAGCTGCCGGCGTCCTCCCCCGCTGCCTCCGTCTCACCGGACCCCTCCAGCATCACCAGCACCTCCGTCGGCTCCAGACCCAGAGGCAAAGGTCGCACCAAGCAGGGGAAAGATGCCCAGAACACCAGTGGCATACATGCGTCCTCGCATGGGTCTGTTGTCTCTGCTGATGTGGGGAAGAACTCGAACAGGCAGGAGACTGAGCGGACCCTTCACATCGAGGGAACTGAGAAGATCCTGCAGGGCAAGTCCGAGACTAACGGGAACTGTGTGGCCAACAATGCTTCCAAGAACAACCAAGAGACACGCCGTGAGGACGGATTCAAGCCGGCCAGGAGGAGACGACCAGTGACAGTGGATACGTCGAAAGCCAAAACCTCTTTGGAGGCGCTGAAGATCAGCATCAAGCAGCTGAAGTGGAAAGAGGTGTGCGGCGTTGCTGTTTGTCTTTGAGAAATGTCTTTTCATCCAGTGTCCCACATCCCTGACACTGCTCAGAGCAACAGTAATGATATAATGAGCATCCAGGAAAACCTTTGCTTTACGGCCCTCCAACTCTGCCCCATTAAGAACAACATGTCTGCTACTTATTCCTCTTGCTAAACACAACAGCAAGCACCTCCACTTGTGGAGTATGTCCCCTCTGGTGCATGGGGAGGTTTAATGATAACATCCACATTTCAATGGTAGCCTGCACATGAGAGTCAGTGGTATGGTTCTCTGCTTTACTGCCTTCTGCGAATGAATAGCGTCCAACAATTAGACTATGCCACACATGTGACGTGACCACGAGCTTCATGTTGGCTGTACTCTACTGTAGACAGCTAAAGTCATGAGTTGGAGCCTTCCGGGCAGTTGCTTTGTTTGAACCGGCTCCACAGGAAAGATGATTATCACGTGTCCTCTTGATGTTGAGGAAGCTCAGTCAGGGCGATGTGCTGGATTAGAATTGCAGAGGTCACAGTTACACGCAGGCAAAAGCTGCCTGTGTTTCTGTGACTGTGGATGGAGTCCTCCTGCACTGCTACAGCTTCAAATCACTTCTACTGGGCATGTAACATTGTGTAAAAGAGTTTAAATCGATCTAATCATTATATTGATGTTAGCCTGCCACCCCTTGGACAACCCTTTCTGTCTCAACAGGACTAGATTATGTAGTTATTGGGTTGTTTCTTCTCGTTCCAAATCAGGAACATGACAAAATGCTAATCAAAAAAACTCTTGAACTTAAACTCCACTCTGTGTAGAAGCTTTTGTAAAAAGATTGTCCATGCTTGAACTTAGATTATCTATTTATTTTCTGAAAAAAAGACAATGTGTTCAAAATACCTTTTTTTTATTTTGTAAATTCTGTAATTCATGGTACATTACAGCTTCTCAGCAGTTCCATCGCCATTCACATTAATGTATAAACATACATGTATATAGCTTACATTAATGAAGGTGGTCAAATAGGAAAACATGGGACACTAAAAAGGATTGGTGTGGTCATGTCTAGTCAGTACAACTATTTTAAATATTTACACGGCAGAGTAGTGTCATTTATCTTTGTCGTCGCCACCTGCCACTTTATCACAGTGGCTTGGAGCAGGGAACTTTGTCTTTGGCTGATCATGCACCCGAAAGTCAAACTAATATTTCGAACACTGATGCTGCAACTTGATGAAAGTGTGCCATCATTGTGTATTGTGACATGGACACTAAGCATATGAAAGTTAAAATAATTTAATTTCAAGTGTACAAAGCCAAGAAAGTCCTGTCAGATAACTTATTTAAAGTATATTTATTTGTTGCCCTTTTCCCATTTATTTTCAGGATCTCTATCAAAGTTTGTATTGAATAAGTTGTTAACAGAAGACTTGGCACATTATTCTTTAGATGACATTAAAAAACAGCTACAAGGGCCTCCCTCTAAAAAAAAAAAAAGCACAGGCAATGGCTGTGGATGAAAAGCGACAACTTTAAAAGATTTATGAGAGGGCTAATTGATCCAGTTCTTCTTACTCCGAGCCACAAACACCATCTGGTGAGTGTGAACGTGATGCAATGAATACCCTTGTTTCAGCCATTATCAACACGGTCTCCATTATGCATGAGTAGTAAAGACGGGCAATGCGATGAGACGGCTGAAGTAAAGACTCTACTTGTCACCGATGACCACGCAGTGACACTTAAACCCTCTCAGCTCTGGTGATGGAAACAGGAGATGGAAGGACTATACCTTACCCTGCTTTGTCCACACGATCCAGCCCCGTCAAAGTCAGGGGCGCTATAGATCCTGTATCACTTTGAAAGTACCTGTCAACATCTTTGAAGGGGTAGAAACTCAAGTATCCTCACTCTATTTTTCTTGATCAGTCATGAAATATATTGGTGAAAATCTCTTTTAACAAGCCTACCACTTTATCACTTTTACAACAAGCTGATACACTTTTTGGCGACTGATTAGCTGCACAGTTTGGATTTAAGGTCACTACATCCAAATTTCTACGTGTCTACATCTGCAGTGTTCTCTGGCCTGAGAGGAGGCTGTCAACCGACTTTCAGCATATGGCATTCTCTTAAATGGTGGGAAATGATTAACCTTAAGCTCCTCTAATCCAATAGACTTTTAGTCCGCTTTGAGGCAGAGAGAGGGAATGCCACGCCAGAGGGTTCAGAAAATTAGACTAATAACCGTGCATTTAATCACAGGCTTGGTATTATTTGTGAGAATCCAACAGATGAAGCTGACATTTTGAATGAAAGTGCATGAATTTTAAAAGGCACGAGGTACCTCTCACTTAGCATGTTTGGAGAATAGAAGGATAGATACTTTATTCATCCCCATGGGGAAATTCACAATAGAATAGTTGGAATGACTTGAATTATAAGTTCTGTCAACTGGAGACATGATCGATCAACCTTCATATTGCTGCTCTTTGCTAAAGTAGCTAAGTTAAAGTGCAGTACTTCAGTGGATTTGGAAAATGACCCGTGCATGATGAAATCCACAGCAGTAGCTTGAACATGCACCTGTCCATCCATCTTTCCATACGCACACTTGATGACTATCTGTGGACCGGATCCCTGAGAAACGACTCTGATTAACTTGACCCCCTTCTCTGATGTAATTAGATGGTTACACGCTGGCATCTCTCTGCCAGTATTTATAGCAGCCTTGGCTGTCAAGCAGGGTTTCCCCCGTTTCACACGTTAACTCATTAACGGGATGTAATTCTTTCACTGGACTTTCTTGTGCCTGGACAGTGGGGCGGTGTCATACTGTGTCAGGATAGAAGCTGACCTTCTTGTACAACTTGATGTAGGGTCGTGATAATATTCAGTTAAAGATAGAGTTGTGACGTCGCACTTTCCAGCTCAGTGTTGATCCTTTGAAACTCAGATGTGAGCTGTGTCACATTATGGCGTCATTCTGTGTCAAAGCATCACCATTTTGGGCAGCACAGCGGCAGATCTTAATGAATTTTGGCTTGCAGATTTGGTTAAATAAGAAACCTTTCTGATCGCAGATTCGGGCTAAGGAAGTTTGAACTTCTGTGAATTTGATATGTATCAATGACAAATGGTTCTCATTTAGTTTAAAAGCTCTTTTCCAGCTCCATATTTATTTAAGCAATACATCTCCAATATAAAACGTAGAAGCTTTACGAGCGATTATAACAGTTTAAGTTGAATTGCAAAATAAATCAAATAAATATTGGTCAAATTCTCATCGAAGTTAGCTTATAATGTCATCAAGCCCTCCAGAAAGTCTTTATCTGAAGTGGCTTCATATTACTTATTCCTTACAATGTTGTTATTGGGAATAGCATACTGTAAAGTTAAATATGGAGGTTTATGTTTGGCATAAGGAATCATCACTATCAGCATGTTTTTATAATGAGCCTCCCACGGTCCAAAGACATGCAGGTTCGATTTCAAGGCGCTAAATTGCCTGAAGGTGAGAATGGTTGTTTTTCTCTGTATGTCTGACCTATGATGGAATGGCGACCTGTCCAGGGTGGAGAACACCGCTCGCCCTATGTCAGCCAGGATTGGCTCTATCCCCCTGTGACCCTCGAAGTATTGAACTGTAGATAATTGATTGATGGAGTCACTTATGTAAGCAGAGGGCGGTTAACATTTCCAGTTAGTAGGAGCTTTATCACTATCACTTAAGTTAGATGATACTTATTTAATGTTTCTGATGCATTCACATACAGAAGACATTCTGTTTTAGTGACATCTGTTGAGACCAAACTTACAACAGTGATTCATCCTGTTTGTTAAAAAGCTGAAAATCTATCAATGGGTTTCAGCACAGGTGGAAAACTTCCTCGAACAGTCAAATAGACACAATCTGATTGAAACTCTCAGAGAAGTGAGATAGGAGAAGTAGAAGCTGTCTTCATAGTAATTTAAGTACTAGCCGGGGGTCCAAACACTGCTGGAACAATTTTTGTTTTGTATAATAACACATTTATGTGGATACTTGAAAATCAAAATGGAAGCGCAAGAATGTCCAAACGTTCAAAGCACGATTGTTTTCGCAGTATGAGTGGAATATCCTCTTCTTATAACTTGATCGTAACAAACACATTTGATGCACAATCTGTAGTTCGGAGTGTGTGAGTGTGGGCAGGAGGAGAGGTGTCCAGGTCAAAAGCTGTGCCTTGTGCCAGTAGGATTTCCGAGCTCTCTAAATCCTTTTACAGTATCACTTCTCTCCTCTTCCCCAGCTCATCACATCAGAACACGCACTACCTACCGTCTTTAGGCAAGATTATCCCCACAGTGGGGTCAGCAGCAGGACAAGCACCGTTCCTATACCCTGAGTAATTGCTAAAGATTAAGCCTACATTGTCATTTACAGATGGAAAAGAATTCCGTCTTTCTGAATGATCAGATTTTGCAGGTTGTGTTTTTATTTCCTCTCTTTTCCTTGTGTATTTTCAGTTTCCTTTGGGAAGACGGGCAGCCTGTGATATCTACTGGCATGGCGTCTCCTTCCACGAAAATGAGAATATTGTCTCAGGGCAGGTGAACAAGTTCCCAGGTATTTGCTATCTGATATCATGAAGTGGTTCTATAGCATCTATCTGCTCAAAGTAAAACTAGCTGCATTCACAGTAACAGCTGCACAAAAATATGATTCATAGTTTTCTTAACTTTCCAAGTGCATTTTCATTTACACCTCTGAATTGCGCTTTGTGCATCACAGGAATGGTTGAAATGCTGAGGAAGATCAACCTGAGTCGGGCTATGAGGACGGTGCAGGAGCTGTTCCCAGACGAGTACGATTTCTATCCCCGTTCCTGGATCCTACCTGAGGAGTACCAGCAGTTCTCCACACAGGTACAGCTGTGCAACACCAAAACAGTGTCATTCTCCAGTTTGGAGTTTGGATTATTAAAACTAATCATTGCTCTTCTGTAGTTCTGTGCGATAAAAATCAGTCAAAACATGGATTGTTGTCTGAGCAGAATTGAGCCGTCATGGAAGGCAAGAAAAGTTGCATTCACTGCGAATCAGAGGCCCCCGTTCAGACCTGATATTAACATCCATTCTGAGTGATCCCATGACAGGGGGTCAGTCCTAAGTTCAGGTCTTAACGCACTTACATGCATCCTCCATGTGTCCCTGAGATCCGATCACTCAGCCCACTTTTGCTGTGTTAATGAAAATGAGTCCTGGGCCACAGATGAAGCAGCGCCTACTCAGCTGACGTCCTCTGACCTGCTACAGATTCACACTGAATCAAATCTATGTTTAGGCTTTTCAGTGACAATACAGTGATTTGTTTGTGTCCTCAATATCAACACTAATCACCACAGAATGACTCATACTCATAAATCATTCTTTCAGCCCCTCTCTTCTCTCTCACTCGAGCTGACACACACTGACACAAACAAACTGCACAGGGTGAAAACAACAGCGTCAAGTGTTCAGGAACAGCAACAACGTATGTGTGTATTTAAAGATAGAGCAGGGAAATGAGATCCAATCACAAGGAAGTATGTTTATTCCAGGTCTGCACCAAAAAGAGACAAAAAGTTTAAGATTAAAAGTCTTTTATACTTTAATTCACAAAATAAAATGCAGTCAGTTTTTGAATAATGTAGCCTTAATGTGATCAAATAGTCCCAATTTAAATAAAAAGTTGATGACAAACAATTCAATAGTCAGAACAAATAAACAAAAAAAAAATGCAAACGTGCTACGTAAAAAGACAATTAATAAAGCAGTGATTTATCATATTTAGCAAGTTTAGTTCCTCTTCTAATCCTTTGCTGTGGATATTCACCATGCTTCAGTGCCACAGTAGTGTTCTACATAGTACGGCCTGTTTAAGTCTCTGTTGTGTTCGCTTCATTGCTCCCTTTCCTTGAGGGGAAACGACAGACTATAACACATTCATGCGTGCCACCCTCTATAGTAATCTGGCACTCCTTAACACATGGTTGAGTCTAGTCCTGTGAAGGAAACACAGTGAGTGAGTGTCGACACTGAAGAGGGAGGAAGAGCAGTGGAGAGAATCCGGGAAGAATGAGCTTCTCTCTCCTGCTTTTTCCTGGTTGAGTGCCATGAACAAGCAAGTCACGCACAGTTAGCAAGTGTGCCACTCAGCACATAAACCAAGTGACAAAGATTTATCCAGTATCCACATTTATGCGTTTATAAAATAACAACTCGGGAGGAAAGTTGTTCAAACGACGAAAGAGCCAAAGTCAGTGGCATTGAATTAATGTGATTTGTACATCAATCATATTTGAAGTAAGAGCTAATTACAGAAACCTAATTACTTTCATTAAAAATATATATTTTATTTTCTCCAGCACAACCAACATTAGGTCTTTTACATTTCAGTTTCAGTTATTTGTATTAATATCAAAGAGCACTTCTCACTTTGAATTGATGAATTGATCTTAAAGGAAGTTTTATATTGCAGCTACATAAAATGTCCAGCAGGGAGCACTAATATATTGCAGATTTTATTTTTATCCCTTTCGAACAGAGGCTTTCCTACACGTTGATAATAAGGTGTTCAACATTAAAAAGGCACAAATAACAAAAAAAGAACTTAAATAATATGATGTTGGTTTGTCAGTTTGACAAAGCTTTACTCAAAGAAATAATTGAAAGTTTGATGTTTAAACTCCTCATTGAATGTATACAGTGCTTAATCAGACCTGTGCAACATGAAGACCAGTGATGATGCATTTGAGCTGGTTTGAAGGGATGCAGTGCCGCTAGAAGTTTAATTAGGGTCTTTATGAAACCGTATTGCACAGCGAGGGACTCATCGAAGGAACACTGGAATCAGTGAACGTCTCGTATTATAAACCTCTGCAGCCATGTAGTGTAACTGAGACACGTGCAGCCTGCAGTTCTTTAAATGGTCGTCTTGATTCTTTTTGTGACTCTCCGGATGAGTTGTTGAAGCGCTCATGGAGGAAGTGTTTTGCATTTGTAGATGATGGCTGTCATCATGTTTCGCTGTCGCCCCAGAGACTTCACAGTGGCTTTGTAACACTTTCCAGATTGACTGATTTCCGTTTGTTCAGCATCTGTTCTTGAATTTCCTTAGTTTGCGGCATCATGTGTTGTTTCTTGACACCTTTTTAGGCTGCTTCACTTTGCCAGACAGGTTCTATTTACATTGTGTTTAGGTCGAATGGGCCTGAGAGTAATCAGGCCTGGTGACATTGAACCAAATAATCATTTAGAAACTGAGGGGGAATTACCATTTCACTTTTTCACATTCAATAAATCAAATAATTATTTTGTGGTTACTTGTGACAATTATTCCGAAATAGAAGAAATCAGATAGTGGGCAAATACTTTTGAATACTAGGCTGTGTATCTCCTCTCTGGATCTTGGTAATCAAGTTTTTTGTCTTGACCTTATCCTCTCTCTCTCTCTCTCTCTCTCTCTCTCTCTCTCTCTCTCTCTCTCTCTCTCTCTCTCTCTCTCTCTCTCTCTCTCTCCCACCTCCTGCTGCAGATTCGCCTGGTGAAGGAGAACGATGCCACAGTGAATCCAACCTTCATTGTAAAGCCGGATGGGGGTTCTCAGGGGGACGGCATCTACCTCATCCGTGAGCCCAGTGACCTAAAGCTCATGGTAGGTGCACAGGCCAAACAGGGCGTAGTCCAGGAGTACATCCAGAGGCCGCTACTCATCGACAAGCTCAAGTTTGATATTCGCCTCTATGTGCTGATAAAGTCTCTGGAGCCATTGGAGATCTACATTGCCAAGGAAGGCCTCACACGTTTTTGCACCGAGCCCTACCAGGTATCCATGACAGTGCTACCGATGTTGTCAGGTTTCATTAGAAGATCTACATATATTACGCCATTCGCAAAAAATCAATGCCACTCTCATTTTGATTGTGAAGGAACCAAGCCAGAAGAATCTGAGCCATGTCTTCATGCACCTGACAAACTACTCCCTCAACGTCCACAGTGGGAACTTTGTCCACTCAGACAGCCAGAGCACCGGCAGCAAGCGGACCCTCTCCAGCGTCCTCTACAGGCTCGCAGCCAAAGGCGTAGACATCAAGAAGGTGTGGTCGGACATCATCGCTCTCGTCATCAAAACCATCATCGCCGTGGTGCCTGAACTTAGAGTCTACTACCAGGCTGATATACCGCCGGGCAAACCAGGACCCACGTGCTTCCAGGTGGGTCACAGCTAAGACTTTGTGAGGAGTTCAGATAATATGCTCTGATTAAATATCAGATATAAATGTATAAATGGAGGTAGCAGATGACTTGGAAGCTGATTGACCTAAAGGCTGAGTAATCACTCAGAGAGTTAAACTACTTGTGCATGAAACGAGAGCTTTATAACTCATCTCCTTCTACTGCAGGCCACTAACTTATCAGTCATGCTTCGTGTTTTCCTTATTGGTTTTCACCCTGATCTTTAACAGTTTATATTTATACTCAGTTTTATATATTTTATCGATCGGTGGGCTACAAAAACAAATTGTCTTTTATTATTTGAATAATTCAGGTACAATGTTGAAATATTGTGTTGTATTGTTGGCAGCTTAAAGGCATCCCATACATTTTTCATCCATGTCTGCTGCAATTGCTCTCACTTACAATATAAACCCTGTATATATTTGTGACACAACCAGATGCAGATTGCAACATCATGTAACCCCCCCCCCGTGTATATTTTTGTTTATTCATATACATTAATAATTAAGGATTTGCTTGTGTCTCAGATTTTAGGTTTTGACATCCTGCTCATGAAGAACCTGAAGCCAATTTTATTAGAGGTCAACTCCAACCCCAGTATGAGGATCGAACATGAAAAAGAGGTAAAGGTCAACACCAGTATTTCCATAGTGGTGTAGTTATTGTATTTTAATATGAGCAGTACTAAAACAAACCTTGGTGTGTGTTCCAGGTGTCGTCAGGAGTTTTTGAATATGTTCCCAGTCCTGTGGATGAAGAGGTGAAAGTGGGAGTGATCAGGGACACACTGCGCCTTATGGATCCTGGCCATAAGAAACCTTCAGGGTAAATAAACGTACTGCATGTACACTACACAGTAAAGACACAGAGTGAAGTGGACGTTCCTCCACCCCCCACTCTTCTCTTCCTCTGCTGGTGTTAAGAGTCCACTTAAGGACATGATACCTTACTCTGCCCGGCTCTGCACCACTCAACAGCTCTCCATAAGCCTGTTAAATGGAAAAATTAAATTCAGCCGAGCCGTGGTGGAAATTCACACTGCACTGTGCGAGTCTGGGGGCTCAAACTCTCTGGCTGACTGGCCCTGTGTGGTGCCTGTCAGTAAATCCCCTCTACCATTGGGGGTTTGTGGTTTTTTTCCCCCTTCTTCCTCTCAATCTGTGTTTCTTCTGTGACAAGAGGATTTACTGTTTCTGTTCCACCACCATCTCCATTTCTTGCCTATTGCTCTCTCACTGTTTCTCTGCTTCCTTCGCTTGTTTCTCGCCTCCTCCCCAGATTAACTTCTATATCAGGTTTTTGATCTGCTTTGTTCTGCAAGTGAGGGGGATATCGTCTCAGGGATAATACCTACTTAGCTATTATATTCATGACCAGCAACATATTGATATAATCCGTCTATAATATGTTTAATCCTTGTTACTCCTGCATTGCTGCATTTTCCTTCAGCTCGAATCAGCAGAACCTCGCTTTTTACCTTGTGTAATTATACCAAGGTTCAACGCTGTGTACACAATTACATTTCTATTCCTTTCAACCATTTCTTATCTACGTACTTTCCCCCTTACCCCTGAGTTAGGTAGTGGGTGTTCTTGACGTTATATCTGTGTCTGTACACGATACAGTTATATAGCTGAGATAATGAATTGATGATTCATTATCTATTAGTATATAAAAGTCATTTTCCAAGAAAATTATCAAACCTTTTATGCTTTCACCTTCTCAGTTGTGAGGATTTTCTTTTCTTTTGCATCTTATGTAGAGATGTTCCGATACCATCTTTCCCTTCTCGATACCGATACCTGGACTTTGCCTATCGGCCGATACCCACTTCTGGGTACTGGTCCAATTTCAGTGCATTTACCAAAAATAAGGACGTATTTTAACAGCTGTATGCTACCAACCCTGTATGGAAGTGATGATTGCTGTCAATGCTGTATGGCCCGAAGGTTAAACTCTGAAGAACATACATACAGAGAATGAAAGCCATGGAACTGCTTTTATTATCTAGTTTGTATGAATAAGAACATAATAATGATACCTTGACTTATTTCCCTGCTCTGCTGTCCATGCACAACACACTTTGAGCCTCCTCAAGCAAATTAAATAGTGGAAGAAAATCTTTTGTGTGATAGTGTCTAGTGTGAGTTTCTGTACAATCTACAGTCACACAAGCTACAACAGGAAAGAAACAACGTTGGGGGTCTTATATATATATATGATTCAGAGCCTCTATCAAAATAAAGCACCACTTATAGTGACTCCCACAAGGACAGCAGGGTTCATGCTGTTCAGCCATGTTTAAAATTCAAATGTATCATTGTATTTGTAGATGCTACAGCACTAAATATAGGAGAAGTGATTGGAATAAGGTATAAACTTCATGACGAGTTCAGACCAACTGTAACAACATATGGTGCTAAATGACGATAATGAGATGGAATAAAGAATAATAGAAGTCAGGTGATGGGGTGGAGGTTTTTAGGAATCTGGTTTAGCTGTTAATGACAACACAGTCAGTGCTCAGTTAATAATTAATAATGTAATTGATTAGCAATGAGTTAGCAGTTAAGTGTCTTCTTTTAAAAGCGTGGAAGGACCCAGAGTTAAGGTGAAATCAGTAGCACATATTAGGCTCAACTAGTCAAATCAAAACTTCGAGCTGACACTGCATCGTTGTAGACTAGTCGTGCATTTGTGGGTTTAGCACAGTGCACTATTAAAGATATGGCAGTGGTATCTCGAGCAGATATGCAGCAGGAGGCGCTGTTGTTATTGACAAACAGTTACCGTAAAAAGTCATATTTGTCAGGCGAGACTTAAACACAGCAGTGTGGGCACAATAGTCAGACAGAAACATGGCCGTATGACCAGATTCAGATGCTCGACTAAAATCACCAGTGTGGAAATACTTAACCAAAGCAGATAAAGCTGTCAGCTGCAACATTAGTAGGGCTGCCAACAATAATACCAGCACTAGGCATAACCATCTAAAGCTGTACCCCCCCCCCCCCCCCACACACATTTATCGCTAGCCAACAGACGAGACAAGGAAGTCGGACGACAATCGGACAATTCTCTCAACGTCCCATCACCGACCATCAAACCATTTTTTCCCGGCTTACAAGGGTCGGGAAAAAAATGCGATTAATCGACCAGTCAAGTACTTCTCTTTTTTTTTACTTCTACTAACTTTATTTTATTTGTGCTGAATCACAGGAAAGTTGAGAGTTGGATCCAACATTGGTAATATTCTTTTTGTGATTCGGCACAATTAACAAAAATTCAATTCTAAACAAGACAATTTAGTATTCATGTGACGTTGTGATTACCGGGAAGTGTCCTGTCAGCTGTGCAGATAGTGTCTTGTGGTCGGGGGCATGCTAATTATGTCCCAACTAGCTATGGCTAATGTTTATTAAATTAGTGCGGAGATTGGATATGCTCTGAAAAATGTAATCATTACTGCAATGACACAGGGCCTAAATAGGAGCTCATTAATCATTCACTTCCACAGTTTCTTCTTTGTGTGTGTTTGCATGGACACGACCCATGGGTGCAGTCCTCATATGTTTGTTTGATGGAAAATGGACTATTTTTCATGACATTGAATGCTAATAAATTGATTTTTATCCATTTTAAATCAAGTCATGAACGTGGGAATGCAGGCAAAAAGATCCAATATCCACAATTGATGCCAGCATGTAAACATTGGATTAATGACTAATGAGAGCAATGGGGCTGATTAAGGGAAATAAGTAGAGGAGGGGAGAGCTGGATGAATATTTCTGTCTCTTAGCATGGCATCAAAATTCTCAGGGACGCCAGTGGATTATAACTTTTATTAAAACACGATTTAAACTGCCGTAAGCATGCATAAATTCATATTCAGTACAGATTTATTTTAATGGTGAAGGACTTATTTGTTTTCCCTTTTTTTTTCCCCTTGAAAACTTTCCGAATTATTAACGCGGCGCTAACAAAGTGTCCCCAATACCGTAACAGGAGGTTAAGTGTTTTGTTTACAGCACAGATGGTCTACTTGTAAGTAAATACACCTGCACTGTGGTCACTGACAGCTGTTCTGCAGTGGGATGGATGGGACTCAGTCGTTCAGAACGCAGGGTTCAGACCGAATCCAATCCCGTATGAATTTCACCCAACAAAATTAAGTAAAAGAGAGATGAGAACCGACCAGGCACACAATGCAAAGGTACTGTTAAGAATAAATGTGCTGTAAAAGTACAAAAAGCAGGGGGTTAAATGAGGAATTGGAGAGTGTGACGATATCGGTGACGTACTTCTCGCACCCAGCTCATTGGGCCTTTGTACGTTGTCTATGAAGGATTTACGAGCCATTATGAGCTGTATGTGAATATATAGGTGAGAACAAAAAGCGTATATTCATAGATTTGCATACCTTAAATTACAGTACATCATCTGGATGAAAGGTGTAAAGTAACAAGACAGCACTTAGCTTTAAAACCAATGTCTAACTTTTCTATTCTTTTAGGGAGGAAAGCTTTCTATAAAATACTTGTAACACCATTTTCTGGTTCTTGTGGTGGGTTTTTAATCTTTAACACGAAATGTTTATCGTCACCCACAGGATTTTTTTTGTCTTTGTATGTTTTGTATGAGTCACGCTCTGAAAAAAGTAAATTTCTGAAATGGAGATAAGTGGACCGGCACTTTCATTTCTTTTCAATGACACATCTGGCTCCTTTTGGAGCTGAATCGCACTGCAGCTTTGAAGAGTTACTCACCGCAAGACCAGAAATAGCACTAACACCGGTTAATGACAGCTGAATTAGGCGCAGCCCTCCTCACGTACTCTCAGCTAACATTTGGCAGCGGCACCTCTGAATGTGTTTTTAATAACCTGCCATTCCTCACCTTTTACCCTCTATCTTTGCCTCCGTCAGTTTCTCCTCTCCGTCTGCGGGGGAATGCTCGTCGACATTCCCTTCGCTGTCTGTCTGGCTGTCAGCTTCTGTCCGAGACGTGGCTGTTTTGGGCCGTGTCTGTCCTGTCTAAATAGATGTGGGCGGTGTCCTTCTGGCTGCCGAGGGATGATTGATTCTATTAAACATTCAGCAGTGCTCTCTCAGTGCCATTCACACTGCTTACTAATTCATGGGCAAAGAAAGTGCCTCATAATCGTCAGCAGCACTGTATGCCCTTGATGTGAAATTACCTTTGTGTTCCTGTTTGTCGGTATCTTCATAAACACGCGTTGACCATAGGAGTCATCCTAAAAGGCCCATGCGGCAGGTGTTTTTCACTCAGTCTGGTTGATGAGTCCCCCACTTTGCTGCTCTGTGATGGGAGGTACTGGGGGTCACTGCGACTTTGTCGTGCCAACAAGGAAGATAAAGGTGTAATTAGTTGTGCTGTGGAGTAACAGGGACGACAAAGCTAAGAGGAGGGAGATGTCAGACGAGCTCAGTGTGTACACGCCCCCACGGTCCTGAGGGTAGAAACGCACTGAGCGCCTGGCTGCCATTCATTTTCCTAGAGAAGTACCAAATTCCTAAGGAGAGGCACAAAAGCATGAAATTAAGTAGGTGCCAGATCATAGCTGGTAACCAGTCACACCTGATACCATAGATAGACTGTACATAAAGATGGACAATGTGTCTCCACTTCCCCTGGTGATTTAAAAAAGATTAAGCTAAAATATCCCAGATATGGGCGCTAACATCCTAGTGGTGTGGTGTGGAGCGTCAGTCTCAATGTCCGGCCTATACTCAATCTCGACCAATCCGGAGGCAGTCTCAGCTGTCAATCATGATGTTGCAGCCTGTTTTTACAGCATCAAATAACTTTTTTATTTGCACTTAAACATACATCAGTGTGATAAAAACTACCTAGAATGAAAGAAACCATCTTTGAGAAATGAAGAAAAATAGAAATAGTTTGGCCTATGTCCCAGCTGCTAACATGGAGGACCTATTTTTACTGATACTGGAGCCAGCCACCAGGGGGCAATCAAGATGACCTGGCTTCACTTTTGGGGAGTCATGTCATCCATCTTTTATTTGTGCCTTTATTAATGAATAGGCTGGAAAATATTAATCAGTGTAACAAAAATTCAAAGGTGACAAAATCAAAAGTATTCTTCTTTATGACCAGTACAATTTAACTTGATGAAACTGCACAAAATAATATTTGACAATTTAAGATCCAAAGAGTTGGACAAAAAGTATTAAGGTGTAATAAACTATTAAAACTAAGGACTTAGAAATGTGGTCCCAAAAGTGCAGCCTCTGGTATTGCAGGAACAAAATCCCCTGTTTTATTTCCTTTCTCTTCTCTTTCTGACCTCGTGGCTCAGGACGCTGATGAATTGAATCTGTGGTCGATGGACTTCTTTTGGCCAAATTAAGTAACTAACATAAGTGCTTTTGTACGTTTTTCTCCCTCATTCCGGGCATTAAACGTGACGTCTTTAAGACCTCAATTTGTCCACCATCAGTCACTGCACTGGAATTGGCAATATGGCTCTTAAGCTCAGGCTTACACTGACTAATGCCCTGCACAGACTAAAACAACTGCAACAATCCACTGTGGCTTTTCAACAGTTATCACCTGGGTATGCAGAACTCAGAGTCCCAGTGCTGCACACAACACAAGTGACCTTCCTTTCTGGGCTTTGTTGGACTTAATTAAGTATCCAAGTATCAACTTTCTCTACATAAGAAGCTAAACTTTGATTTCTTCATTTCAAATGCTAAACCTCTATAAAAGGCTCAGATACTGATGCAGATAAACGTTGAGGAAGTGAGCTCTGACAGTGAAAAGATGTGTGTGCGGTGGCTGGGAGATAAAAGAGTCAAAGGAGAGTCATTTGTCCTTCATGCAATATTATTCCTCCCTCTTCCGCTGCCAAGTCAGGCTGTAAGTGCAGACTCAAGTGAAATGTTTGGTGCATTTATCTACCTCAGGTGCTTGGCAGTCGGTAACTCAGCCGACAAAAGTTCTCTGGATTGGCCTCATGCTCTTTTGCTGCTGTCCCGCAGGGCCCGAAGGCCATTTGTCAGCTGTGGACAGCACACAAGTGCATGTCGTGATTTACTTCTACTCCTCAGCTACTGGTTAAATTCTCAGTCAGCTTATCAATTCATAAAACAAGTCTGTCTTTGAAATGTAATACAGTATAAACCGTTTTTTCTTTCCTTTTTGTTCTACAGGAAAAGTTCCCAACTGAGGGCTGGAGGGTTCGAACACAAGGAGGAGATTCCCATTGAGACGGAGACGCAAGACAAGGGCTCGGACGAGGGAGCTCTGCCCTCACTGTGTCTGAAGCAGGTCTACCCCAAGTACACCAAACAGTTCAACTACCTGCGGCTGGTGGAGCGGATCGCATCTCTGTTCATACGCTTCCTCGGTGTCAAGGGGAACATGCGTCTGGGCCCCACAGCCTTTCGAACCTTCATCAGGTACAAATGATATGTATTTTACCGAAGCCCCGGACTTCTGCCTAAGCAGTTGTTAATCTTCAGTAGAATCATGAAAGCAATGAATAGTTATACAAATCAGCTGATCATAAGACATAACATATATCACAACACTAATAGTATAAATAAATTGTTAATGTTACCAGTTGTATTTTAAAGGTTCATTGTGTAGAACTTAGTGACATCTAGTGGTGAAGCTGTATGTAGCAGCTGAATACCCCTCACCTCACCCTCCCCTTCCAAAACTTCAGTTGTCATAAAAACTCAAAAGGTGTTTAGTTTGCTACTGTAAAAAACATGGCGGCCTCTGTAAAGAGGACCCGCTCCTGATGTAAATATAAAGTATTTAAATGTAAATGTTCAATTCTACAGAAGCTATATAGCTAATTTATTCATGTACTAAGTGGGATATGCATGCATATCAGGAAAATATGCTGGTGTCACATAGAGATGAGAGATTTTAGCTCATATCTCTGTTGTCTGTTACAGCACACACACACACACACACACACACACTCACTGCTCACGTTATTAGGTTCATGCCTGTACAGTACATCAGCTCTGCCATTAATTCTCCCTTTATCGGGTTAATGATGTTCAGTTTTCTGACATTATGGGAAATGTGTAAATTCAACTGGTAAAAATTGTGTTTTTGTCACATAAATGAGGGAGAGGGGGGGGGGACACCTCACAGTATAACGCACACTGGTACACTAACTGATAGGCATCATAAAAGTAGAAATTATGTCAGATCAGATGTATTGATTGCCACACTTGTACCTCCCTGTTATTTATATCGATATATCTCGATACATATGTATGTTCCTCTGCACTTCGCTGCTTCTGCACTTGATGCTACACCGCATTTCATTGTCTCACTACATGTAAAGTGTAAAGTTGAATCCAATTAAAAAAACATACAGTATCCCGTGCTGCACCTCAGCAACTACACAAACAGTTGCTGGTGAAACGTGCGCGGCTGGTGTCAGTGCGATTGTGAACACGTGGACATAAAATGGTGTCTGGTTGTTTCCAGGACCTGTAAACTGAGCAACAGTAACTTCACCATGGCTTCAGTGGACATCTTCTACATAGACAGTACACGTCGCTGGTCAGGAGCAACAACTGACTCTAGAGAAGCAGGTAACACACACACACACACACACACACACAGATACATGCTAAAACCCTCACAGAGAAACAACATGCAGAGGACATAGAGCCGAGTATCCTTGAGACTCGGAGCAAATAATGTGCTTGGAGATAATTGCTTGTCATTCTTTGTCAGTTTCCCTCCGACACTGCGCTCCCATAATTGAAATGAGCCGAGATCACAATGTGACAGCAAAAAGACTATCACACATGAATTATTCAGACGTTGCACCTCGCGAGGAATGTTTGTGAGGCGAAGCGGACGGATGGAGATCACGTGGACCAGGATGGAAGGGGCCCGTACAGACGAGCTTGTGGGCTGAATTGAGAATGAGCTAATACGTATTCAGGGAGATTAAAGTCAGGGTCTGTTATTTCTGTGGATGTGCTTTGGAAGATTTGTTCGGGAACTTGGAGGAGGCAGCAAACTTTTAAATGAAGCAAATCGTCCAATGTTTTCCTAATGCTTTGATTGGGGTGACAAGGACACATGGAATAATTTATTAAAATGCTTTCTTGTGCCAGGCTCTTTGTGATCTACGACGAAGTATGAGGGACACTTAAAGTGAAAAATAAACAAGTCTGAGGAATTTAGGAGAATAAAGTCTTAATATTACATTATCTGAAGTGTAAGGACTTTTAAAAAGATTGTGTCTACTCCGCAGAAAGGGCTTTTTGTATGAAACAGTGTGATTGGTTCAAGATTTGAAGAGTGCCATGATCTCAAGTTTCCCTTGCTGATTATTTCCTAAAAAACCTTTTCTTTATTCACGTGATATTATGACTTTTTCTTGTAAAATTACGGCTTTGTTCTCATAATGTTTTGGCTTTTCTTCTCGGTAAATTAATACTTTAACATTGTAATGTTATGAATTTATTCTTGTCAATGTTTTGAGTTTTTTCTCAAAACCTCCGATATTCTTTTCCCCTTATTATGATTGCGATAATTATTCATTCGACAGCGGACGACCTACAAAGTGTCATCATGTCAGTACAGTGTGAATCAACTTCTCATTCATTTGTTTCCCTCCATGAGTTCCTTGGGTTTTCTGCACATTTGTTTCCTCTTCTACGTCGACAGCAACAGCTGCGGTAGAAAATACTTTCAGCTCCTGCTTTTCTCTTTCTCCGTTGTTGACCCTCAGTGTCTCTGACCTTGTCCCTAAGGCAAGATGTGAAAGTAATAAAGTTCATATCTCTGATCCTTAAAGCAGCAACAGCTCAGTGGTTTAATGAGCTGAGAGCAGAGCCCTCGGAGCTGTTGTCTTCTCCCAAAGGCACAAACAATATATTCATATTTTATTATTAATTTCTAATCATTAATATTTCATTATCATGCTTCAAATGTTAAGGGAGACCTTTTATGCTCGCCCTCATGTCATGGACGACAGTTCATCTGCTGCAGTGTCAGATGTTCATATTAATGAGACGTACGTAAAAATGAATCTCTGAACAGATGTTCGGCCAATCAGAAGTGGGCTTTTTAAGGTCTCTTAAGGAGGCTTATGCTAATATTGCCTGTTTCAGTCAGTGGCGTGAAAGGGAAGTTTGAGTTAAACAAGGACTTGAACTCTGAGTCATGCGAAGATACTCTGGTGTCGTCCCAGAATAAAAATATAGAGCCGGAAATAAGCCGAATGTCCTCTTCATTATACAGCAACCCAAAAATATGTCGATCTAAATTTCAGGAAAAAACTAAACTCTGCTGTTGGACATGCATGGACAATTATTTCAGATATGTTTTTAAATTAAAAGGTCATATTATCTGAGACTTTTAGAATCCACGGATATATATGTAAGAAAATGTAATTGGACAATGGAAATAAGGAAAAGGCTAAAATGGATCTCTCCCAACGTAAAAATATCCACCTACCAGCATCTCTCAATTTCTCTAATCAATATATTATATGTTATTTAGTCTGTACAAGCTACCTACTATTTCCACACTGGGACCAGTAACTTCCTGGTTCCTGGTTTTTCCACTTTGGTTTTATGTACAGTTATTTGACAGAGCCAGGAACTTCCTGTTTCCAGTCTTTATGGGAAGTCAGAATGATGTTCTCCACATCAAATAGACGAGGACAGACAGATCAGACAAAAAAACGTTGGCAATTTGTTCTTGCTTTTTGTCAAACTTCCCGTTTAAACTGGTCCGACTTCTGTTTTGTATAAAAAGAAGTGGTGTGACTGACTGTCACTGACTAATATGCCAGATAAAGTGATACTATTGTGGTTTTGCAGAGATCCCACATTTTGTTGTTAACTCTTTTACTTTATTTCCTCCACCATTGTTTTTCAGGGATGGGACTGCAAGCCTTTGTGGAGGCCTTCTATTCACTGGCGGGTCGCAGGTTCAAATCCCTGGTGCAGAGGGAGCAGGTACTGTCACTGCTAGAGCTGTGCGAGGCCCAGCTCGAGTCCCAGTCAGGCGTCGAAGACAGACGCTCGGTGAGCTGCAGCCGAGCGCTGCCACGAGCCGTCAAGACTCAGACACTCGGCCCCAACAACGGCTCCCCGGCTCCCCTCCGAAGGGCGGCCAGCCAGGACTACCGGCTGCATCAGAGACTCAAGCATCGCACACTCAGGGCCAACGTGGAGAACTGACGAGAGAGACCTTCAGCTCGTCGTCCAACTCCCAAACGCCTTTAGCCTTCTTCGCAGGAGCACGGATATTAGGCTTCCATCTCTCGTCAGCCGCTCCCGCAAGGTTCTGATGACGGGAGCCGGGAGAACGACTCGCTTGACCCCTGCTGGCTGACTTGCAGGAGGACTGTTCTCAGCCTGATTGCTTTTTCCTCAGAGGGAGAAGATGTCTGCGGGGGTTTCGCAGTGGAAATAGAACGAGGGATGCGAGGAGGTCGGTGCATTTCCTTCTCCCCTCCCGGTGAGATCATATATGAAGAGCAGTCCAGTCAGGAGGAGGAGGAGGAGAAGGATATGGCTGCTTCTAATGTTCTTACTGAATCTACAGGGCAGCTACTTGCTTCCCTTCACTGACGTTTGGTCACACACACACACTGCGAAGAACAGGAATAACACTAGATGCCCCGTTTGAATAGATTTACACACATCACACTTCAGTAAGTACATAGGTGTAAGGGAGTGTCCTTAGTATGTGGATTATGTTCTTGAATTTGCACAAAAGATCTTGAAACTATTACATTTGCACAGAAATGGATGTGAGGGTGACTGAGAATATGTATGTGTGAATGTGTGTGTGTGTGTGTGTGTGTGTGTGTGTGTATGCACTGTACTGTATTTATTTGTGTTTAGTTCAATGATGAAAGCCTATTTACAGTCAGTGGCTCAGCTGTGCATCCAGCTCCATGAGCCCATTAGAGATGAGTTAAGAGAGAGTGAGTATTCAAAGGGAATAAGGCCATGTCCCCACTTCTGCAGCTCCTCCAGTCAGGCAGCCTCAGACCTTCAGAGGACATGTTCCTATAAGCAGCTTCTTCACGGGGACGTCCATTAATCATTAGTTACTGCACAGAACTAGATGCATTTGTCATCAAGTGTCATACAGCTTTTGAGATGTTTCTCGATGCCAACCAGAGAGGGCGCTGTTGCTTCAAATGATCTACAGGTACAGTTCAAATATAAATGTTCAGTGTTTGTTTCAAAGATTGTTCACTCGTCACATCCTGGCTAAGAATTGTTTGTGCTGCGTTTCACACAAAGACTAAATAAAGACAGACAACGCATCTCCACTTCCCCACTACTCAGAGATGAAGCCAAAATACCCAGGATACGGAGGTGGCCATCTTGCGCAGTTGGAGTCAGGGTCCAGCCCAGTAGCGATCGTGGTATTGAGGTCGGGTCGATGCACACGCTCGACCAACCACGAGTCAGTCTCAGCTGTCAATCATGACATTTCACCCTGTTTTTAGTAAGTGATTAAAACCAAAGTTCAGAAACATGAACACTTGAACATCAGTGTGATGAGAACTACCTAAACTAACAGACGCTGTCTTTGAGAACATTCGATTTGATGTGTACTAACCTGGAGGAGGAGGCAGGATTGAAGATCTTTTGGCTTCACTTTTAGGAAGCCGTTGCGTCGTCCATCTTTATTTAAAGTCACACCGAAGCTGCTGCAGAGTGGGCGGCTGTTTAACTCTCACTGAACTCTACATGTACATTTGTAACTGCAGCATAACAACATGGAGTAGATTCATAAGGTTACTAACGGTCATGAATCATTTTGAATGAAATGTATCGACTGCAAACACAAATAAAATGAATTTGGCTCTTTAAACTGAAGTTGTGAGTGTGTTGTTGTGGACACGAGACTGGTTGGCTCTAGGGCTGCCACTAACGACTATTTTTCTTTCGATTAATCTGTCGACTATTTTACCGATTATTCGATTAATCTAAACGATTAATTTTCCTCCCAAAAAATTTTATTTTGAAAAAAAAAAATATTTTGAAATTTTTTTTTTATTTTGACAACAACAAACTGTATGTTATATGCAGCACAAAACAAAAAACTGGTTCTACTGGTCAATTATCTAAGAACAGCTCGATTTTCCACAGACTGGAGCCAGAGTAGGGCTACGTCTTTAAATCACTTCATACAACTCCGTTGTCCTAGCAACGCGTCATGGTCACGGAAAGTAACCATGAGTCGAAAAATCGGTTGCAATTGGCTCAGTCTTCACGTGACAGAAGAGAGGCGGGCACTGTACGTCAATGAGGTCTCTGGTTGGCTGCTGTCGGCTATGGACAGGACATGCCAGCTGCTATTGGGTCAAGTGAGCTGTCAATCTAAAGCTCCGAGTACAGATGTTCAGACGGCCCGCCAGCTTCTGCTGCTCATCTGGTTAATATGAATAGACAATACTTACGGTGGTTTTGCCTTTTCTGGCGGTCCACCTTCCAGAATAGCGCCTGTGTGCTTCCTCTTCAGGTGCTCGTGCATCGCGCTAGTGCTGCTGTGGTATGCCATGGGAACTTTGCAGAGTCTACAAACCACCTTATTGTTTGGTGCCACGGTAAAATATTCCCATACTTTCGAAGCTTTTGGTCTGTGGACATGTTTCCCCTGAACCTGTTTCGGGACCGAGTCGGACCCTGCTGCAGCCGCCATGATTTTTTGAAACTGGAGCGTTGACTGGAGCCGACAACGACTGACGGCATGCACGCAGCAATTACGTAGTTATATTGAAGAACATTTGTTATAATGAATTGAAATGAAACGTTTTAGAAATCGAAAAGGTAAATTCATAAAATGAAAAAAACGATGCGTCGGTTTAAAATATTGACGTCGACGTCATCGATGACGTCGACTAATCGCGGCAGCCCTAGTTGGCTCCCAGTGCTAAATATATATATATATTTACCTTTTAGCTTCCATTGAAATCTTGAGCCAGTTAATTTGTATCAGATTCAGTGCTTCTGAAAGTACAGGCTGGAAATACTAAATATAAAATTGTAACTGACCATTGAGTTATTATTGCAGCTACGACCGTGACAAAACACAAGTCTACAGTGGTGGAGAAATACCCAAGAAGACATTTGTAATGGTATATATTTAATAGCGGCTAAATTTAACTATAAACTACACAAAGCCACAAACATGATTTGTTTTTTAATATCACTTGCACAACCATAATTAGCAACATCAGCTAATAGTAGCCAACAAGAGCCACTGGCCATTCCAGACCAAATAAAGTGTGAGTGAACTGAGTGAGTTTGTTTTATGACGTATGGATTCAATGTTTCATTTGAAATTATGTCTTGTATCTTCTAATTGACAGAGTCTCACTTTAATGATGTAGTTGGTAAAAGTGGGTGTTCATTTTAAATACTTTATCTAATTTCATTGCCAACCTGACAACTGCAGAGTGACCTGATCCCCAAATTGTGCATATTTCCAAATAGTAAATGGGCACTTTACAGTAGAGAGTTCCCTGTCACACACACACATTCACACTGTGCATCTATGTGCAGCACTTTCTCTATCACACGTCACTCACACACTGCTGGCACAGCTGTCAGGAGCAATTTGGGGTTCAGCTTCTAGCCCGAGAACACTGACGCATGTGGAATGGGGATAGACAGGGATAGAGCAGACGACCATATGGTTGGTGGACTATTACCTGAGCCGCAGCTGCCCCAAATATGAATATTACATAAAGTTGTCATGAAGCAACCTGACGCAAATTAATTCAAACACAAAAATTGAGGCCAAAATTAAAAAGGGCACGGCATAAAATGCTACTACTAAAATGCTAAAATACTATACATCATGTTTTGATTGTCATATTATTTGTGTTTAAACTTTTTAACCATACCTGTCTAATGTAGTAAAGTTAAAAAGCATCAAAGTACAATCTACAATGTAATTATTTAGTTGCATTAGACCACTGTTCTATAAGAAATGTGTAAGTTCAGCCGTTTCTTACCATTTGTTGAAGTACATGAACCTACCAGTACCATAGAATACCTGACCAGTACATACACCTTCCTTCCACTTGTTCTTCTTCCTTGTTCAGTTTATTGGCGGGTGGCGAACCAACCTCAAGGTGCAGTATCGCCATCTACTGTGTTGGGGCACTGTTGCACTGTGTTGTTGTTGCGTGGAGTGGACGGAGCGAGCCCCTGTTCCATAAACCCATTTGATATTTCTGATATTAATTCCTGTGATATTTCCATTTGGAGACTTGCAACTGAAGTATGCACTCATTGGCTGTTGCCGGGCACTTGGCAGGAAATTGTCTCGGCCATCAACAAGTGGCTTGTGTTTTTCTCGCCTTTGATACTGGAATGATGGGTGCAGGAGATTATTGGAGAGTGGACCGCCCGCAGTAGCTTGTTTTATTAGCCTGATCTCCTAAATGCAAGTCTTAAGCCAAGTGGAACAGGCTCCCTGGGGCAAACAAGGAAGTGAGCCTCACAGGGAGCTTTTTTCCTTTTGAAATACACACAACGCTGCTGTTAATGAGGTCCGCTTCCCCCATTCGATCACATACCGTTGTGAGAATACAATAGGAATCATTTCTTTTGCAGCAATTTGATACATTGCAGAATCCTCACCACTTTTGTTGTGGGGGCCATTTCGGGCTTTCTCCCGACTGCGGGTGAATAACAATCAGGCAGTATGTAGGTCAGGCTCTCTGAGAAGTCGTCCCTCCGTCATACCCTCCACTCTGCCTTTGGAGCCCAAGTCGGAGCATATGTTCTCTCTCGCGGTTTCGTCATCCATCTAGACCTGCCTGGGTATTTGATGAACACGTGACTCGTCTCACACGCGAGCCTCATTTACACGGACGGGTCATGATAAAGAGTCAATGAGAGCGATGCAGAGAGACACAGGAGGACCAGACTTTAAAATAGCTAAATAAAACTTTAATAGGTCTAATTGCGAATGTACATAAATTGCACAGCCACATTTTGTCAACACAAATTTCTCTGTACATTATTGTTTTGTCACCGTCGTCAAAGGAAGCAGAATCCAGCAAATACTTTATACTTTCAACATACTTACAAAAGTATCTTCTACAAGATAATAGAAAACATACAACATCTTTTACTCTATTTATAGCTTTATATTTCTGATTGATATTTTGCCGGACTGGCTGAAGTGTGTGAAGCGCGAGCTCGCGGTTTTCTGAGGGGGGGGGGGGGGGGGGGAGACATGGGATAAGTGATCCGATGGCAGAGAAGTCGTATTAGAAACCAAACATTAGAGTGGGTCTTTTACTTTGTGGAGATGTGTTGATGTGGTCGACGTTTGTATTATTGTACACTGCAGTTTAAAGCAAGTCTTTGTAACTTTTACTGAACCAGCACCACACTTTTCATTCCTGTCATTCTAATCCATGCTACTGTTTTAGCTAAATGCTAAAAGGGCCAGTTTTCAGTTTAGCTGTCTAACAGTCATTTCAAGAATTGAGATATTGTAACCGTAGGAAAAGTGGAATCAATCAACCCTATACCGAAAGATGTATTTAAGATTTCCAACTGTTTAGTTAAAAACTAGACATGGTTTATCACTTTCAATCGCTAAACAGTAGTTTAGCGTTCAGCTACAATGCTAAGCTAAGCGCTAGCAGAGATTCATATGCCGCGTTCCATTAAACCTCGGAGCTCGGAATGACGCCACAACCAAATAATCAGAGTTGATGTTTACGTTAGCCAGCTAGCCATTGTTAGCAAAACCAGTTTATAATAATGCATTATGCAGCATGTCACGCTTACTGACACAGTAATACGCCCACCGTCAGTTATTGGATAGAACTATGTGTACAACATATTAAATGACAGAAGTGCGAATAAGCGGTAAAAACTACAGCTTTCACTAATTTTGATACACGGTGAAGCCATCTTGGATTTCTAAGTCGGGGGTGGTGAGGTTCCTCTGACTCGGCATGAGGGGTTACTCCAGTTGCAACTTACCACTCGGGGGGGGGGGGGGGGTCTGTAATTCTGAAAAGAAATTTGCTCACCACCAAAGCAGCTGCTAAAAACCGAGCTAAAGAGCAATTAAAACCTCTGAGTGACGACTGCGGGAGGAAGAATGTGTCATTTCTTCTGTCAAAAGTAACATCATCTTGCTTTAATCTCTGCAATTATTTTAGGACTGGATGTCAGATATGAGGAGGAAAAAAGTCCTGTGTGATTTTTCTTTGTTTGTTTCTACTCAAACAGGAAAAAGCTGTAAATAGTTCTCTTTATCAGATACAACGGTCTGTGATTGAGCTTTATCAAAACTCACTTTCTGCGGGTTTGAACTGTGTTTTTCTTTTTAAACACCTGAAACCGGTGCTGTGCTAAAAACAGACAAATCTAATTATAAACACCAACCACTGAACGTAAAAGTGCATAGAGCCAGACTGAGGAGAAATACAGGATTGTGCTTGTGAATCTCATCCAGACTGGACTCGGCTCGGCCTGGAAAACCAACGAGGAGTTCTCCGCGACTTCCCAAGAGTCGAACCCCTACATAACCTTTATTTTAAATTTTTTTTGGCTAATGATATTAAACTCTAAATACAAAAAAAACAATAGCTTTAAACAGGGAGAACACTGAAAGGTTAAACTTTATAGTTCTACCCAATGAGGACAGATGACCGACTGAGCTAATCTGTATTTACAATATCCATAATGATACAGCAGAGTTTGAGCACAAGATACATTTACAAAAAGCTCTGTTAACGTTAGGTAAAAATAACGTGGGCATTTTATTTACACATTCCCAGGCTGTCCTGCCTCTTCATACACTCATCTATCATATGTTCACTATATATGTCTGCAGCAAACCATTCATCATCACCACCACCACCTTCCAATTGGCAAATAAAAACGAAACACAATGGTGATACCGATGCAACCGTTGGCGCTAGAGCGAGGATGAAGCATGCAGAGCCTCACACCTGACGCATATATTCTGTTACAGGTAAGAAAACTCCATACAAAAATATACAAAATAAAGACGCTGCGATGCGGTGGCGTAATGACGAGAGATCGGAAGGACTGCAACCCCACGTTAAGACCAATTGTGAGTCTTCACATTCAGAAGAGTTTGGGGGGGGGGGGGATGAGCGAGGGGGGGTGAATAAGGAAAAGAGCCAAAAGAAGAGAGGATGATGCCACTAGGAATAAGAGAGTCACAGTATGGATGCAGCATACTTCATTACCACTGATAAACAAAGCAGTTAAGAGGGGAAATGTTGCGGGAGGCCATTGTAGCAATGACTCACCAGTCCAGTGTATAGTATGAGTGAGTGCGTGGGAACACGTCTCTCAATAGCTCTTGTGCTACTGAAGGAAGGAGACCACAACCCAAATCACCACCTGGGTTTAACCGACCTGCGTCTTTAAGAGCAGCGACGAGCACCGGAACGAGGGACCGATCGCTGCGGCCGGAGCTGTACAGACATTTCTTTGAGGTGTGGCGCATAAACTGTGCGTAAAGGGTGAAGCATCATGGGCAATTTGGAGTGCGGATCAGTGGGCGGTGCTGATCGCTGCTCCGCGTGGTCTCCTCCTCCAGGGCTCGAAAGCACGCTACACACTACAGTCTTTCATCGTCACAGAAGAAAAATAAAACTCCTAAATAAAGGGCTGTTTTTTTATATTTGAGGCTATCAAATATAGGTTCATGTGTGTATACTCTATAGAAGAAAAAAATGCATACATCTATATTAAATTTCATCAATATAGTATCACATAGAATTTTTCTTTAGTGTTCATTATACATTTATGTGTGTACAATTTATTTTTCCACAGTATTTATGTTGTGCCTTTTTTTTTTTTGCAGAAGTAGAGGAGCTGCGAGAGAAAGTCGAGGTGTGTTCCTTACTTTAAGGCGTTTCATGTACCAATAGCCTTTCACAAAGTGCACTACATGGGGGACAGAGGGGCGGGACACAGGGGCAAGGAGCAGGAACACACCCGAGGAGTGAGGAGGGAAATAAAGAGACTAAAAATATCTATTATTCTTTTAATTTCTATTTGGTTCTTTATAAAGAGTGACTTTAGAATAAAGCACTGGAGAGTAATCCTCTCAAGGAAACTAAAACGGTAATCCTCAACGCCTGTTATTGTTTATAAGTACGTCCACTTGGTCGTCGAGAGGGAGCAGAATAAAGAAAGAGAAAGAGAGGAGGAGAGGAGGGTTGCTAGGGCGACCGTGTCTAGCGGCCGTCACTCCGTGTGGTTATATAGTGGTTTGTCCCAGGCGCAGCGAGGGCTGGAATTTGTCCGAGCGACCGCACACATCCGCCGGCAAAGTGTGAGACTGATGGACAGCTTTACAGTTCCGTATGTACACGCTCCGCTCCGCCTCCTCTGGCCGTCACCCTCGTCACGAAGGCCGTCTGGTGATCCTGTTTCCTTTGATGATCTGTCCATCACGCTGCAGCCCCGCCTCTTCTGGCTGGCCCCTCAGAGCGATGACCTCACGTCGTGTCCGAAAAGTGGAAATGTCCTCTAAAAAATACTGTCTGCTTTTTTAAAAACACACACACACACACACCTTCAAACGGGCATGCATCCATGTACGCACAGCGGCGTCCTGTCGGTGAATGACTGTACACTCGCAGGCACTCGACACACACTCTGAGGGTGGGGTGGGTTGGGGGGGCAGATAGCGGTCCGTCTAGCAGTTGCTGCTGTTCCTGAACTCTCCGTTCTCGGTGATCTGCAGTTTGGTGGGGTTGGTGGGGGAGATGCCGTTGCGGGTCTGCATGCTGTAGCGTTCCTTCAGCTGGGTCAGAGTGCCCATCAGACGGGCATTGGTTGCGTCCAGCGACGCTATACGCTTCTCCTGCAAAACACACACACACACGCACACAGTTAGAGAAACGTAGTACCGAGCCTCTAAAAAGACCTTGATCTAAATTTGGAGACATGCCACAATGATCTGTTCCTCCTCAGGAGATTTAACATTTCTAAAATTCTTATGCTCAACCTGTTTTACTTTATCGTAAGCCTTGTTCATTAAAACCCCTGAATAGCACAAACTAACTGTAAATAGCTTATTATGTGCGCCAAGGAGATTATGTTTTCACCCGTCTGTTTGTCCTTCCTTGATGGAAGGATGTGGTATGGGTGAGGGACGGACTCATTAAATCTGGCTACAGATCCAGGAGTAACTTTTTCCCTTTCTTTAACATGGCGAGATAAGGTGTTCTTCAACATTTGCATTTCCCACAGAAGAAAAACCCTGACATATTTAGGCAACTTATGAGTGTGTGGAATCTTGTGTGGCTTGATTGAATTGAAGGGGACGTTTGGGCCATGGCAGTATCATAAACTGATATGGTGAATAGAATATTAAGTTTGTGCTATGTCTCACTTCAGTAATGCACTATTTGTTGTATCATTCAAACTCATACTAATGTATTCAGATTGAGTTATAACTCTTAAATAAAAAAACACTGAATCTCAATTGTATGAGACAATGATGAAAATAATAGCTGAAACTAAATATTCAACCCTAATAAATGTGTCTGTTTGAGTTCCCACACATGGCTCACTGGCTTCACTGTATGACGGAGGCTGGCCTGAACCACAGATAATGAGCTTTTCATTTCCATTCTCTCTGCCTGTTTACTGACACAGGCATCTTGTTGCTTTACTGTGCCGTGTTTGTTTGCAGATGCAAAGTCCCATTAGTTTCAGCGTGAAGGAGATTAATCATCCATGTACGTTTGTCTCTGGTTCTTTTTTCCACATGTCAAGCTGCAGCATAGTTAACTTTCTATTGTAAAATCACTTCCAAGATATAGAGGAAATATGATCCGAAGAAATCTTTAACAAAGACAATATTCGAAATTGATTTCATTGAATCCATACTAAGCTGCACTGAGGAAGTACAAACACAATTTTACATGAATAAGAGCCACCATGGATTATAGAGGAGCTCCATGTTGACAGAAAAAATAGACGAGAGATTTGTAAATGTATGTTTTATAAGAGAGGGGGAGCTGAGAAATTCTGCTCAACCATTCAGGCTTGTCAATGCCAGAGTGGAGACGGCCATGAATTAAACATCTCTTTGTGTTGCAGTGACCCTTTGTTTCCTCAAGCAGAAGACACGAGTGACAGCACACACAAATTTGAAACACAAAGACGGGAACCATATGCAATCTGTAGAGTGCGCAACGGGAATGTCCTGTCACTCAGCGTATTGTAGAAGAAGGGCAAACTGACCTGTGCATCGATGATTTTCTGTTTGGAGTCGACGACTGCCTGCATGTCGGAATGATCCTTCTTCAGCTCCTCTTCCACCGACATTAACCTGGAGATGAGATAAAGCAGAGTCAGTGATACAGGCCTAATGGAAATAAAGGCTACATCCATATGACAACAGTTTCATTCAAACTTCAACAATCTCTGTCCACACAAGCATTTTGGCAGGTATCAGTTTTAATCCCTGTTCATACTGACACGCCTGAAAACGCGTATCATGTGACCACTCATGTCCAATGGGCATGCATGTGCTGGTGTAAACACTGGTCGCTGAGGCGGAAGCCGGTGGTTTTCTTTTCAAAGGGGACATCTGATACCAGCGAAGCGATTGTGAGCGCCTACGTCATCGTGTCCAAAACATCTTAGTTTCTGCATGTCAAGAAGAAAACTCGGAGCGGGAGTTTTCAAACTACAACAGTGTTTCCAAAGTTCTAAATTTTAGCGCTTCTAAAACTACGGAGTAGTGTGGTTGGAAGACGTATCCGTAGTAACGTAAAACATTGTAGTGTGGATGTGGATAAGTCTCAGAACAGCTGCATTCCAACCAAACTTCTTCACCTGCTGATGATGCCCTTCATCTGCAGGTCCTTGTCGTCCTGCTGTCGGCGCAGGCGCTCCTCCGACTCCTCCAGCCTGGCCTGGTACTCCATCAGCACCTTCTGGGCCTGCTCGTCCTGACCCTTCAGCCGGGCCTCATACTCCTCCAGCTTCTGCACCGACGCCCGCAGCTTCTCCTGCAGCACCGCGATCTCCTGCTGGTACTGAATAAAGAAGCAGAGAGAGGAAGAAAAATCATCAGCGCCGTTATCATTACCATCTTGATAATCATTTTCATCATCATCATCGTCAACCCTATCAGCAGGCTGCCCTTCTTCATTACCATAGCTGACATGAAATAAAAAAAGAAATCTCTCAATCAGGTCTGTTCTGAATAGAGAGACTGCCTGTCTCTAGGAATCACACAGTTCATTTGCCAGCATAGAATGAAGAACAGCATGAATGAGTGAAGAAGGGAGGGATGGAAGCAGTTGGAGTCTAGTGTGTGAAATAAGCTCTGAAAATCTCTTCCTGACCCCTCGCTGGACCACAGAGAGGCTTCTGCAGTAGCTGTCTTAAAGCGAGGGGGGGGGGGGGATGAGTGGAGGAGTCAAATGTTAACTGCATTTCCCCCCAAAAACCCATATATAAATATATATAAATAAATACATCTTGAGAAAATAGAACCGGATGTTGTGAAGTATCAGCGGAAGACCAGTGAGAGTGATACACATAGTTACACTAGACTACAACATCCACGCTAGTTGCTCTTTGAGGTGGTTCTTAGTTCAATGTTAACTTCAGCATGCTAACAATAACAGTTCTAACATGCTGACGTGTGCATATTTCCCATTATTTAATTTCATGTTAGCATACAATAGCCTATTTTGCAAATAGGCTATTGTATGCTAACTACAGCTGAGGCGAATGTCTTTAGATGCCTCCACCAGGGAGTGTGTTAGCAGTATTACCCCAAAAACGACTTTGGAGCGAATTTGATAAAGGGAGTGGATACAGGATTTTCTTTTCACTTTCTGTCCTATTGCAAGATTAGCATTAGATTAGATTAGTTGTGGCGGAGGGACGCGCTCTATGAGTGACCTTCTAGTTTTACATGCATTTGTTCATAAACCAACGTACAGGACAAATTAAAATGCTTTCAATCCTCAAAGCTAATACAATCATGAGGGCCATGAATATCTGAACCAAATTTCTTGACATTCATTCAAATGTCATCAGGTGTCAACCTCATCGTGGCATTAAAGGAGAGATCAGGGGCTTCATCCTCTGGGTACCATGAATATCTCCATTCATTATTCTTCATGGCAGTCCATATAAAAGTTGTAGTTGGACCATGGACTGTACTTAAAGATGGTCGACATGACATCTCCACAAAACTGAAGCCAAATCATCATGAACACCACCTAGTGGCTGGCTGCAGTACAGGTCATAAAACCCACCTCCTCCATGTTAATGGATGGATGGATAGTGGAAGTGGAGATGTGTTGTCCATCTTTAAACACAGTCTGTCGTCTGTACCAAAGAGGTGGACTCTCACCTCGCTACACTTATACTATGGTTAAATAGTTTTATTAGATCATTATGCTTTGGCATAGTATGGTCACTTGTCAAGTATTCAATACTTGTCTCTTGGAATTGCAACTATCAATTTGACTGAAAGTCTCCTTTATTTTAGCTAAAATTAAGAGAAACATTTTCATCAATACTATCCATATATAACAGCATTTTTGAGCCTAAACAAAAAATAAACAAAAACTGTAATGACTATTTTATGCATATATTATGCCTTATTATTCATCAATGCTGAAGCACATAGTGAAAGACAAACAATCAGAGCGCCCTGAACAATGGGATCCAATTACACAGAGTGAGGAAGCTGCCGGGATCATTTATCTTTCCCTGTCACATTGTTTAGCCTCGTCACTCTGCTGCCCACCACTGGGACATTCTTATACCATCACCCCCCTCCTCCCAGGAGGAAGAGTGACCTCAGATTGGTCTTTGGTCTTCTCTCCATCTCTAATATCCCACAGCTCTTGTCACTAGTTCCCCTGAGAATGAAGGACATCTACTGTATCTGTAACTGCCTTTGATCTGACCGTTGTTCCCTGCACTGCTCTCCTTCAGATGCACAATACATCACAGTCTGCATGCTACCACTGTCTCACCCTGTGTCCTCTACACCTGGAACATAGGTGACCAACTCGGGGAAAAAACAAAAAACTATAACAAATATATTTTGGACAATATAAATGTTTGTGGAAATTACCATAAGCTTATTTGTCGCTTAGTTTGACTTAAATATTTTAATTTAGGTAGAACATACCCCTAAACTAACTTGAGAAATATGAAATAATAATACAACAACAAAAAGAGCAATACAATATGATGGTAATTAAAAATCTGCAAGTTAATTGTCCCATCATTCGTATTAATTGTAATACAATTTATGTAATTAATTAATCTAATTTACTGATCTTTTTCCCATTCAAACATAATAATAGTAGCATAAACAATTGAAAATGTTGTGTAATCTTGCAGAAAAGTTTGTCTTTTGTAATCATAGTAACAATTATCCTCAGCTTTGTGAAGAATAAAATGTACAAATAGAAAATTCAAAGCACAAAACTGTGTTTCATATAATGCATTTAAACACTTAAAATTTAAATTTCAAGCATTATTTTATGCTGACAACGTCTGATTTTTGTACTGATTAGAGTTTATATTTTGTTCTGATGTCCGAAGAAGACAAACTTGTACCTTTATTTGTAATAGATCACTGAATGTACACTGTGTATATATAAATGAATTTGGATGTTTAAAATGCCTCCAGTGGGGACATGTATTGTTGAGACTGTTTCTAAGCTGCTGATTTCCAATCCTCCTCTTGTTGCTGCTCGGCTATTTTAAGGTGGCCGTGGCTTCTTTTGGTGAGAATGAGGTTATTGCCTTCTTTGGTTGCTCTCCCTCACTGGGCTGCTGGCTTCCATAAAGCATGAGTTACGTGAGGATGACAGGGAGCATTTGGCAGCCAATAAAAGCAAGGAAGCGAAGCTGAGGGTGAATATTTGTAAATGATGCAGAGAAGAGAAGCAGTGAACGTAAGCAGAGGAAGCAGCAAAGAGCTTGTTCTCTCTCTCTGGTTCTCACATACAGAAGATGCAAAGCACACACACACGAGCTCAGACATGTCTGTGTGGATGTGCTGCATGTGCATGTGCATACACACACACACACACACACACACACACACACACACACCTTCTTTGGGTAATTACGTTCATTCCAAATATAGTAAGAGGGGCAGAAAGGGGGGTTTGGGATGTGTTTTCAAGATAAAGGCTCAAAATTAAGACGTGAGCTGAGGTAACAAGGTTAAAGGGATAGTTTACAGAAAAATAATAATAATGAATGAATTTTCACTTTTCTGTGAACTACCCCTTTCAGAACATTTTAATAGTACTTCATTAAGTGTGTAGGTCCTCCAACTGCAACAACTGGGTGATTCATGGATTAAGCACCAATTATTTTCCTAGTTACCTCCGTATGGTGGCTGGGATGCTCACACAAGTACATAAACAGAAAACACAACTGCAAAGGCCACAACACAACTGCAAAAGCCACACAACGGAAGTGAGTTACAATGGATCTTGACAAAGAAATAGAGTTACATTCTGTCGTCAAGTTGTTTTTCTTGCGCCGGTTAATTGAGCCTTCGTTTGTGGAAAACCTGGTCAACCAGTCGCCACTTAAAATTTGATGCCTCTCTATTTGAGGTGTTACGGTACAGGTGCTTGGAGCACCCAAAAAAGGAAGAAAACACTGGACTCATCCATCCATGACTTGACGGCAGTTGGTAACAACTGTGTTGTGGCTTTTCGAATGTGTTGACACTTCGTGGTTGTGTTGTGGCTTTTGCATTTGTGATTTTTGTTAATTTGCCTGTGCGATAGATGGTCAGGATCCAGATCGGGAGGTGAAGGCAGGATTTGTTTTTCACTTTCTTTAACATTGTGAGATAGGGTATTTTTTCAACATTTTCATTGATTTCTCAGAGAATAATTCATGGATCTTGATGGGAAAAAAATCTGGCTACTTAAGGGGACAGATATTTCTGTGTGTGCTATTTGATACGAATAAAAATGTGGATCAAGTGAATTTGAATGGGGTTTCATAAGGGGACTGCTGGGCCTTGGCCGAGGTATGTGCTCTACTGAGTGCCATTTTAGTTGTTTACTCATTCCCGCTTCACATATAATAATAATAACCTGTACAGCTTTGGAGTTTGGTTGAATTAAAAACAAGACATTCGTAATCATCTCTTTAGTCTGTTGCATCTTTCACAATTTTCTGAAATTTAAACCACCAGATGATTCATCGTGATAATAATCAGCATGATGTTGAAAGTCCTGGTGGTGATATTTAATCCTGCCTGCTATATTTAGCCTCACAATTATGTCTGCTGTTATAACTGCTTTCTGCCATTATTGCTGTTGCTATGACTTTCCAGCAGCTGATAGCCACAGTTCGCTGCTGGCTGTGACAACAGCCAAACAACATCACTGATAAACAGCTTCAACATCAGTGAGAAGCCAATTTCAGGGAGATTGGAGATTAAGGTATTAGGGGGTCACATGCAGAGTACTATATATCCTATTTCCCTCAATACATACATTATAACTTTAAGTAATAAGGGTTTGTCTCGCCTTGCCTATTTGTAAGGGACCTCAGGGAGGGCAGAGCTGGAATAGATACAGCAGATAATTAGAGTGTTTTAAGGGAAGGGGGGTATATGAGTGAGCTAATGAGAGGTAAAGAAAGGAAGGACAGTTCAGTTAAAGCATAACGGCTGCAGGTAGGGGCGGTCTGTGAAGAGGAGGCATTGGCAAAAAGGTCAAGAGTTGGACGAGGAGGCAGGTTACCTTCTCCACCTGAGTCAGATCCACTCTGTTTCTCAGTGACTCGGGCTCCATCCCCTCATGGTCTAAATACTGCACATTCATATTCAATAGCCAGGCTGCTGTGCGGTCCAGCGCACTTGGGTTCACAGGGGAGGGGGCCTATAGTGAAACCAAACATCCACACACACACACACACACGCACACACACACACACACACACACATACATACATGAGCTAAGTGCAAGTGACGGGGGAGCAGGGGGAGCAGGGGGAGGCAGGTTGCAACAACAACAACAAAACAAAACAACAATAGCACAGAAACAACAGAAATCAGCTTGAAATGCACCAACTCATCTGGACTGAAAGCAGCAGGTGGGATGGAGAACACACTCCTGTCGTCAAGCTCACACATGCAGGGCAGCACAGCACACACTTTGAAGCCCTGATTTCCATGTGTGTGTGTGTGTGTGAGAGTGTGTGCTCACGAAACCACCCTGGAGGCAGAGACTAGCAGCTAACGTGTGTGAGTGTGTTTTTCTATCCGCCTCATTTCTGATGGATGGTCTTTTACAGTGCATGAGTGGAGACGTAGGATGGTTTTATAGTTCAACAATAATTTGCATTAAAGGCTTTTAAAAAGGTTGAAATATCCAAATGTTAAAACGGCAAATGGATAAAAATAAATGAAAGTTTGTGTCGGCCCACACATGAAACGAAACTTTACAAAGATGTTGGCGTTAGTACCATGGTTACTGACTAACGTTTTAATAGAGACAGTTGAATAGGATATATAAATCCACATTAAATTATAATCAAGATCCAGCTACTTTAACAGAAAATATATGATTTCAACTTTTGGATATTTCACCTACAACCCATAAAACGATAACTAAGAAGCCAACACCATATCAAATGTGCAACATGAAAGTTAAAGCAAAAATATTTAGTTTGTTGATAGGTTCTTTTTTTTTTTTTTTTACAATTAAACCTTTCAAAAAGTGAATTATCTGTGCAAAGTTGTGCATATCGTTTTTCAAAAGTCGGCTGTATTTCATTTCAGAATATGATACTGCTGAACGCTGCTTGATTCATATCAGCTCAGTAAGAGTCTCTATTGCATTTGACGTCATTTACAGTCGAGTTTCTCTCCGAGCGGAGAAGAAGCAGAGGAGAGAGGTTGACAACTTTTTATCTGAAGTGCAGACGTCGACCAAAGAAGGAAAAATGGATGTCAGCAGTTGTCATGACTACAGCATTAGCAGCTCTTCTGTTGTCACTGCCAAATGCTTCTTCCGGCACGTTTCTGGTACAACAATCAGCGTTGCTTGCTGCGCCGGTGTCTTGTACCTTTTTTACACCTTTATTTAAAAACAGGTAAACACACTTAAAAAAGGCAATTGACTCCTTTCCCACTGACAGTAGAGGAATTTGCCTTGCTGGTTCCATTGCCATTGCAAGAAGAAAACAAACAGATGTTGGTGTTTTTTTTGACAACTGGAAAAGACGCTTTTCATACTTGCTTATTTTGGTTGATGCTGGACAGTATCAGCAAAATCACCACGATAATCACAGAAATTACAGATTAAAACCTTTTACTTTGTTTCCTATTTTTCATATTTATACTTGCACATAACACACCACAGCAAATTCCGTGTAGGTGTAAACCTACTTGGCAATAAAACCAGATTCTGATTCTGATTCATCCCTACAGGGAGGGTCCCACAACTCAAAGTCCTGGGCTTGGTGCTTAGTGCCCTGAACATACAAATTAAATGAGGGTGTGGTACCCTGCTGTGGATTATTCCAGATGGAGACATGCAAATGCCCTCCCCTTCAGCCTGTCACCAAGGGCAACCATTGACCAGTTTTTTTAATTACAACCTTGTAGTCCTGACCTGCCAATACTAAACACTCAGCAGCAAAGTCATAAAAGAGAATGCTCCCACTGTGACCACACACGCTAACACACACTCTGCATCAATACACTGACACAGTGCTGGATCTGTTCAGAACCATGAGGGTCTAGTTTTTCTGATGCCTTTCTGGCACATATATCCCTTGTTAATAAAATGCTAATTGTGCTTACACCCTCATTCTCAGCCCATTAAACTTGACCAGTAAAACAGTGGTAAAGTGATGAGCTGCCTGTATGCAAATTACTGTCATTACATGCACAATGACTGCAGTTCATTACATGCACAATGTGCAGAGCTGAGTCCGCCCACACAGACTGTCCTCAACATGCTATGAGACCAATGGGCTCTTTGTAAGAGAGACTTTCTCTATCAGTGAAATTTCAGGTGATCATACAGACTAAAGCAGCTATAGTCGACTATCTGGAATCATCAATACCAGCTCCAATAAATGTGAAGTTAAAGATGTGTAGTGGTGTGAGCCCCGTACCTGTTTGTGCTGAGCCCTCTGCTTGGTCTCAGGACTGTCACCTTTGGAAGAAGAGGACTGCTGTCGTAACCGAGCACCGCTGCCGGGCCAGTCGGGGGACGATGTCATCATGCTGCCAGACGAGGGCCGGGGGTAGGGTCCGCTGTTTAGCAGATTCGGCGGGGTGCGGCCCCGAGTGATGCTCTGAGGCGGGGGCTGGTCTATCCTCCGCTGTGGGCCAGCGCTGTTCTGTCTGGGGACGGTGGGCTGGTGCTGCATTTCCGTGAGGGATAGTTGTCGGCGGTTGAACTCTCCCGAACGCCTGGCGTACTCGTCCCCGCTGCTCCCCCCACCACCACCACCATGGTTCAAGAAGGCGTGTTTTCCTCCTGCGGGTCCCTCCTCGTTGTTGCTGTGGGAACTGACAGAACTGTGGCACTCTGACCCTGAGTCGGTCATTCCGCGCGGGGAGACGGGCAGGCAGGCAGCCATCTGGTAAACTGGATTCTGGAAGGAGAGGGGGGCGAGCAGTTGGGCGGGTCGACCTGGGGTGCTTTCTGTTCCTGGGGTAGTGGGGGTCTGGCCTGGCCTTCTCAAGGTGGGACCTCCCAGGATGTTGCCTTGTGGTACTCTGGCTGACCAGCCACCACCAGAGCCTGGGCCTTCACCCAAAGTGTCTGAGGTACAAGGACCTGGGCCACCTTCCAGACTGCGTGGGTCCTGGAGGTCCACCATGGACAGGCTTTTGCTGCCATTTGCCATGCCCAGGTCCGGCTGGTTGGTCTCGGAGTAACTTGAGCTGCGTGCTGGGGATGGCTGGATCCCTGAGCTCCGTGTCACAAAGAATAGGTCCTTGTTTTCTGGGGTTGGGGAGGGTAACCTGGTAAAATCCACCAATCTGAAAGATACAACAGGGATCCAGGTTAAACTCTCAGCCAATCCCTGATTGATCACTTGTTGATTGAAAGCGTTGTAAGCCTATAGGGGACTATACCAAAATGATAATGTAAACTTGAAAATGAAAAAACTTCCATCAAAAGCACTTTTGCAAGAAATGTCACTATGGCATGACCAGTAGGGGGTGCTGCTGAACTCGGCGTTATCTCAAAGTCACATGATAAGAGATTGTCTGCTGAATGTTAGCATATCTGTTCTGTTATTTACACAAAGGTGAGCACATTGTTCGTATTATCATATGGCTGGTGATACTGACGTGGAAAGAGATCATTTTACTTAGTTGTCTCTGGGGCTAATGTCTCTTTAATAAACATGCTAGCTGGAAATGTAGTTGGACAGATTAAGTGGAATGCAGGGAACGATGTGGCTAACATTTAATATATATTGGAGAGCTATATGCCAGCGTAGTTCTCCTACATGCTTGGAAAGGGAATGGGGGAAAGTACGGGGCATTCAGTTGGTTACAATATGCAACTTCACCACTAGATGCCACTAAATGCGACACACTTAACCGTTAAAGGAAAGAATCCGTGGTCATCTTTACTCCCTATTTCCCAAATGTGTGATTTTGTCAGATCATTTATTCGTCACATCACGCTCATCTCATCCCTCCGTTCCATTACCCTTCTCTCGTTTAACTTCTTTCTACTCTCCAATTCTGCTCAATTTCTCCCTTTTTCTTTCTCCTACTTTGCATGTCACTGGTTAGTGGATGAGAAGCGATTAAGTCAGAATGGTGAGCTCATTCCAATGCTGTTTCAGCCCTACAGCTTGCTGATGAGGAAACACACACACACACAGGTCAATATGTGAGCAAACAGTGGCTGTGATAAAGTAAAGCAGGTCGGCTCTGACACATGGTCACATGGGGACATTACCTAATTAGTTCAATTGATCCCAGCCCCCTGATGAGCATAATGATCCCAGCTGTATGACTCCCTTCCTGTTTCTCCCGTTGTCTCATCTTCCTCTTACTACATCTACCGCATACTCATCTACCTGAGACTCTCTCTGACTTATTATTCATATCTCTCTCCTCCTTTGGGTCCCTGTGCCTCTATGTTAATCTTTTCTAGTTTCAAAGTTTCACCTTGTTACTGTTCTGCCAGGGAGTAAGAGGACAGGAGATAAGTGAAATAAAGGTGCCATCCCGAATGTGTGTATTCATCCGTGGGGGAGTAAATAAGGTTTCATCTGGCAAACAAGAAGGGGTGACACTCGCCTGACAAACATGAACCCTCAGCAGAACTGGTTGGTGGCGCAGGAAAACACACTAGCTGATTTGAAGAACAATGGGTGTAGAGTATCAGGGTTGACTTTACAACGAGGGAGGGTCTTAATCTTTTCTGCAATTAGCTAATCGCTACATCGCCAGTGATCAAATGTGCCCAGAGCCGCCTGCTGACGTAAGCAGTGGGAGCAAAAGCTGAGAGCAGAAAGTGGCCCTGGGATTTATCTGCAACAGATGCTCCATGAACAGGTCAGCTGTTCCAAGACTTCCAAGCAAAATATCTATAAATCTTCACACCTGCTTCATTGTCTTCAGTGATAAAAGGACATTTTAAGGCCTTTTTGTATTTTCACTGGATAAAAAAGGACTGATATTTTGCACATACATAGTCAAAAATGACCTATTGAGTTTTAACTTAGGTGAAAATTTATATTTGCTTATCCTTATATGTATACTTTGAGTTACAATAATTGATACCAATGTCAAAAGCAGCAGCACCAATACACTGTACATCAGCTGCTGATTTAACATTTCCCCTAATCCGCACCAAGATTTAATGGGTTCTCCCCTGATCAATAACACATTCTTCCAGTAAGGTTTGAGTTTTTGCTGCCTAACAAACCAACAAATAAACAGACAGGGGTGATTTCTTTGTGTGTATTAGCTGAGATCTTGAATATTTCTTACCCTGAAAGTTCATTGTCTATGACCATCTTCTGCAGACCAGTGGAGATGCTACAGCTCGCCTCGGCGGGCGGCGAGCCCATTTGCTCCGTGGACTGCCCGGGTGTCATCTGGACACTTGACGGGTTGGACAGAGCTGTGTTCACCTCCCGCAGGATCCTGGGCAGAGGACCCAGCTTCGAGGCCGCACTCTGAAGAGAGTTGACAATTGACAGTCAGCCAAATTAAATATAAACTCTGGACCACTTCAGTCGGGTCACTGATTGGATTTGATACACGTGTTTTTACAATTTCACATTTGCATATTTTTTAGACCAAGTTATTTTCCCTACACCGTGCAATCAACTCTCTTATTCAGAAAACACACTAAATAATAAAGTGGGCCGGCTTGTGTGATTGACTGGAGTATCAAGCATACTCGCTGTGATTTCTGAATTATTGAAAGATAAGGTTTAGGATAAGTAGCTGCTTTATGAGGAATAAAAACTAAACAAGAATCTGCTCTTTATCGAATAATCACAAGCTTCCTATCTGCTACTGAAGCTAATGTAAATGTCCTGGTAAACCATTAAAATGCTTCGCCCAGTTTCCGAGGCTTCACAGTGCTCTCACTGTTTATGTAACGGAGCAATAAATTATTGATTTCATGTAAGATAAACATCCTAATGTAGTTGAGCATGATTCAAATCCTGTTCATGCAGTTCAACCTGATTATGAATAGAAGAGCTTTGGTTCTTTTGTTACTTGTTGGATCCTTTATGAAATCTTATGAGCATCTACATTATACAGTGTGTCATCTCCAGTACCTGGTCCATCTGAGACACCACCTCAGACAGGAGGGAGTGCAGCGTGGACAGCTCCCTGCCGAGGTCGATGTAGCCCTCGAAGCCCGCCGTGTTGGAGATCGTCTCAGGATTTGAGATTTCGAGCAAGAAGCGCTGCATGTTGGTCCACTCGTGCTCCAGGAACTGGTTCATGAAGGACATGTACTCTTCCTTGTTACCAAATCTGATGCCACAGGGAGAGGGAACACAAACAATGAGTAATGTAGAAGTATCATATCATAAAATCCCGTAATTCTTGACAAGAAAGCTAAGCGTGTGTCTAAACTCACTTGGTGAAGTTGGCCAGGTTTTGGGTGACTTTGGCGATGAGCGTGAGGGTGCGCGCCGTGCGGTCATCGGGATACTCCTGCATCAGATTGAAAAGTGACGGGGACATGATGGCCGGACACAGAAACCGCAGGAACAAAGACGCACTGATCAGACGCTCGCTGATGTCCGGTCGACCCCGGTTGCTGCATTCCTGTCGCCACGACGCAAAGACCTCTTTCAGTTCTCGGGGAAAGACACTGTGGAGAATAAAAGACAGAGGTTCATTTTGAGATGATTAAAACTTATTTTTGATTCATAGTGTGTTTTAATAACAAGTTCATGGTCATATTGGGTAACATATGAAAAACATAAACAAGCACCGGTAAAGATGATATTATTAAAGATATAATTTTGTTGCACTACTTTTCGTTTTATTTCTGCATTTGTCAGTGATGCAAACAACAATAATGTAGCACTGCTGTGACTGCATTTGCATTGTATGCCTGTTTATTTTCTAACAGAACTAACTAATACTTTTGTGTGTTGTGTTGAATGCAATAAAATAGGAACGGCATTATTATTATTATCAGTTATTATTAGCTACACGACCATCAGACAGTAATTGTTTATGTCAGGTTGAATCCCATGTCTCACCAATATGAGTTGATGATTTTGCAGAAGGCCAGCTCACAGCACATCTTCAGGTTACTCTGGTGTTCGGGGAGGTCACCTGAGGAGCACTTGGATGGATCCACCTCACAGTTCTCATCTGACTCGTACAGAGCCTTGATGAACTCGCCTGAAATCAAAGAAAGAAAGAGAAGGAGAGGTAAGAAATGAAGGAACATGTGGGCTTTTGTAGATCATTTTCCTTAAAGTATCTATGAGACAAAAACAGAACTAAGGTTGTTATTTTTCCATTTGTGATTTGAAGTTGTGTGAAGCTGAGCTGGGACAGAGGTTGTCAATGTCATCCACACTCTGTAGTCGGGCCAAAATAGAAACGGATAGTTATGAAGTTATTTTTCAGAGCAGATCACTCTCTAGTTTGACCTTTGACAACAAGCACAAAAAGCTGAAAAGATCCAGAAGCTTCTTGTTCGACCAACACTCACAAAAACAGAGGAACAAAATAACTACATCATTATTATTTCCTCCTTTCAGGTAACAGACACAGCTCTACTGCTACAATCTCAGTGAGTGTACAACCTGCTTTATTTCATTATTCCACTCTAATCAATATCATTGAAATGGAGGAACCGCAGCTTCTTTTGTCCCTAAGATACAGCTTGGCCGTCCTTGTGTTGCCCCAGTTGCAGTTTCAATGATTCCAATAGTTTAGCCAAAAGTCAAACAACAGAAACTCCAGCGATGCATAATTCACCAGCCGTCAGTATTTCTGTCAGTAAAGGCAGCATTTCTAGTTGAAACGATTGTGCCACACACACACACACACACACACACACACACACACACACACACACACACACACACACACAGAACAATATAAAACCCACACAGAGCATTAATATTAGCAGCGTATACAGGTGGTGAGTGCCAGGAAGGATGTGTGCCGTTCGGAGATTAAAGCTGGGGGAAAACAGCATACGGTGCATACTGATGCTTATTGTTACGACTGCAGACACACAAACACACTTGATCCAACCTTGGAGTAACTCTGTACAAGTGGGAGTGCGAGGTCAAACAGTCAGCTCGTAATGATTTTCTACAAATCTGAGCCTCAGCCCGTCACAGTCGGATAAATCCAAAATCAAAGAAAGACAGCCGCACATATCGCATGTTGTATATTATGAAAGAATCTGGACCAATTGCACAACTAAACAACTTTTATCTTTATAATGCACAATCATAAAACAGCCTAATATTGTATACAGCAGGGGTTCTCAATTTTTTCTCAGCCAAGGACCCCCTTCAAGATGAAAAATGTAGCAACAATAAATACTAATATGGACTGACATGGATTAAATAATTAATCGAAATAGACAACAAGAATGACTTGATAACAGAATATCTTCTGAATAGGACTCTAAGATGACGGCCTCTGCCTTCACTCCTTTTCCACATCAATGCTCGACTCACCCAGCGCGTCCTGCAGGTACTTCTGTCCCACCAGTTTGAGGTATTCCTCGATGGCCTTTGTGGCGAGCGTGTTCTCTCTGAAGATGAGGTGCTCGTTCTCCCCGCAGCGGTCCACCTCCGACATCATTAAGTCTGTGAGGAAGTCCTGCAGAAAATGAAAAAACCAGACAAGCACAGGGTCAACTTCCAGTCCTATAATCCCATGTGATTAACCACACTTGAGTTTTATGACGATATAAAGCAGGAATTTAATGAATGACCATGAAATTTAAATGTGTTCTTGGGAGGTAAAAACTAAGGAATAAGTAAATGAGGGTTTATCTGATTCATCTTCATCCTCTCCCCTTTTTTTTTTGTCTGTGATATTTTACATCAGTACCATGGTCTGAAAGTTTGTACGCTGTTGTGCTGTATTCACACAAAATTACAAATAATGGGAAGAACAAGAAAAATGCCCCTGGATGCTAGTTGTGAGGTCCTGGGTGTTCACACAATATTCCAAGATAGTTAGCATTACACCAGACAGCCTGAATTTGAATGTAGAAATACAGAGTTGTGTGTTTGTAGCTGTGCAGCACCAAGTGACACCAGACATACATAAACAGTGTGCATTCATCTAATCATCTTAATTATAATACAGATTGTACTATACAATTTTTTGTTCTTACAAGTCTGTTTGTGTCATTTTTCTAAATGACATCAATTAAATTAACCTGAAGATTAAAGTCTGAATAAGATACAACCTCGTAAACTACATTTTCTGATGACCTTAAACTGAATAAGGTACACTGAATGAGCAATAATTGAATCAGACATGTGGAGTATTCTGACCGCAGCCAATTTCAGTAGACATGTATTTGTCTAAATTGAAAAACAGCAGTTGACGACATATGTCCTGGTTTGAGTTTAGTAGACAAGAAGTAAGACACAATGTTGTCATGAGTCATCGTCAGACTCAGCTCTGTGACATGACACTGTGACAGGAATATGAAGGGAATTTTCTATTAGCAACTATTGTGAACATCATAATCTTATAGTATCTTATGCAGCATAAATGTAGATGATCATAATTTCAAGTATCACTCCTCAACGTTACCGGCAGCACCTGTACTGTGGGGACACTAAGAAGATACCTCTCTCCATACACAAGACCTCGACAGTGTGACAGGTCTTTCTTAATGACCAAATTAAGACGCAGAGAGAATAATTTCTGTCATTACGATAACAAGGCAGGAAACTAAACAGCTCCATTCATCTCACCCTTTGAGTTTGACATCTCCCATAGAGAGACGCAGAAAAACAACTTTGTGTTTATGACCCAACAAACGAAAAACTGTGACATGACTCAGAATTTTTTCAAATGATTGCAGCAAACATTTTCTTCACTTCCATTCAAATGCTCAAAGGCCGATTTTTGACATTTGTACAATGCGAGCAGGGAATCATAAAAATGTCCACTCACACAAAAGGAGAATAATAGTTAATTATAGACCTCAACAGCGTTGACTCCAAAGTCGACTTGCCACAAGCTACGAGATTGTGAAACCATGTTACATGGTCCTGTGGAAGCCACAAGTCTGTATGATATCAACTGTGTTAAAAGAAAAAAAATATTTCTTCGCAAAGTCAAGGAAAATAACTACACTACCCATAATCCTTCATTAAATTTACTTCCTGAATCAGAGCCATTCTAAAAGTGGGTGGTCACTGCTATGTTTAATAGCCTGGAAGCTCCACATCCCAAGTTTCTTCTAAGTTATCTATTTCTAATGTTTTTTTACTGATGTGTGAATTATTGATTCAATCTTTTGAACAAAATCATTTCCATGAAAACAATATATTACTAATCAGGGAAAGAAAAGTAACAGGTGGAGATGAGCATTGAAGCTTCCAAAATTCAAAGTCCGATCGGCAGAGATGGAAATGGAGCCACCTGAGGATGAATCATCCCGCATTTGGATCCCTTCAACAAATTTGTGGTTGAACTCTCATGCGGGTCCCCTGGCAGCTTGTTAAACCAGGAGAACCAGCGTGGCACCGATGGGAGAGAGGGAAAATGACAGATATATGGAGAGAAAGAGACAAGGAAGGGGGGGAAACAGAGACAGAGTGGTGGTCTTTAAAGAACAGAGTAGGAGGCAAAAACCGAGCAACAGAGCCTCTCACATGGTTTCTGTCGCTGCTGCATTTCAGCCAGTTATCCAGCTAATCAAAGATACACCACGGGGAGCCAATCACCCACTGATGTGCATCGAAAGTAGCCTTTCTGGAGTTTTGGGGCGCATTTCTGTATATAGGTTATTTTCATACTGAAAGATAATGAGATGAGTATCACTGTTCCTCTCAGAATTTACAGGCTTTCATGTTCTAATGTAACACAGAGGGTATGAAATTTGACTATTCTTGCCCTGATCAACATAAAAACAACCTTTACTGTATATAATGTGTTATAAATGATTTGATATGTGTTCAGACCTCTACATCATCACTGGTGAATGCATATCAATGGTGAAATGGAGATGCCAAATGGTAAAGGGACTGTATTTAAATAGATCTTTTCTAGTCTTATCGTCCAATCAAAGTGCTGTACTATACAGGCCACATTCATCCATTCACACACACATTCATACAGCAGATCTATGGGGAGCTCTTTTTCTATCATACACCATGAGTTACCTTCTGGGTCAAAGCCACCCTATAAAAAATAAAATAATATAGCTACATCTCTGTAGAGTTGACTGCAGTATATATACACTGTAATATAAATAAAATTGTAGTATAAATACACCTGTATCTGGACGGTCAATGTGCTCTGGGCAAAAACCTACAAATGAGGAAAATGGAACAACTCAGCGAAAAAGTAAATGAAAAACACGTCGGGGGATGTAGACAAGAACATTTCTCTACCACTAAGAAATTCCTGGGAGTACAGTTAAATCAATGATTATTATGAAACAGACCATAAAGAAAACTGAGAGACTGTGCAAGAAGGAGACCAGGGAGGGGAGCCGCCAAGAGACCAACGACAACTCTGAAGTTGAGTTACAAGCTTCAGAGGCTCAGATTGAACAGACTGTGCACACAGCAGTGAGCTGGGTGCTCAGCTACTGTTTGCAGGAAGGCAAATGGAGAAGTTAAGTCTGATGAGACCAAAACTGAGTTGCACTCGCAGCATGTTACACCTCTTTTACACCAAAATTAGCAGATATATATACGCAGGTTTTTTAAATGTGGCCTGTTTCTTTGGCGAGTCTTGTTTTATGTCAGAAACTGAGAAGCTCTCTCGCCAGTCTTGAATTGCATGCATGACCATGACAAAAAAATCTCTGTTGCATGTTATTCCAAAGATATTAAAAACAATAAGTCAACAAGATCCTGGAAGTTAGATGCACATCATTATAATGCGCAGAAAAGGTGCAGTGTCAGCGTCTGCTGTGGAAATAGTGAAGAAGAAGAGAGTCGTTTTACATGGGAGTGAATGCTCATTGTGTCCATTCCCATAGCAGACACAGCCAGATGTTAGTGGGTTTTTTGACCAGTGGAAAAGGGGCTTAGGACTGGACATTATCCTAACACAGAATCCCCAGCAAGACGCATGGCTGGTGGTCGCAGCATCATGCCACAGGGAGTCCAAAACGAATGCAGGGATAAACAAGGAAATCCTGAAGGAAAAACCTGCTGCAAGACAATGAACCCAAGAATAAAGAGAGCGCTTCCCCGGGACAGATTCAAAACAGCGATGTCCTGGAGCGACCCAGTGAAAGTCCAGAGAGGAGAAACCTCTAATAGACAGTAAATCCTCATAGCTGGAAATTGTTTACATTCCTATTCATATCAGCAGCAATAGAGTTCAGATTATTGGTTTGTTTATTTAATACAAAGTTGTCACAGCAATTCTAAAATTGTCATAATTACTATTACATTTGTCATCTTTATGATATTTTGAATAGAACAAACTGGACAAGGACGAGTATCCCAATCCTAATTGTCCCTCTAACCTCGACCCCTCTCCCTCTCTCCCTTTTCTCCCTCTCTCTCCTCTCCTCTCCTCCATCCTCTCTGCTGCGCTCTCCTTATGTGGCCGCTGAAGCGAGGCAAATCCAGGCCTGATTAGAGAGGACGGTTGGATGAAATGAGAGGAAGAGGGAGGCAGAGAGGGAGAAGGGAAACTGAGAGAGAGACATCAAACTAGAGGCAGAATAATAACTGAAGGACTTCTGCTGGTAGAGGCTAAACAAAAAAGTTGACCCAGCCGCCTCTTAAAAATAATCTTTTATAATGATGGGGTAACGCTTGAGTAGTTATTTGTGGAACCTAAGAACTTACAGACATGGATTTCTATGAATAAACTTGGCAGTTAATTACAACACATGGATATAAAGAAATTAAAGTGACCATAATGGTGGATTTGCATATTCCATCTATGACTATTGACTATTTTTCACTGGATACCATATGTTCTACAGATTGATTTCTTACCTCCCAGGTGGCAGTCGGTTCTCATTTCAGCTGCTACTAAAATAGACATGCCGCCACCCGACCATCTCCTTGATTTTCTTTTTTATCAAAGTTGTGTTTACAGCATGTTCATGCAGCTGCAAGAGGGACCATTGTGAAACCGTTGTTTGCTCTCGCTATTTTCTTATATGTTAAGTGTCCTTAAGCATTGTTAAAAGTGCTGTACAAATGTATTATTATTATTTACAGTCACATCAGCACTTTGAGATAAATACTAATGTCAGCATGTTGACATACTCAGAATAACATCAACAAGCTGATGTTTAGTGGGTAGTAAATAAACAGCTCAGTTTAGCGCTAGTGTTAGAGTGCTAACATTATTGTCTCTTTCAAAATTATGACTAGTCCAGTTCTATCCCTGACAAAATCCCATATACTGCATTTTTTTAATATATCTTATTGTAATCAATAAATCAAATTGAATTGACTAAACCAGACCAGGTATAAGTAAACACAATGTGTAGCCTAGGTAAACGGGAACCTCAATATTGACCTCAACCAAGGAGGATGTTTTCACCCCTGTCCCTGCGTTTGTCTGGATCTCAGGATTACGCATGAAACTTGGTTTAAGGATGGGATGTGGGCCAAGAAAGAAGTCATTAAATGTTGGCACAGATACAGACAAAGGGGCAGATCCAGGAATCTTTTTTTATCGCTTTCTTGAAGATTGCCAGTTGGAATGTTTTTTGACATTTTCACCAATTTCCCAGGGGATAATTCATGGATCTTGATGCCAAAAATCGGACATATTTAGGGAACGGATATCTATGAGTGTGTGCAATATGGTGCAGCTTGATTGGGGAAGGGGACTGCTGGGCCTTGGCGAAGGTCTACTGAACGCCATTTTAGTATTGCAGGTATTTGCTCATAAACCATGAAGTATGGCACAAATGGAAAGTTTAAATAAATTGTTGACGCTAGAGAAAAAGTAATAGGATCACCAAAATCAGCGAAATTCATCCCTTGGGGACCATGACCTGCTATCCCTACAGCCAAGTTGCTGCTGTGGCTAAAACTTTGGAAGCCGAATCTTCGTTTTATTTTTCCTGTCATGAATCACATTGTTCAAATCACGTTCTCGACATCATGTTTAAATATGTAGAAATAAAAGAAATACATGTAAAGAGAAAATGATCAGGCAGGGATGCTAAGTATGTGTGAGATTTGTTGTAATAAGCTGACTCATGGAGGAGAACCAGGGTCATAGAAGTCTGAACAATCACGTCTTAAAGAGAGACTGCTTTTCCTTCCCATCATCCCTCAGCCTTTTTCCTCCGACTCCCTTGATCCCGCAGTCGCCCCCTCCCTCTGCCACAGCGCTAATAAGGAGAAGTAGAACGCTCTCTGTATTGCTGCCACATCTCATCAGCCGAACCATGCTTCAAAAAAACTCAACGCCCCCCCACCCCCACCAACACACAGAGCGCAGAGAGAGGGTGATATGAAGATAGGGTTGGGGCGGAGGGTAAGACGGTGCATCATGGCTGATCAGATCTAATAAATAGCAGGGAGCGGCCCTGTTGAAAAAGATTAAGTTCCCTGTAGATGGGGGTTGCTTGCCAGTAAAAACTCATAAAGTCTAGTCCAACAATATAATCAACACATAGGCACAGCCCTGTGTGTGTGTGTGTGTGCAGTGCTCATGTCTCTCTTCTGCCTTATTCCACTGCACATTGTGTAGCTACAAGTTTAATAGATGAAATGTAAAAACGTGGTCTCTGCTTGAAGTCTTAAGTAACAACATCATCTCCAATATTAGAACGAGGGATCACACCGTCTGACAAAGAGCAGGACGCAGTGATGTCTGAAATGACTTGTCCTTTCCAATTGCTGTGCCTTGAAAAAGTTCGAGAAAGAAAAGAGAGTTTAAGAAAATCGATGGAAAGGGCCAAGTTTAATGCTTTGTACCCACTCAAATGTTTTTCTGTGCGTGTGTTGTGTTTCTATGGCAATATAAGGGAAGACAAATACAAGAGCAAGAGCAATGAAATGCCTTAAAAGGAAAATTCTGGAGACTATTTTCTTCTAAATTCAGTCTTTTCAAAGAAGTCGACATCATGCAGCCTGCTCCTGCTACTTCTGACGAGATCAATCTTACCCTGCTTCATACTTCTGCAATGTATAACTTGCATGGAAATCAATGCACTTCACGTTGCATCAAATATTATAAAAGGATGAAGCTGTTATAATGGTTAAATGATGCCGATCGAAAAAACAAAACACTGAAATGTATTCAGGCCAGTGCTCACCCAGTATATCATTGTGAGAAAATATGTCGACAAATCCTTGTATTTTGTTCACAGTGGAGTTTGGCTCTCACTGCAATTTTCTGTCTGAAACCCGACCTGAACACAAATATGATTTCAAAGGTTTTGTCCAAACCCGGCCCGACACTTGACAAATCAACAATTTAGTTTATAGATTTTTCCTTTATAGTGAATGGATAGAACATTATAGAAGAAGTCTTACACTGTGGAGCTAATACATAATTGATATAATATAAGAACTGTCACAGATACAGTGTGGTCCAAAAGGCAGAGCTCACTTACCCAGAATGGGAAAGTGATCTCAGAGTGTATGTGAGGGGAAATAAGGGAAGTTGAAACCGGTTTAATATTAACTATTCGACTGATCAATGAGCCTGGTATTCCAGCCTGGGGCAAGGGCTGATAGTCAGGGAGTGGAGAAAACAGGAATCACTCCAGCCACTCCATCCTTCATTCTCCTCCTCCTCTTTCCATCTCTACCTCTCTCTGCATCCCAGGGATTCCTTCCCCAGAGACTGGTGGCTAGTGTTACAGCGCCATAGCCTGCAGCTCTTCCTGTGAGGGTCACACTGGGTTGATGGAGAGGACCGGAGGCCAAGTGGAAATGGAAGCGGCTCCTCCCCGAAGGCGCGGACGCTTTTCATGCAACATAAAAACAGGAAGGGCTGCCGCGCTCCTGATTTGGCTGTTAGAGCACATGATCATTATGAAGATAGGTTTGACTGGCGGGGGGGGGGGGGGGGGGTATTGCAGAGCGTGTCATCAGCTTCCGAACATCATGTTTGCCGACTTGCTGTGTATGTTCCCCATGTTTGTCTGTGTGTATTTCCCTATGTCTTGTATTTAGTGAGTGTTGATGTAATATCCGTTCAGTCTGTGTCTGTTTGTATTCACTTCCTGTTTTATTTTGTTATCTGGGTTCTTGTGTCTTGTGTCTTGTGTCTAGTGTTACTTCCTGTTGGTTTCCCCACACACCTGTACCTTGTTTTGTGATTAAGCTTTCCCTATTTATACCCTGTGTTCCCACTCACCCTCTGCCAGATTGTCATCGTCTCCTTCGTGTGTACATGCTCTCCAGCGTTAACTTCTGTGTGTTTGCTTACCCGTGTATGACCCGTGGATTGTTGAAGTAAAGTTTTATTTTGTACTTGTATTTTTTGTCTCCCGTGCTTCCTTTTGCAACTGAGTCCCAGCTTTGTACGGAACTGTCACAGTTGATGTTAACAGCCAATGAGGCTGCGATGTATATTTGATCACTGACAGGAAATTTCTCCCACTTTTACATGACAATTAAGCTCCTATGAACCTGATCTAAAAACACGTCTTGTTGGTTCTTACTTCCTCTTGTTTCATTGTAGTTAATTTACTTGCTTTTTTCTTGACTTTTCCAGGCAAATGATATGATCCCACTTAAATTGCTCATAATGAGATACCTAAACTGACCGACACTGCCATTGAGCCAGGCAGCTTAAGTGGCTAATCAGAATGGCAGATTTTAGTTTCTATCAAAAGCAAGTTTTTTTTTGTTTACTTTCCTTTCTTTATTCTTATCCTCAGTGTCGGTGCCTTCACCTTTCTCTGTTTGGCTGTTTTCTCCCCTCCTCCATCACTGCACGCTGGCAGGAGATGGTCAATAAAGATCCTGCTGGAATTATTTATCAGGCCGAGGATATGCCACAGTAGCCCAAACTGTACAGGACACACTGTGAGGAGAGAAAGTGCACTGAAATGCTTTGCTTTCATTTCCTGTGTTGCTAAGAGCTCATATAGATCTATGGCCACATGACGAGTCTACTGTACTCTATGTGACCCTGGCTCCCTCACTGAAAAACACATCTCACTCATACACACACACGCACGCACACACATCTATCTTCTGTATCATCCATTTTAGTTCAATATAGGCAGGTGCACAGAACATTGTCCGCAAGTGCAAATCCGTGTTACATTTTCTACTCTGCAAAGAACAGAACGGTGTCCTCCTGGCTCCTGCACAACTGCAGTTTCCCAAAGTCATCCTGTTCTATGTGATAGTCGACATCAAGAATATCTCAGGCTTAATAACAGAGTTGGAGAAAAGAGAGGTACATTGAGCGAACCACATGTATAACACACATAAGTAACAAGAGCATAAGCAACATGTAACATAGGCTATACGGGTTATAGGATTTGATTCAGAATATTTTCTGTACACATATCTGCGCAGACAGGGTTTTCACATGTGCAAATTATGAGACTAAATAAATAGCCATATCATAGCTATTAAAGGTCCAAATATTACTCCTCTCCTGTGTTTAATTTGAGGGTTTGATATCCAAAAGAAGACATATTTGTAGTTTCAACTACCAAAAAACCATTTCAATGTCATTTTACATCTCTCTCAGGGTTCCCTATGGAGCTCAGTCAGCCAATCAGAGGAGAGAGCCTCTCTTCTATTCAGCTGTTTTGTGGGTGACGCACGGCCCAGGCCAACCGCAGGTAACAGATGTCCTTGCCTCCAGCTCACTCTCCTCTGCTGCTGGACCCTCTGGGCGCACCAGGACAGAGCAGTGTGAGAGTCCAATACCATCATCAACATGAAGGACATGAGGAAAAAAAGCAATGACATAGCATAGACGGGAGATGCGATCACTGTACGTTACAACACTTACAGGCTATGATTCTGATTTTTATCAGCATTTTATGAACACTCTGGCCCTCCCTGGGGACAACTGATTCATTAAAGCCAGGCTAAAAAACTGCCCAGAGGCATACAGAGCTACCAGAGTGCTTCCTGTCATGTTAGTAAATCATCTGTCACACTGTATTACATACATACAACAAAGTGTGCCTATGTGCAACAGCTGTGGGGATGAGCATCACCGACCACTGATGGCAGCGCTGAATGCATTAAAAAGACACTTGCGTTTAACATAACTGAAGCTGCGCTGCGGGCTGACAACAATTTTCTCACAGCAGATGCAGAGAGGATGAACTCACATTTTTCGGCCTCTTAAACAAAGCTGTTAGTTTACCTCGAGGAGCAGTAACATAAAAAAAAACACAACGGCATAATAACCAGAGCGCCACCCTCCTCTGGCCAGTTATCACCAGGATAAATCCTCCGTATCGTCACTTCCAACAGTCCGCTCTGCTGAGAGGAGCAGCAACAAAATTAGAACCTTATCTCGCCAGGGGCTGAGGCGTCGAGAAGACTAGATCAATAACGCAGAGGATTTGTGCCAGGAGTGGATATTTTGGGATGAAAGAAAGGTGAACTTCTCCAGGTAAATGCAGTGCAGGGCTTGTTGTTGTTACTGTGGAGCTTCTAACAGCGCTGTCTGGATGTAGAGACATAACAGCAGGTCCCACAGGGGGATGAGGCGGCATCATGACCTTATAACACAGGAAATGAGCTGGAATATTATGACCTGGATTTCTCATTTTGATTTCAGATAGTTTTATAGCGTCAATTTCTTTAAACATAAAATGCTGATAGCTTATTTGAGGTTATGGGCTCTCTATGGGCGTTTTCACACCTGTCCAGACCATGGTCCGAACCATGGTTCATTGTTTGCATTTGATCTGATTAGTTTTGGTTTCATATTGCAATTTAGGGAGCCTCCGATACATGACAATTATTGGTTTGTAGAGGGGCGTGCGTCTGACGTTGGTGTGTTGTCAATTGTTCCATTGTATTCACTAGGGCTAATCTTTCAGTTTGAATGGAGAAAACGTTGCCTCTGTATTACTACCAACAAGATGAGCGTCCTTAGCATCATCAGAGGCGAAGACTACAAGCAATCCTGCAAACCACTTTCGCTTCTATTTCTATTGTTCAATGCTCTCTCAACTTCCTGCAATTGGTCCAGCTATCTGTTTTTCACATTGCAAACAATCATGAAACATGGCTTGTTTGGTCTGGAGACCACTATTTTTTCTGGTGGTCTGAGGCAACTTTCACACCTGTTGAGTTGGTTCAGACTAAACTGAAAAGTCAGAAGGTTTGAACCAAACAAGCAGGTGAGAAAGCTCACCTTAGACCACATATATCCTAATACAGCTGCAAGCCAACTTCCCCCTGCATCAAATCGCATAAACCTGCTATCTCTCTGCTAATGCCTTGTGATCACATAGGTGTGCATAAAGTCAGCATCTGTGCAGCCAGTGGGGGGAGAACAGGAGAGAAGGAGTGGGTGTGCAACGGAGCAGAATATTCCGGGTGTAATTATTTGGCGATGGGTGATAAAATGACACATGGAGAAACAGAAATCGAGAAGTGCTGCATGCTAATTTCCATCATAAGCCCCAATCTGCATCGCTCAACAGTTGCCAGCTGAAGTTAGAAGCTGTTTCCCACCTGTGAACAACTGATTGAGCACGACGCACATCAGCAGAGGTTACTTCTGCATCTCAAAAAATAATCTTTCAACACTTGTTCACTGTGAGAGACTGTGCTCTTTTGCAGAGGTGGAGGAAGCATTAAAACATTTTAGTAACAGTAAGTAAAAGTACAAATAAAAAGACAAAAAAATACCACATTGAGTTTACTACCTGAGTAAAAATAAGTACTTGCTATAAATATATTAAACGTTGGGGTAGGTAAGTTATATTTGGTGTTATTGATAGATCATTTCATAATAACCTTAATGTAAATCAAGGGATGTGAGCGAAAACCAGACTTCCTCATCTGTTCCCTGAGAGAAGGCTTTGACCAATCACAGGGCAGTTCAGAGGGAGGATGCTCTGATTGGCTACTAAGCAGATGCAAGTGCATGTCCCTTGGTAGAGACCATTCTTTTATATTTAAAAAGAAAGCTGCAGATAGTGATGACAAAACTTGCATTGTCATTAATGATTCATTAGTTAATGGCTGAGTCTTGGCGGTGGCCTCTTCTGAATCCATTGTAGCTGTAACACATTACATTGATAAAATGCAGTGTAGTAAATAACAAATATTTGCTGATATATGTAGTTTAGTAAAAGTGCAAAGTACCGGAAAAATGTATCTACTTCATTAAAAAAACGAAAAAACGTAGTTAAGTACAGTGACAAAGTAATTTGTACTTTGTTAAAACACACTGCTGTACTTTTGTGATTTCTCCAACTCAAGTACAATGAAGAGTCTGTTTTTCTGTCTGCGTTGCAGAAATCAACTGCACCACTGACTTAAGACTTAAGAATTAAGACCCTGACTCATGGATTTGACTTGAGTTGGGATAGTTGAGCTACACAACAAGAACCACGAGGAGGGTAAATAACCAAAGGGCCTATTAAACATTTGCACGGATAAAATCAAAGCAGGCTTATTGGATTTTATCTTTGCAAAAGCAACTAGCTCGATTCCCGAATATAAATCAGCCATGTTCAGAAAAACCACACCCAAGTTTGGCAACGCATGAAAGAGGAACTTCCATCATCGGATTGGAAATGAGCAAATGACACAAAATTGGCCAAAATAATGTTTTTGTAAAGGATATCCTCATTAGGCCTCTGGAATATTTTAGGGTAAGTGGTTTGCTGGTGGGACTGCATGTTGTGTTTGGCATGACGTGACGGCTTTATCCATCAAGGCTGAAGGAGAAGCGTGCACTCAAGTTTGCGTGTACTAAATATGTCAGAGCACGTCCCAGTGCCCTGAATGATAAAAGTCTTTTCAGAGGAGGAAGCTGCAGTAACTGCGCTCGCACTCCTCTTTCCGACAGTGGCTGTCATTAATTCTCGCTGTTTACATCAGTCCAAAGGCGGCTGCTCGCCTCTTCTTCTGAAGGCCGGCTGCAGCTTTTCTCTGTATTTACAGCCCCAGAAGAAAAAAAAGTTTTTATTAAAAGGAATTTTTCATGCAGATTTTGTGAGGACATTATTTGAGTCTCTCTCTCGTGATTAGCCATCTTGAGGCATCATCTCTGAAGCCTGTAATATTTTACAAGCAGCACATCCTACTGCCAGCAGAGAACCCACTGGGAAGAAATATTTTGGAGAGAAGGAATAAGTGAATATACGTTTTAGTGCTTTGCTCAGAAGGTGGGGATTAATTGAGAGTAATTAAGGATGTGACTATCTTTCGAGGGAACAGTCGTGGCCCTCTAACCCCCGTCACTCTGAACTGGCAGACTGGAGGTACACGTAGTGGTTGTTTAAGACGTCACATCTCTAAGCGCCAATCATTCCTCGCTCTGCTGAGCTGTGATAAAGCCAGAGAAAGTTTCAAACTGATGCTGATGAGATACTGTCAAGAAAACTAAATTGAGGTGACAAAGGGGACACAACAAAGAAGTGAATGATGCAGCGATGAAAACAGCCTGAAGCAATATTCACTAAAAGCTCAAACACGACAACTTCAGACGTAACAAGAACAAACACCCATTTCCTGACAAAAATAAACGTGTTCATAGGAAATCCTTTGAAATTGAAACCATTAGTATTAAACTTTATTTAAGGCTGCAACTCATGATCATTTCTATTATTAGATCATTTTCTCAATCAATCCCCAAATCACCAGGAGACCAACAGACCACATCTGTAGCTATAGTATTTTTATTACCCTCACCCATTCAGTAACTTGCCCATGAACACTTCAGCAGGCGTAATGTTGAAAACTGTGATCGAACCGCTGACCTGGTTAGTGGACGACCGCTCTACCTGCTAAGCCAGAGTCACCCAGTTTAACACCAAAAGTGGGAAAAACTAAAATAGAATGCATCTCCTTAAATTGACATTTAACTGTTTGTTTGGTCGATTAAACCAAATGAACAATCGCTCAGCTCTAAATTTATTATTCACACCTCATCAGCTTCCAATAAGATGGTTTTTCCTGTCATATCTCATATTCTCATATTCTCATGTTTACACAGGGATAAAATGCCCAGGATTGTTGTACTGCACTGAAAAGACAAACGCTGTGGTACCAAAAGTGAAGTGAAAACCAGCTATTTTGGATGCATGGTACATTATCTGAGCCCAAACAGCCTGCTGTCATGGGAGACTTAGCTCCTACTGTGGTAGACTAATCTCCTCGTGCCTGTAGTGCTTGAGACTGAGGTGGTTATATTGTGCTTCCCTTCAGAATCGGTATGCTGGGAAGCACTGCAGGGGATACATGTAAAGGATTAGCTTGAGTTAAAAATGTAATACAGGCTGGTGCAGCAGGAGGAAATCACCTTCCTGTCTGGTCTGTGTCTGTGGCATATTATGGCTGCGGGGGTCAATAGTTCATCGGATGAGCAAGAAGCAGAGGAATAGTTAACCTCTGTGTGCTTCTATTATGTCTCATCTGTAACACATGGCAAGATAATGGTCGGATTTTCTGGTTCTGGGATCCATTATTTCTCAGTGGAGAGAATAAATGTGTGTGTGGGGGGAAACGGAAATAAAATCGTGTTATTTGTACTAACCTTGGCCTTGCCCGTGCTCTGCAGAATGTGGACCAGTGCACACGCCATCTCCTCCTTGTTCTTGACGCTAATCCCGGGCTCGAGCACCGAGCACAGCAGCATGTAGTTGTTGGTGGTGTACTCTGCAAACTCCTTGTACATCTCCATGGGAAGGATGTTCATACTCTGATAGCGCGCCTTGATGCGGATCATGGGCCCAGAAGTCTTGCCCTTGGGGGGGTTGGGCGTGCTCACCGGATACCATTTCTCCACAAACTGCCGCCCGGTAACCGCTGTGACGGGGATGTTGACGAGTCCGATGTAATTGTTTTTGTCTTTCTTTTTCTTCTTGTCCGTGTCCTTGTAGAGGTGGGCCGTGATACACTTGACAGTAGGTAGGTTATTAAACTCAAAGTGCTCCCCCCAAAACACATTGTCAGTCTTGAGCTTGCAGGTGGTGCGAGCGTAGAGGGATTCATCCAGACACAGCTCGCAGAAGTATTTCTTTTTCGCCGGCAGATCCTTGGCCTCGATGATCCACAGCCTCAGCAGGTTCTCCACCCGGCGACTGTTGTCCTGGAGACATAGAGGATGATAGGCTCGGGTTTAGGGAGGACTTTTTTGCCAATACCAGTGAAATCACAAAGAAAAAAACACCATCTTTACACCTGACCAAAGTGATTATAGATGAAAATTAGCTTTTTGGCTAACTCCGGCATTTTGATATTGTTGTTAAAAACTTTATAATTAAACTTAATAAATGAACCTAAAAACAAATCAAGACTGAGTGAATCAAATAACTGTAGAAATAAGGTAATACAATCAATCAAAACCTGCCTCAACTGGATTTTTAAGTTTCTCCATTTAAATATAAGGACGTTCAAGACAGTACTTCAAGACAGTACTTCCAACATAAATTGCCATTTGCCGATAGTGGAGTACATTTTTTTTGTCCCATTATTCAGATTGCCTTGAAGACTAGCTCTGAAAATTAAGAGAGGAAGGACGAGAGGAGCTAATAATGACCAGAAGCTTCTCCTAATAAGTAGGCCTTTGGATGTTTGAAGTGCTGCAGTTATGCTATGAAATCTCAACCTTATGTGGATAGTTTTATATGACAAAAAACATCTTTTGTGCAATTAAATTCAATTCATCCCCAGTGTTTCTATTGCCATTAACATATATAGAACATTACATGTGTGGATCAAGAGGATCATGTCTCACAATCCCCTTGTAACTTAAAGTAGAAGAGTTTTTCTTAACAGTTGGTTCAAATCTCTGGAAAAAAACAGGGCTATGTTACTGACCCCACCAAGAAAAGGCAGTGGCATTTTTTCACAGTCCTTAAAATAAACAGGTCAGGCCTTTTTCCTCATCTGTGGCTACAAGAAACATTTATTCCCCTCCACCATCCTCTTTTTCTTGAGTAATGCCAGATCCTTCCACTTCCCCTCACTCTAAATTCCCACAGTTTTCGCCCATTTATCCATAAATGTCAAGTCCCTCCACTAATCAATCTCCAGCTATCTCACATTCTTGAACCAAATCTCGAGGTGAGGTGACTCTTGTTTCGGTTTCAGGTCCGTTCTCCCCGAATCAAGAGAGCGACCCCTCCTGCAGACACTGAGAGCGATAAGCAATCGCTTCCATTCCTTATTTATCTCCCCAAATGACGCCGGATACCTCAACTCGTATGATTCATGTGCCGAGTCAGTCAGCACGTCCTAATCGGATAGGACGGCTCCGTCTTCTGAAGCAACTCAACAGGAAAACAACAATGTGTCATGAACATTGTGTTCTTAGTCAACTGATGTTCCTCAGACTCTGCAGTGTTAGAACTACACAGAACTGTTCTACATGAAGATCCAGAGTTGAAATTTATTTTTGGTAACACGAGTGATCAATGTTCAATGTACTACCACTGTGAAGGAAGGTGCGCCGTACCATCATCACAAATTAAATTTGTCTATGTATATTTAAATTCACACATAGGTATTAAATATAAAACACCTAAATTACCTATTATCATAATTAGCCATAGTTCTCCTCTTACATAGGAGATGAACTGTGTAGGTTCAGCATTCACACCCCATCTGGCTTAAAGCTACAGAGAAAGACCAAATGTAATTAACTCTGAGAGTTGTTTGCATGTTGATGCCCCTGTCCAATAGGGCTTTTTTTTTTTATACATGGATCTTGATCGAAATAATCAAGCATGTTATGGGGACTGATATTCATGAGTGTGTGCATTTTGGTGCAGATCCAAATAAAAAGATAAGAAATAGTGACTGAAAGCCCCAAACAATTTAACAGGTTGAGAGATCTGTCTGCCTCCTGCATAATGTCCTCTCAATGTTCTCCCTATAGACTGTGTATAAAGATGGAAGACATGACTGCTCCCCAAAAGTGAATCATAAGTGTCTGGATCGCCACCTGGTGACTGGCTGCAGCATACATAATAAATCCCTCTTCCTCCATGTTAGTGGATGGGATTTTGTTTCTATTTTAGTTATTTGCTATAAAACTGTCACTGTATTTCTTTGGTAGCCATTAAGTCCTTTAGGAGCAAAATAAGATTTCAGTGAAAATAAATAAATAAATGACAAGAACATTCAGCTACTTAAATAGATCTCCATGCTGTCATTTTGCTGGATAAAGCATTTCCTTCACTTTCATATGTTACCTTCATCTTGGGTTGAATCTCTGAGAAGCAGTACAGTTGACAGTGGTAACTGCAGTAGAAGCAGGTGAAGTGGTAAATTGAGTGTAAAAAAAATCTGCTTAATCTCTTTAAAGACAACTTCCTTATCGATCTCCAAAGAGTTCCATCTGTTTGCCAGAAAACACTGAGCTGCATCTAATCTCTCAAAAATCATAAAAGACGCAAAGCAAAGACAGACAGAAGCAAAGCATCCTCGCCAAATGAGATAAGGGAGACTCGAACGCTATTAAGGATCTTTTTCATCCTAAAGTTCGAATCAGTGAGTAATTTGCTAAATAATGACAGATGAGGAAGCAAAGACATTGCGAGATCTGGCTTGAAATGTTTGCCGTTCTCCCTCCGCCACAGCTGTGTTTGTCAAGATTACATACGGTGTTGACACGCACGAGAGGAAAACACTTTCGGAGTCTTTGTGTTCCTCACCGCGACCTCTGCCGCCAAGGTGCAGCGAGAGCACAGCTGGATGCAAATGTCAGGCTCTGTTGTGGCATGACTTACGACACGATGTCAACACCTTATAGCCCACGCTGCCTTTGTCTGTGTTGCAGGGTGCGGTTTGGAATTGGGACACTCGCACATGAGGTGATTAGTGTTGATTACTTCACACGGTCTCACCGCTCCTATTTACGTACTCACCTTGTTGGGTTGCACGGCTCGCCGCAGATTCTCCATCCATTTGTCTCTCTCGGCTGATGAGCGGCAGGAAAAGCATTTGCTCCCCGTGGAGGTGGTGACCTGCCGTCGCGACGCAGACAGAGAAAGAAAATTAAAGCTTTAATGATTAAACCCTTAATGCATAACAAAGAGGGAGAGGGAGTGGAAAAAAAATGTGTTTTACAAAATTTCATAAACAGCAGTTCTGTGACTGCAAAGAAGCTTATCGAAAATACACACACACACACATACAAATATGGGATAACATGAGGAGACTGATGATGACTTGGCAGAGTTCGGGAATGACTGAGAGAGAGATGGCTGCTTGGCAGACTGGGTGATGACTGAGTGATTAAAAAATGCACAGTGCAAAAAAACTGCATGAAAAGAGAAAATGATGTAATGAGCAGGATTATACAGATTAGTAGAGATTATGGGATACAACAGGGTTCAGTCATCTCTCTCTACAGCTGTGTTCAGACATTTACTGATCTGCGGACATTTTCCTGAAATTTTCCGGACGGGCTGGAAGTCAGGTGCTCCCGACATTTTTTCGGAACTTTTCCTGCCAACTCCGTTAGTAAAATGTCCCAGAAAATGTGTGAGCGAGCCCATTGAATTGGAATTGGGAACAGAACACAACAGCACAACTTCCGCTGACCCAGAATCCATAAAGCAAACTGCTAAAAGTTTTTTTTTTTATCTTTAGCTTCTTCTCTGCACAAGCAGAACTTGGCAGCATAACTAGGTGTAAACACAGCACTCATACTGTATATAATCCCCTAAAGTTGTTCCGGTCACCGTGTAATCAACAGTACCCTCTTTACACACCCAGCAGATGTGGGCAACATTACGATTCATATGGAGTCACGTGTCTGGCTGATTAATGGAAGTCCAATAGTCACAGGGTTTTGATCTCCAGCAGTTTGTTGGTTCAATAGCGTATGAATGCTCCACTTTGTTCTCCAGCTATTGTCGCAAACTTTGTCTTTCTGCCACATGGTGCAGGGCAGGTTGCGTACAGAGAGTTTTTCAATATTTTCCTGCAGAAGTCACTGTCAGCTGTGACTGAAGACGACATTGATGAGACTAGTGTTTGTCAGCCAAAAGAGTGAAACTAGGGATTTTCTTCATTAACCTTTTAACCATTAACAGACAATAAGAATTTTGAACAGTTATTCTGCTCAAAGAAAATCCTTGTTAACATCTGGGCCTCACAGTTAAGAGACTGTGCACCAGTCTGACCTCACAGCATGTGGACATATTGCTATTTTTGAATAAAAAACAGTTGTCTGAATTTACAATTTAATTATCTTGCTAATTCAGAAAAACAGCCCTGTATTATGAGATGTTTATCCCCCCCCCAAAATTTGCTGTATTTCTGAATTAACAAGATCATTTTCCTATACCTTGCATTGGTATTTTTGAATGCGTCAGACACTTCTCCAATATGTCATATTCAAATATTGTCTAAATAATGATTTTGATAATACATTTTGGCGGTTAAAGAGTGCCGAATAAATTCAGAATGTGCATCCCAAAGCAAAACCAAAAACAATGTGCTTAAAGACACTTAAGGTGGTAGATGATATTTCTAATTGATCTTTTCACGTTACAAAAAAGGTATTTTATTCATTGCTTATGATATAGATCTGTGATTGAACCGAGAGAATTTTATGTTCCACCGAGTCAAGAAGTCTTCTAACCTGACATATCCATCTATACGTCTCTAAAATGAACATTACTTTTACACAGGGATGCCTGAAATAACTCATCCTACTTCGAAATTCCATAGCAACATCAAATGTATAGCTGTGTGTGGATGCTTTTATTAAAGCGGAGCCAGTAGTGGGAATGTTGTGACTGTGTGTATGTGTACATGTATGTGTGTCCCCTCACCTCAAAGCAGAAGTCCTGCCCGAGGATGCTGCTGTGAACAGGCTTGATGATAACCTCGTCCTCCATACTTAGGTCCAGAGCTTCTACAGCGCTACTGGGGCTGAGCAATGACTCATGGGAGCGAGACTCCTTCAGCCTCGGCATCAGATGAGATCTAAGAGCGGAGGAGAGGAGGGAGAGAGAGAACTGAGTCACCTTGCAGAGTCTGAGGACGGGAAGTGAGAGAGGGGGAGCATATGCACCGCACGTATTATCGAGCGTCTGTGGTGAGCGTGAAAGAAGAGAGGTGTGAAGTGTGAGGGTGACGACGAGAGGATGCTCCACTTGCCTCAAAGTCAGCGAGTTTTCAGCAGGATGAGTAAATCAACATGTGTTCATTAGAGCGGAAACAATTCAGAAACTGAGACCGAGACCTCCATACAAACATTCAAATGGTGAAGGACCTGCATTCAGTCACGCTTTTCTGGTCTTAATGACCACTCAAAGTGCTTTACAGTAGAGTTGACATTCACCCCTTCACACACACATTCACACAGTACTTCTATATCTAGCTTCTGGTCTATCAGTCATGCCTCTCATTCATACGCTGCTAGCACAGGAATTTGAGTTTGAGTGTCTTGCCCATGTACACTTCATCAAACGGACTGGATGAGCTGGGAATCAAACCACCAATTCTCTGATTAGTGGATGACCCACTCCACCACCACCCAAATCACAGTCTCACATCTTGATAAGGACCATGGAGCTGGGATATTCCAAACCCAACCCGCCACCGCAGCCTTTTCAGCTCTCACTACTTCACTAATGTAACAGAACTCTTTATTCATTTCATAATTAAATGTAAAATATGCAACTTTGACCACTAGGGGTCTCTCAATCAAATCAAAACAATAACAGAAGACCTGGTTTGTTGTTGTGAAGCAGCGTGGGATCATGGGAGTTGTTGTCTTAATCACCACTGCAGAAGAAAATCTACCTGACACGACAAAGCATGCTCAAATATATTGTTATTATTAAAATTAAAGTTTTATTAATGTTACACAGCAAACGGCAACAAATAATCTTGATCCAAGTGACCAATACAAACAGTGGAAGGAAAAAAATCAGCCGACTGGCTAACTGGCTAGCATTGTGGTTTTTCTTTGTCATACGTCGAAGCTCTTTTTTAAATTAGGTTGAGCTATATATTTATATGACACATTAAAACCTAACTGCATGTGTCATGTGACTATTCTGGTCAAATCCTGAATGAGTCATCGCATGTGCAGTAAAAGTTGTGCTGATTCAAGATAGATAACCACCCTGAGCCTGCAGACGCCCCTGTGCATATATATTGTCAATCGTGTGCGAACATTCTGGGGTCCCCATCCCCCAAAAAAATACACCAAACCAGGCCTAAAAGATCAAGGTCGAGCCGAACTATCCACGCCCCACTTCTGCTAACAGATGCTTTATGACTCAATGAAAAGGCAAAGAAGATTTGAGTCAAGCCGCACTGCAAACTGGTGGAAACACCACAAATAGGCAACGATTTGTATCATTGATTATCATGAATGGTCAGACTTGCACAATTTTCATGATGTGATAATCACGGTGATAAACCTCACACTCATCTGAGGTTCATTTAACAAACACACACCACACAAATAGCATTCTCAGAGCGGATATTTATGACGAGAGCCCGGAGTGCACTTTAGAAAGCATCCTCACAATGACAGCCCTCGAGCCCTTTCTCTTGGCCATTCTTCAGGCGGAGAATAGAAGGAGACAAAGTAAAGAGCTTTCTGCTGTTTGCTGTGTTTGATGTCGCCCTACTTTGTGGGTTTTTAGAAGAGAGAATGACTGTCACCACAAAAGACCAAATGTGTCTTCATGCAGTGATCATATACATGTGCCAGTGATCCACATCATTCAGCTTAATATTAGGCCAATGTTTAGCTTCACAAACACGCAACAATTAACATTTAGCTTAAAGGTGGGTAAGCAATTTAAATCCAGTACACTTTGTCGAATTCTGCTAAACTCCAATGAACCAATAGGCCAGATGTGTGTTGCTAATGTTTGTGGTGGCTAATTCCAACAGAATTCAACTGTTTGCATTGAACATTGCAGCTCCAGACACTGCTTCCGACTGCGCTGTGGGCCATAGCAACCACACATCAGTATAACATCCCTAGAGCAGTCAGCATCCAATCACATTACATCGGTAGTGCAGCGGAAATGCTACAGCAAAGGCATGCTTCTTGAAAGGCAGACAGACACTGCTGCGCCTGATTCTGTTCCTTGAAAAAACAGAGGGTGTATCTTGGCTACCATTAATGCTAATGTTTTTGGTGGCTAATTACAATTTTTTGAGTGCCTAAATAAGGGGGGCGGAGCTTCCAAACTAGCAGTGAAGGGAAGGGTGTTCTTGTTTTCAAACATGAACAGTCGTTCCCCAGAATTGCTAACCCCACCTTTTACGTATTTAAAACTATGTCATCATCAAACATGTTGTGAAGTGAACAAAAAGGAACTTTAGTCCGCCATCGACCATACCCGTGTTCTCGTCACTCTCACAGTGATAAGAGGATGAAGAAGCTTAATACGCTGGTGGGGGATGTAAACAGCTACATACACATTAGCCCCTGACACTCAGCTACTTGCAGGAATGCGGCCGATACAGGGTCAATTGCTGATGTAATGAGAGAGAACATTCTTTCAATAGTGCCCTCTGTGGACGGCTTACACGCTAATCCCATGCATGTGTGTGAGCCTCTGTGTGGTTATGTGTGTGTGTGTGTGTACTGTACATCTCTGCTGTGGACTAAAAGAAGAGCATTCCAGGAATAACATGCAGCAGCCGTAATGACAGATTAACAGTCGCATGCAGCCCTGTTGTACAGTCGGACAGCTTTGTTGTCAAATACACCGTCCAATGCAAAGTAGATAATAATCTGTCCACCCTTCCTCGCCCTCACTCTGTTTTCATGCAAACACACACACACACACACACACACACACACACACACACACACACACACACACACACACACACACACACACACACACGCATATGCGCAAATTTCATCTCTCTGAAACACAACAACATGTGCAAACACCGCCAGGACAGCTTTGCATATGTGAGCACCCAGTTTCAGGAGCTCTTAGCCTTTTCCACAGCTGCAGAGGAAGCAATGTTTGCACCTAGCTCTGCTTTGTGATTGGCTGACTGGGTACTGGGCAGAACAGCGATCGAGTCAAATAAAAGAGGAGGAGGGAAATCAGGAAGACAGAGAAACTTTATGTCTCTAGTCTCCAAACCTGCATGATGATGATGTTTACGTGTTTTAAAAACAGATGAACTGAAGGAAACCAACTTGTGCCATCATTATCAAAGATTCTTATGTACTGGCATATTTATATATATATATATATATATATATAATGTGGAATAATATTCTGCATGTTGTGATATGGAAATATTTATTCTTCTGTTGAAATGTTCTTTTCTCTCAGCATATCATAAGATAAGAACATTAGTGTCAGTGGAAATGGTGGGGGTAGGAACTGATGAATAATAATGCTTTCCTTCATCTGCATGGCACTGTATTAAATTCTACTGTAACATGTAATTTACGGCCTTTTGTGCGCCACTTTGTAACAATGACAATGAACGACACGTCTGGCAAGTGAAATCTCCTCATAACTTCTGCATCAGCCAGTCTGACGCTCTGTTCGCGTCAGCCTCCGCACACAAGCAGCATTACAAGCAATGACTGTCATCCTCATCTCCTCATTTTTCCACACTTTGGTTCCCCTCCCCCAGCATTGTCTATTCTCAGCAAATGTTCTCCTGTCCTTGACAGCCCTCCAATACTGTGTTTCTCTCATTCAGTGTTTACCTGAGGTGAATGGGGGGGGTTTGTTTAAGTTAAGTGGATTTTTTTGGGACACAACTTTCCATTTCACTCTTCCACTCCCTGTTCATCTGTTTAACTTTGTTTATCTCCCTTCGCCTCTCTTGGCTACCGATTAATCCATCTGTCCTTGTCCCCTGGGCTTCATTCTGGCTATTTAAATGTTTCACATATTATGTAGGAGATACACAAGTGTCTGACGGTTTGGAAACTTCCACTGGCTCCTCACAACTATGTAAAGAGCAGAAGGAAATTAAATGAAAAGGTCAAACTATAAAGAGCAGTTTTGTCAAGAGAACACTGTTCATATCTTATCTATAATACTATGATACAATAAAATGTTTGCATACATATATCGATTAAATGTTTGTGTGAAAGTCTCTTCATCCAAAGGGATGAAAAGATTTATTTTTCAACATGAAAACGGTTTAGTTTCCATTAAAATGTTGAACATGTTTCAGCGAAATTCTAAAATAATAAAAATAAAAAATGAACTGCATAGTGTTTCCATCATGTGTGTCTATGTAACTACCTTCAAGAAGAGAGGGTGACATCATTGAAGCACCAGCAACTCAGACACATCATAGCATTTCATTGATGACTTTTCTCTCTACATATTCACGTTCAAACTATGGTATTTGTTTTCATCAGGGGTTGATGGAGAAGGGGGGAACACGAAAAAAAGCCCCTCTATCTGGATTCAAACTATGGATGCTGGTTATGTACACAGATACTATTCTTTACTTCTGGCCTTCTGTTTGAGGGACACATGGCAACAGCCAGCATGGCATCAATGCTTTGATTATAGTAGATAAAGCAGAATCAGCGACCACAACTACAAGGTCTGTCCCAGTCTTTTATTCCTTATTTTCATTTGTGATATTTCATGGCTCCCATCACAGGTATACAGCCCTACAGAGCTTAAAGACCTAAAACCTCCCATTAGTCAGTTAGAATTGAAGAAGCCTTTTGGATAAAAGGTGAAACTTCTTCAAGAAACACAAGCAAGTCCATATGCCTTGGCACTCGAGTACAACTTCTAAGGATACCACGACCTGGATGACTGAGAATCTTCACAGACTTTGTGGCATTTGGAACAGAGAGTAAAAATAAGTTTTGAGAACGCAGAGAGTTATTACATTAATACATTTCTGCATAATTATCTATGAATTCTATCAGTGCAGTCTGAGAACTCGATGCACTGTGCCCTGCTAAGGTTCAATAGAAACCCAGTTAGGAGCGAGCGCCGCAGAAAGCAGAGCAGAGTAATTCTGAGTGTGTCTGGACTGCACCCAGTGTGCTTTGTCTCTGCATCCTGTAAAGAGTTCATCTGATAGCCTGTCTGGGATCTGATATAGTCTGAAACCTTGGGCCTATATAGGCGTCAGAGCACTTAGACCTCTGACACACTGACTTGATGGCTGGCTGGCTGCGCCACAAGGGACTATTTTTGCACCGATAGTTGAAAACAGGCTGAATTAATGTGGTGCGGCTCCAAATAACAGTGCTTTGAAGGTCTGCAACCACCTGGGTTGCATCACAAATATGCATTGTTCCAACACAATCACATTTGCAACAACAACCCCACATTATATAGCACATGTGAAGCGGTGTTAATCTTTACATAATACCCTCTTTGTATTGCTCCTCCTCTCACGCTACTGTGCAGTAATTATCCAACACACAAACTTACCCCAATGACCAAAGTTAAGCTTCAGGCATAACCTAAAAACAACAAGTACTTCTCTCAGGAGAGGCCCTCACTTAATGCCAGAGCTAAGCGACCTGATGTTAAGTCTCCTTGCCAACAGTTTTTCACCGTGGATACACAGTGTTTATACAGCACTTTGCTTTGCTGATAGAGCAGCATCTACAACAATCAATACGCTCCCCCACTCGCAGACTGGCACAGCAATTACTTGTTAATAATGCGCTCGACCAAATAAACACATGCCAGGCAGAGGCGTACAAGGTTTTTGATGATTTCTGAGGCTCCTGCTCCTTTATGTGGACTTATTGTCAATTGTTTTAGACATTAAATGTCAGCTACATTAATGATATGTTCTAAATAAATCTGAATAAATAAGTACTAAAACATAATGAATGCAGATGCTTCCATTCAGGGGATGAGGTCACAGTGAAAGGTTTGAATATGAAAACGGTATAAATCATAAGCTCCAGTTTATGCCTCCATATATATATGAATCCTTACCACAGAGCATAACATTAGTTATTATCTGTGATAAGGATGCATATTTTATGTTTATGCTTTTTTCAATAGAAAAATACACATTAATTAACAAGCGTACTTGAGTTAAGCATGTTAATGAGCCAGATTTAGCCAGGCAGGTTAGTTTTTATGTAAAGTTTGATCTAAAATAACACAAAAGAACTTGATTTTCAAAACATGGTTCATTTCCTTCAAGTTAAGCAATAGCATTTTGGGCTATCTCAATAAAAGAGGGAGCCCAGTTACAACAGTCAAAATACCGGTAGGTTTAAAATCTATTTAGCACTTTCACGTGACAGCAAGAGGGTTCATGGTCTGGATCTTGGTTTGGCCGGGGGCCTTTCGGCATTTACATGTTCTCTGCATGTCTGCCTAGGTTTTCTCTGGGTACTCCAGCTTCCTCTCATATGTGTCAGCCCTGGTGACCTGCCGTGGGTGTACCCTGCCTCTCACGCAATGTCAGCTGGGATTAGTTGCCGCCCTCCACAACCCCACGCATGGATGTGGAATGCAATACTTTGCAATGCTTTGAGTAATCTTTAATGAAAGGTCATTTATTAATTTTTCAGGACCTGCTTGGCTCTGTGATGGGCCAACACCCTATGTTACTGCATTTCGATATGTTATCTGTAATCAACAAGCCAAAGTCCAATAATGAAAACACAGACAGCAAAGACGATGTTGATGACAAGACAAATTCATCCTCAGCTCTCAGACAAATAATGATGAAAGTAAATGTGCAGAAATGCTGGCTGTAAGGGGGTTTGGTGAGAACTGAAGCCCAGTGGTTACACTAATGGTTTGTAATCGCGTACCTAAGGAGAGGCTGCAAAGTTTTCACCAAATTTATTCCTGCACCATTCTCCTAACAGCTGGATCGCCATGTAACATGGTGCTCAAACCGACAGGCTCCATCTAGCCAGCAACACACCGACCACTCCGCTCGCACCTGGGCCCCAACTCAAACATTAAAGCAGGGAAAACAAAACATTTAACAGTGGAACTCCTGCTGTGCACACAATCGCACGGTAATTGTTCAAGGTTGATCCGGAACAGCTGGGTGATGGGTAGCTGGAGAATATAGACAACAAAACAAACATCTGGCCCCACAGCAAGAGACGAGAAGGGAAAGAGTAGTCAAGAGGAGGTGAGGGGGAAGAGACGAGGAGGATCCTGTCAGACGCTACTGGTGCAGAACGGTGGATGTGTGAGCGGAACCATTGACATGTGGCTACAGGCCTACGAGCCCAAAATCCAATCAGGACGGGTAGAAGACCCCTTCAAGAGCAAGCCTCACTCACTGTCAAAGGCAGAAACAGTACAGAGGAAGGACGATCTCTGGAGACAAACACAGAGTTTGAGGTTGGGGCGAGTTGGAGGAGATGTAGCTAATGTGATGGCCTCAACTACCATTCCTTTATACCAATAACCCCTCAGAGGAGAATTTACACTCATCAAATCTAGACAGACACTCTCAATACAAAAGCCCCGGCCAACCCTCCAATCTGTGACCTCAGTGAAGGCCTTTGCAAACGAAGTATGCATTTTTCATGTGCGTTTTCTAATCTGTCAGCCAAACCTTGCACACTGAGTCTGATGGGTCGTATTATTCTATTTGTTCAGAAAATGTTCAGTCGGAGATAAACTGGAGTCGAACGGTGAGGATGATTTTGTGGTCCTCTCACTTCTTGAAAAGTGAAAAAGAATACATTAGGTCCATCCAATCCTGTGAAGCCGTCAGGAACAAGGAGAATTTAATCTTGTGATCAAAGAGCGAATTGTGAATTGTCCCGATCAATCCAGTTGATCCAAAACAGTGTTTGGCAGTATGTCTAAGGTAAACACACACACACACACACACACACACACACACACACACACACACACACACACACACTATATGCCTATAATTTATCAGGCTGAGCAGTCGAACGACCTTTGACAGAAGTGGAAAACCCAGGAAATCAAAACTGTTTACTGACTGGCGAAAGTTTAGAGATCGGTGTGTTAACGTGATTGACACAACATGACGTTGTGTTTATTTAACAGTTTTGTTTGTTAACATTTTCGGACAAATTATACAGACTCGATGTGCAAAGACCTTAATTGGCTGTGCCGAATGTCCATTAAATCAATAACAAAGCCAGCTAAAGAAAAAAAAAAAGGGAAAATGTACATCGTCTCATTGCCGTCGGTCTAACTCCAGTGCATTAGTGCTTTGCAGCACCTGTGCTGGTTGACGGCGTCGGATCTTTAGGCTCCTACACTGCCGGCGGACTAATGCACATGAGACAAAAGAGAGATTATGCTGTGAAGAGGGGTAAAGAGAAAGAGACCCTGCCCCAGGCATCACTGCACCAAGTAAAAAAATGAAACTATAGTGCGACCACTTTTGTGAAGAATAATACGAGGCGGTTAGAGCTCTATAGAGGGGAACACACATTAGCTAAGAATGGAAGGAATAGCTCCACACAAAGATGGCCTTTCATTTACAGAGAGGAAGGAAGCTTTTAAGGACAAGAATGAGACACATGCAAACATGTGCACACGCCTCCCTGACAAATACACACATGCCAGACACAGGGAACGAGGGAGGTAGCTTTAGCATTTAGTATCTCCTAAATAATCAGCCTTACTAGGCCCCCTTTATTATGAGTCTGCAGGGATGCCTGACTCAGAGCACTGGCAGACATCCTTCATTGTGGGAAAATCTGGCTGGTGACTGAGATCAGGTGGTTAGAGAACAACTGTTGGAAGAGCTAACACACACACACACACACACACACACACACTTGTGCACAGCTTGATTACAGTGAGAGCGCAGCCTCCCTGCTAGGCTGTGAGGTAATTCAGTGTAACATCTGCTAGGACACTCACTGCGGGGGACCAATATGCGGCAATGAGAAGCGGCTCTGGAGCAGGGCCGAGCCGAGGTTTGAGCTCTGAGGTCATGTGCCGAGAGTCGGAGAACAGAACAGCTGGTTGCGAACCGCTGGACGCAGACTATCTCACTTTAGCAGCTGCAAAACACAGCACGTCAATTACCTGCAATGATCTGCGAGAACTGTTTACGTTTTTTTAATATTTGCAGCGATTTCATGGGAGGATTATTCTGCGGCCGGCTCTGCAGGATGTGACACATGTAGTACATCCTTTTTACATCTCATTCCTCTTCTCTGGACAGTTTTAAGAGCCACGAGTCAACGGTCACTAGAGCGGGTGTGCGGGTGTTTGACCATCGCTTTGTTCAGAGTAATTACATCGGGAGTGCGGCAATTCAAATAGGACAATCAACACATCGCAATTGCAGGGAAATTATATTGAAGTCAGAGGTCAGCCAAAACAGTAACTCCCTAAATAGCAGCTAAAGTCAAAGGGCGAATGTCATACTGATGGCCTTCTGGGAGCCTACCGACGCAGTGTGATCGGTATATTGATTTAAAAACTGTTCACTTATAATGTGACATGTGAGGACAAAAAACCCACCATCGTAGAATTTGACTTTACAAGAGTACACATCTGTTTTAGTCACACAGCCTGGTGGAACACTGTCTCATGACTCATGACACACAATGTGCTGTGAATACTCACACACATGTGGTGTCTCCCGAGCAGGAAACAAAAACACTCAAATTCACGTGAAGATACTGTCAGAAAATGAACTACAGAGTATTAGGGCCATAATGAGAAAAAAGAAATGAGATTTTTGAGAATAAAGTCTTAATACTATAAGAATACAGTCGTAATTTATCAGAAAAGGGTCAAAAATAAAGAAAAAAATAAATTTATAGTAAGTAAGTAGTAAAAGCCTGTACTCCTTGGAGTGGAGCTCAACATATTACAACTTTCTTCACGTATTATCCCATTTATTTGTTCACTTTAAGTGGCCCTAACACTCACAGAAATGAGAGGGAGAGAGCTGTAAAAATAACTGTCTATTTAAACATTGAATTCATGTACAATAATGCCTCATGTGTGACATATGAGAAATATATTGCACTGTACTATCATATACAGTATTTACTAATCCGGTAAATATAGAAGTACCAGCATCATGACAAATGGTTTATAAGACATTATATTATACTCTCTACTTTGCTTGATCAGCTGAGCAAGAAAAATGACAATAGCTTGATTGTTTGTCTTTGTCTCTGTCCCACATAACTTCCAATAATAAGGGGTTTCTCAGTTACACCAGTGGGTCAACAATTAATGTGTTCATTGTATATTTTCACTTAAAAACAGCCTTAAGAAGGATTTTCTTTAACTTAAACTATTTATTATGTGAATGTGAGCCACAGTGAAGTCATGGGTCAGAAATTGATTATTCCATCAGAGGGCAAATTTAATCGAACTAAAATCAATGTAATGTACTTAACTTCCACTCCATTGATTTGTCTTCATTACAACATATTGTGCATTATTTGAGTTTGAGCCACAAAATGCGTGAGAGCAAAATGAACAACATTTGAATATATGAATAATTGCGAGTGAATACATTTGTATTGTCAACTTGTAACTCGCGGCTGCAAGTATAAACAGCATTACAATCTAAGCTGTCAGGGAACTAATCAGCCCAGAATGAATCAGATGCCTGATTCGTTTGTTTGTGATAATTATAGGGGCTTTAAAAAAACACCAGCCAAACTCAGTCCACTTTGAAAGTGCCAACGAATAACCTTATTTTGAACTGAGGAAAACGGCACTCGCAACAAAGAAAAACAGACTTTGACTTTTTACTTTGTAATTCAGGGAACCTTTGACCTATGAATTCTGAACAAAAATACCACAGCAGAGAGGGAAAGAGGGTAGGGATGGAAGGCGGAGGGAAGGAAAATACAGTACACTGTATACACGGACACTGGAACAACTGGATTAATCGGGCCAAGTGTCTGCCCAATTAACTGATATCTTCTGGCTTGGGGCCATCCAGAAATCCTTACTGTTAAAGCATGAAGGGTGAAGAGGTGTCAGTGAAAATGTGTCCCTTACCATATTTACTTGAGAACGCACTGCACTGTGAAGAGCTATTTATGTTCTTACTCTAGAAACGCAATTAAGTCACAAATACATCTTTATGTTGACTTCGGGATTACCCATTTCATAATCCTCATTAGCCATAATTGATCTAGTATTTAAAGCTAGGGTTGGTAATCCTGGAAAAGCTAGTAAGTGCAAGCTACACTACAAATATGCAGCCGGTATATCCCACCTCCTCCCAGTGACCCTATCATCAAAGCTATGCCCCCAAAAACAAATAAACACACACTGACTGACAACTTCTAGAAGATGACTTTACCGAGATTTGCTTGCTAACTTCTGGCTATCGTCTCTGCCTCAGTGGTGTATATCTCTAGGGCTTGTGAAGATCATGTGCAGTGAGAGCAGGGGCAGGAAGGTCGGTTAGTGACAGAGGGGGTACGCCAGCGTATAATTTGGTCAGAATGAAATGATTGGTCGTATTTATTACAGTCCTGCAAGGGCCTGCAAAAGACTTTCTTTATAGGAACGTGGAAAGGATAAAAAAAAATAATATAAAAGGAGAACCAAATTAATAATGGAAATACAACTCTGCTGTAACCACAAACCTGTACAGCTACAATATTAGAGACAAGACAGTCACATATCGGTGTGTATGACTCAGACTTGACCATTTGGCCGAGAATACTTAAGGCAAGACAAGGTCATGGAAATGGTGCATGCCTCTGTGCTAATATGCTCGTTCCTGTGTGTATAAGCATACATGACACTGCTGTGTTCATGTACTGTATCTTTACAAGAGATTCACTCTATTTGTTAAGCGTGAATTGAAGAAAGTATAAATTAGATGCAAGCAAAATGTAAAAATAAGCCTATTCTCCTCCATAACTGTGAAGCGCTCAGGGCACTGATAACAGCATGTGCAAAGAAGTCAGGGAGATGAGGAAGTGTGTTTTTTCACTTCTTGACCTGAATATTCAAACATCCCTGTGGCATTGGACAAAGAAACAGGCAAACGCTCAAGTTCACAAAGAGAAAAAATACAAAACAAAAAGGGTAGAGACTTTCTTCCCACGCAACACGGAACAAAACTTCCATGGATAAAACAATCTAGCCTATGATCTCTGCAAATGCTACTTTTCCCACTTTGTTGCATTTTTTATTAATACTAGATTTAGACAGGTGAGGCAGCTTTAGCACATAATTGGTTCTAAACTGTAGAACCACTGTAGCCCACTGTCAATACGGAAATCTTATTTAAACTCTAAAGCCAAGATCTGCCTCTGGCACTGAATAGTTTTCATGTTCAAGTCTAAACATATCCTAGCTTTTCTCCAAGCACCTTCCTCTCCAACCATTTAGCTGCACTGCTTTTCCCCTCCTTATATTTAACTCTCCAGACCTTCCTTTACGTTCAAACCTCATGTAGACAGTACTTCCTTACCGCAAAAAATAGCCAGATAAAATCACAACGTACAGTCATGGACCGTGGGTGGATGCAGGGACAGAGGTTTTTGTGAAACCACAGCATGCAGCTGCAGCTGTAACCATCCACAGCAGTGAGCACAGCTATGAATAAAGCATTAAAACAAAACGACACCTACGATCTACTGAATATGTGAAACATGGTCCAGCAGAACCTCGCCGAGCTAGATCCCCGGGACGTGCAGCTTCCCTTTCCCGTCACATTCCTCACTAGTGGCTGGTCTCAGTGTTTTCCCGACTATTTTTGAGTCGCTGGGAACGTGGCTGGAGCCTCTGCCCTCAGAGTTAAACCACACCACTCCCAAAGGATGTATAACACACCCCTCTCCACATCCCATTTAAAAAGACAGTGCTGCAATTTAGGACAAGCCTGCCTATAGCCCAGAGCAACATTGTATTAGCATGAAGTACTGCTTAAACCAAATTTACATGGGCATTTAATGGTAAGGGTGGATTTTTAAATAATACTTCCAAATAGAGCTATTACATTATTCTGCAGAATATACTCTACAGCATATAGCTACAGCTATTTTGTTGTACCTAATGCAACTATACTGCACTATAGTTCGGCTTTGGAAATTGCTAAATAAGTACATAAAATGTGTATTCATATATTGCCAAAATAAATTATTCATCTAAGGTACCCTGAAGGACTGTCCAGACTCCCACCATATCTAATATTCATGAAAGTAAAAGAATAATTAAACCAAAAAAGGGTCAAGTAGGGAAGTTGCAAGCCTCTTACAAAGTTATTTGGGTGCTACTTGCTGGGAAATGGAGCAAAGCTCGATATTTTATTCTGGCTGAAGTCAGTCCCTAGGATACACAGTTGCTCTGTCATCATCAGATCTGTCTCCCCTGCTTTTTCTCACACTGATGTAGACCCCAAGTTGGCAGCCAGGAAGTGAGCCTGCCTCCTCCTCCTCCTCCCCCTCCTGCTCCTCCTCCTCCTCCCTACCCGTTTCCCTGTAAGAAAGAAACAATAGCTCTGCCTTCAGCACCACACTCTGTGGGAAAATCCTGGGTCCTTGGCCGGATATTGGGACTCCAAGAAAAATCTGGGGGAAAAAGAGAAGGGAAGGAAGGTACGGAGGAGAGACAGAGGGAGCGAGGGAGAAGTGGAGGAAATGAGGACAGCCAGGTTTGGGGAGGAGATCCGCTGCCAGATGTATCGTATGGTTGTTTTTTTTCGCATAGCTGGCGACTCAGTGAGGGAAGACTGATGTCACAGCTGTCAAGAGACGCTTCAATTAAAACTGATGTTTGAGCTCCGAAAAAAAGCCAAAGACCCAGAAATGCCAGTCATCTGTGAAAAAAATACTCTGAAACGGGTCCAGTTTGGCATGAGCCACTTTCATTATTTATTTTCCTAAAATGTGTTCTTGAACGACAAGAGAATATTTCAGCTCGATCATTCAACAGTCTGGAGAAAATATAGCCATTATTATGTTAAAAGACTTGAGTGGAACTCCGCAGACGTCTGCGGTGATCGTCTCGTTCATACTTCAACAAAGGAGGTCACTGTGGACCGTACAGTGGAAAGGTCTCTGCGCCCTATTATGGGTGGACGGGTTCTCCAGCTCCAAAACAATTTAAATATCATTTGGGAGGTGAAACTGGAGGTGGTGTAATGTACCTGTGCGCCTCCGATGCAATGGATTAGAGTTGCTTGCTCTTATCACAAGTAAACAGGCCTGCATACCTTGCTGTTTTGGAGAATGGCTGGGTAAAGGTTAACTACATAGCCAAGGCAAAGCTGGGAGACTAAACACTCAAGGGGATTTCCTCATTCCTCTGGCCTAGGTCATGATAATATCATACTTCACAGGGTTGTTTGGAGTGCGACTGCTCCTGAATATAATGCAGGAGGAGGAGAGGCTAGTCTTTCTGTGGACGTTTGTTTGTAATCACTGCAGTCGGAGAGGAATGCAGAAACTTATCTTGAATCTCCATTATTCATAGGAAAATGCATTTTGAACAATGGGCTTCTGGACTCAGAGAGTCATGTGGCTCCATTTACAACTCATTTTACATTGTCACGTGTACTTGCATTAGTGTGTTCAGAGAAGTGCATGCATACAATCTCACACACACAGAAATGCAGTTTGTATTCCACGTGATTTTTTTGTGAGAAAAAAACTATTTCAAATCCAAGAATTGTGTGGGTGGGTATGTGCCAGGGTCCTGAGCCAAGTGTGCAGCAACAGACAGGACAGGGTCATGAGAGAGAGTGGGAGAGACGGGGCTCTCTCTGCTCACTGCCTGTCTGCAGGAGCCCCCGCCTCTGAGAAGTTATTCCCCTGCTAACAGCTAACCCTGTTTAGCAGAGCACCACCTGGTTGCGCAGAGGTAAAGACGAAGAGACAGGGAGGCAAGCGGAGGGAAATACATTCCAGGCAAGCTTCCACAAGCTCGCATCGCAGAGAGGTGGGTGGCGGATGGAGAGAGGGTGAGACATGTTGGACAAGGAGATGTTGATCGAGGGAGGAAAAAAATAACGACGGGGAGAAGAGCAACTCAATATCAAATCAACACTCCAATGACTCATCTAGAGAGCATATGAATACGACAGCAAGGAGGGTGATTACCAAGAGAAGAGCAGGAAGAATAATTGTTTATAACACTGCAGTAAATCTGGGTTACAAATGATTAAGTTTCATTTGACAGTTCTGCTGGTAAATTTGAAAGTGTCATCTCTCCCCTGACTGGGCAATATGATACTATATATAATGCAAATGAAGTGAGTTTGTGAACCACTATCAATTTATATCAAGGTGATTATCACTTTAATATCTCTGGTTGTATGAGGGCATTGGGGGCAACGTCACACGGAATTTTGTATCAAAGTCATGTTAACTCTGCACAAAATGTAGTAAAAAGAAGACAAAAGGCATTTTAAAGAGTGAAGACAAGGAGGGAGGTCACCTGCCATTTTTCTTAAGGCTCATTTATGCTCAATGTTACATACGTATAGAGAAACAGAAGGAGCCATTCTGTCTGCTCTAATTTTTCTCCATATTTGTGCACATCTTCTGAAAACATATGCATATGGACAAAACAGACAAAAACGGAGCAGTACCATCAGAAATAGTAGGGGGCAGTGTAACCAATAGTTCAAGCGAAACGACTACAGGACATGAGGAAGACATTTCAACAATGGGAGAACTTTTTATGTAGAGACTTGGTAAGTAACTACAGGCAAGGAACCAATATTAAATGTGAGTTGGAACCTGCTATAGTTAAAGTAGAGGACTGTGTGGGAGCCTTTTGTTCTGAAGAGGTACATTATCAAAACCTCTTCCACCATCGCCATTTTTGTTGTCAGAAACGTTTGCTTCTCTGCTGCCCTCTATTGGATGCATTACTTGACAACCATACCAATGTATGGTTACATCATTAAATGAAAGCGAACCTATCTCTTTTCATTTATAAAGGCAACATAAATGCCCCTTTATTCTGACAAATACTTCATCTGGTTGATACATGCAATTTAAGATTAATTTCTCAATCTTTCCATCTCACGAACCTCTTTGACGATTTCAACACAATTATCAACTGCAAGTAGATCAGTTTGTAACATTTACACATTTAGTTTTTTTGCTGCAACAGGTAATATTTTCCAGAGGTATCTTTCCTGTTATTCTTCCTGGTAGATCACCAAAGTAAAGTGACTTGCATGTCAACAGGTTTTGCCGCCCCTTAATTTTAAAGAATAGGTTCAGTGATTTTCTTGAGACACACGGTGTAAGCAAGGGTTACTGAAACAGAAGTAAATTTTTGTATTTGTTGGATCGATTTTCATCCTAGGAATTATTGCATTAGGACATTCTATCCATTCTATACAACCTTACTTCTAAGTCAACAGCAGTCACTGAGTGAAACAGGAGTGTGCACAATATCTACTCCACCTTCAATGTCTTCTGTGAGTCCCCAAATCCCTAACATCATGTACGTCACTATCCAGATCTGGTCAGGGAAGTGCCCAGTCAATAGCTGCTGAAGGGCTATGTTAAAAGTTTGAGCTAATGCTAAGACAAATGTCTTCTCCTCCATAAGTAGTTCCAGGAAGAGATGTGGTATGCAAGAGGCCCCTTCCTCCATCCATTAACTCATCCTCTATAACTTACCCTCCATTTTAATTTGAAAAGTACTGACGTGAAGAGATGGGGTAGAGTGACTTCACATCTCCTGTGTGTTTGTTTGTGTAAAAGAAACACATAAAGACATAGAGACAAAGAGACTGGGAGCAGAGAGGACAGAGACGTGTAGGCCTGATACTTGAGAGCTCTCCTCCCCTGTTGTTCCTATTGACTCGGCGCTCCAGCCTTCAGGGCGCGAGAGAGCGAATGAGTGACTCAATTATTGACAACACACAACTCTGCCCCATCATGAACATATGCCTCCTCTTTCATCGTCTCCCAGGCCGGCTATATGGAGATCTGGAATAATGGTAATGCGTGCCTTCGACGCAGCCCTCTTTCATTCTTGATGGCGAGCTCGACCAAAGTCAACAGTCTAACCTTCAATTTGCTGACACGCATCACAAATGTTTTAAAGCACTGAATACAAGCCCTCTGGAATTATACATTGTTATGTACAGCGAGTCATTCTCTCGTCCTCTCATCCATGGGCTTCATTTGAATTTGCCTCTAAATCCTTTTCAAATTGACAATTTTGAACTACAACATGCTTGTTTGGTTTTTCCAAGAAAGTCCAGCAATCTCCTACAAGTGTTAAATGTAAGTTAGTTAAATGTAACTGGTGGATTCAAACTGGATTTCATTCATAACCTCCCCTTCCAAAATAAATTAACAGGAAGAAGGGGCGGTTTTAATGCAACACGAAAGCATCAGCACCAACAAAAAGAAACAACTTCTGAAAGTTAACTATTACTGCTGCAAACATGACAATTTATAGGGGATAAAAAATGGCCAACCTGAATGTTACAAGAGATGTTTTGATATCATTTGTCCCTTCCTGCTATCGATTCCGATACCTGAAACAGCATATATGCCGATACCGAGTACCAATCTGATACCGGTGCATGAAAAAAAATAAAACAATTTATATATACTGAAATTGAATCTGTCTGTTTAATCTCAATCTGTCAGGGATAATTGGTTTGGTATGGCCTAGCGGAGGTTAAACCGTTTAATCTGGGTGAAACTAATATAATTTCAAGACATAGTGTCACAGCCGTACATAATGTGCATACTCACCTACTGTGTGATGCGGCCATCGCAATATCTTTAAGTCTAAATCTCTTCTGGGGATGTTCGCGTTTGCTTGGTCATCATTAAGTGTCGGCCATTATGCGTTTTTAAATGTGGCGGTTCTTCCCTCCCCCTTCTTTTAAACCACCAGTGTGTCAGACCTTTTGACCCCCCACTCGCGTTGCCCCTGGGCGCGGCCCCGCATGGCCCTCCTCCCTCCCTCCCCTGTACAAGTGTCTGATCAAATCCTCTGCTCCACTTCATCAGCTCTCAGCAAATCAATGGATATCACAGAGATTATCTTTGACAGAGTAATTACACAGAGACAGAGAACTCAGAGGATGACGTTAAGAAATGGGGAGGAGTGGCGGAGGGACGCCGTGCAAAGCCTCAGCTCTGCATGCACTCCTCGCCTTTCACTGCCCGCCCCGATCATATCAAGGAGCTGATTATGATATGTATTCGACATCACGACACATCAGTGTTTCATTTCATAAAATGAGATTGTACTAAATAGTCCAGTTCCCGAAGCAGGAATTAACAGCAGCGACCTGAACATTACATAAGAGCTTTAGTCACCCGGAAATAAACTAGCACACTAAACATCAGAGTGTAAACAATTGAAGTCTGTCGTTTCTCTTATGTTTTGTGATTTCTCTTTTCTCACACTCCTCGTCCTATCTCCATCCCACAATCTCTCCCTCCTTCCTCTAGCTACATGTTCAAGACTGTTAGAATGACTAACACCTCTTTTTCTCACTCTGAAATCCGTCTATGTTACTAATCAACACGATTGTTGGATCATACTAAAACACACGCGCAAAAAAATATACATATCAACACACAGTATGTCAACATACATTAATAAGCACCGAAAACTCATGCAAGCAGATACAGTACCCCAGCTTGAGGAGAGGAACCACACTGTTAGTGCATACAAACACAGAGACGCTAACGCTTGTGGCATAATATGTATTTTTTTTTTCTTCTGTAGGGCTCAGCATCAAGAGGACCACCAGCTGAGCTCTCACACTGAAACATACCAGCACATTAAACACCACCAAACAGTAATTTATGTGTTTACCAAACCAAAGATGGCTTTCTCCTGTGAAGCCACCTCTGAGGAGAATAAATGTTTGGTTGAAGTGGAAGCTGCTTAACTGAACTCTTCCCTCATGATGTCGCAGGAATAAGTTGCAGACTCAGAGCAGCAGTGTTTTATTCATCATCTTAATGAGTAAATAAATGAAAATGGAATAACTCAGCTTCACTGGAATAACTTAATTAGAATTGATGTGTAGCTGCTGACTAACTTCATGCGTGGCAGTAGCATGTAGAGCTCGTTTTACACCCATGTGATTTTTGCATGATGAATTAAAATGTAATCACCGTGAGGAAACAAAGTGTGAAAACAAATCTGAGACAGCTGACCAATTTAGAACCATTTTGTAAGATTATTTTACATCGAGACTGTAACAGGTTACAAATAGTTACTTCCTAAGCCTGGACGAAAAGATCACCCCCCAACAACAGTCGCCTTTCCACTCATCCCTCCTCTCTTGTGCAGCTATTTCAAATGTGTCCACAATAGAATGAGCTGTGTCTCTCCTGAGACCCCCCAAACTCTCTGTCCTTCGGCCACCTATCTTTAAACTGCTAATTGCCTCCAACATATGACCGGGACTGTTAATGCCACACAGCCAAAATCAGCGGCTGACCTCACAGCGTGGCCTAGTCATCTGATTTGTGTTAGCTGGCTGCCCTCTTGTCACACAGGCCATTTAGGACGTGGTCAACAGTCACATAATCCAAAGTACTCCTCTGCCTTTTTATGTCAGGCGTGATATGTAAATTCACAAATCAAACATCATAAATGAGCCACTCTGAATGAAAGCCCTTTGGGAGCGAAAAGCAATTACAGAATAATGGCTTGAATATTCTGAATATACGCAGGATGGAGGTGTGTGTGTGTGTGTGTGTGTGTGCTCAGCAGAACAACCTCCCTTGCATTGGCACTGATAGAGGGAAGCAAAGACAGACGAGGGACGAGCACAGCTGGAGTACGAACAGCAGCACAGAGGCAGGGGAGCGTAAACAGTCTCACTGAAGCATCCTCTCTACACGCACACACGAGTCCACATCTCTATTCATGGATATGCACAAAAAGAAAGGAGAAAAAAAAGCACCTCTCGCAGCGTGAACAGAAACACGAAGGAGGGTGAGTGACATGTGAAATGCAGGATAACACTCACCAGCCATTGTCAGAATTCCACAGAACAATCAAAGCCGAGCGGAGAGAGGAACCGAGGCTGAGCCAGAACAGGAGGGAAGGGAAATTAAAAATTGAAAAAAGGCAAGGATGGATAAGGGCAGAGGCGATTTCAAAGCTCCATTTTTTTTTTCTCCCCCCCAGTGCTGCTGCCGATACAGACTGCCGCTTGCCTCTTCTCTTCCTTACTTCTGGTTCTCTTCCTCCTTCTCTCCCTGACTCCTTCCCTCTCTGCTTTAAGGCAAGGGGTGGAGAATAAGCGCTATAATGCTCTCGCTGCTCCCTCTCTCCCACCCTCTCTTGCACACCCTGCACAGAGCATGCCCTACTTCCTGTCTTGCCTCTGACACGGGACACACTCTTCTCTCTTATGCTTGTGTTCATTCACTCTGACATGAATGAATTAAAGGGTAGCTCCCGAAAACCTGCCTCTGATTTGAGAATGATGAAGGTTTGTCCCCTTTTTCTCACTTGCTCCCTCTTCCCGAGTCCAGCTAAACCCTCCCTTTTCCCCCCTGTCAGTGATTGACTACACCTCCCAGCTCTGTTTCCCTGCGCAGGGAGGAGCCTGCATATGGATCGCGGGGGGGGGGATCACATGTGTGTGTGTGTGGTTGCAGCCCGGCTTGGCCCTGCCCCCCCCCCTGTGTGGCTCCAGCGGGGGTGTGTGTGTTGTGTGCTCTTTGTCCTGTCAATTCTGGTGCTTTTCCTGTCAGACACTATTGCTTGCCTCTGTTGCCACCGCTGGCAACACAGGCTAAGGCAAGGGATGGGTGGTGGGGGGGGTGCAATCAGCCCAGAGTGTTGACTCGGTTTAGCTCATGCTGGGCCCTGGGCAGAAAAAAACACACCATACATATGAGGCTGGAGCTGCAGCTTTGGACGAAGTGGCTTGGCCGGTGGGGCCAGCCAAAGGGTTGCTACTTGTAGTTCCAGACAGGAATTTGGGTGGGAGGGTTTTGCCATGCTCAATTTGAGCCAGAATTGGTGGACTGGCAGAGGAGATAGGGCTGAGTTTGAGGTTATTTGTAGAGCTCACACGGTGCAGGAACTGGCACGAGCCGGGGCAGGACACACACCGATAAGGCAGAGCAGCTGTGGAGCTATGGGCTGGTTTACAGAGCCACCACCACAGCTTCTGCACGTCTGCAATGATGTCATCAAATATGACATCATTTCCCCCCCCCCCATTTTCCTAGACACACAGACACACTCACATAAACCAAATGACCACACAATAGGGTGCGGAGGACAAATACTGAGCTCAGAGTTCACACCCAGTTTAAACAAAAGCACAGGTCACAGGCGCATTGTAAGCTTTTAAAAGACCAAAACCAGTAAACCTCTCCCAGTGGCTTGTTGCTGGCCACCTGTTTCCTCCTGTAACTGAAAGAATTACAGCCGCAAATATAACTTCACCTCCAGCTAGAATTTAGAGAAGGCTTAATGTAGTGGTCAGGGGGCTTTGGGTTGTGTGAATAAATAATATTCATTATTTATATAATGGATATAAATTGCATGATGAAAATAAGACCCACATTTTGCAGACTGCATGCTAAGGCTGGTTTAAAATAACAGATGTAATTATCTTTGGTCAGAAATATCATTGATCTCATCATAGAACAGACATATTATTAAGTTTACAGCTAAAGAAATGTTAGTAAGTGAGCATATCCTCTTTATGTATTTCTACAGACAACTACTGGCATTTCACTCAGTTTCAGTTCGAATCTGACAGTTTGAAAATTAGGTTAAAGTATATCTGATAAACAAAGCTTTATACAAAACATTATACGTTAAAAGGTTCGGTAAAAGGTGTCTCTACATGCTTTGAATAAAACATCTGTAACTCTAATTTGAACAGTGGACAACAATATTATTATAATCTAGTTGTGTTATTGATGAATTATTTATTCCTACAGTGAGATCGATGTCAGGGGCGATCCAGTGCAGTTGGTGGAGTTTGTACCTTGGCCTTCTTTGATTAGTTTACTGCAGAATATACAACGTAATATACTCATATGAGTGAATGAACAAATGTGTGAATCTCTGGAGGTGAGTGAAGGTGACTCCATGGATTTGTTAGTGCTTGTGGCTGAGCCAGCTAACCATAGACTATGTATATAAAGATTAACGACAGGACTGCTCCCAAAAGTGAGGCCAACAAATCTCAATCGCCCCCTGCTGGCTGGCTGCAGTATGGTTCATAAAACCTGTCTTCTCCACTTTAGTGTATGGGACACTGACCCAACGAAAATGTCAAAACAAACATAAAATAAGTTCACACCGTTGTATGTTTGAGTGCAAGTGTTTCTACTATATTTGATTTTAGTTAGTTATTTTAGGATGTAAAAACGGGAGGAAATGCCATGACTGACAGCTGAGACTGACACGTGATTGATGGAATGCATGCATCAATGGGACCTTGCAAGCGTGGCACCATCCCCTGATTGGCGCACACTATGAGAAATTGTCAAAGCATATTTAAATTTAAGGTTTTCATGCAACAGCGGAGGAAGCGTTCTTTTTACCGGTCGGCTTCTTATCCTGATGCAAACCCCTCTCATGCTTATCACTGTTAATAAAGGCACGCTATGTGTGGCTGCTTTTGAAGATCAACCTTTTTTCTTTTTAATACAGCTTAATGAAGGTATCATCAGGAGTGCTTCTTCATTAATAACTTCCTCTGAGCAGTGCCTCTGGGCTCCGGTCCATTCATAGATTGTACCGTTTCTATCTATCACCCCATCGGATTCCAAAAAATCTAAGAAGCGACTCCTTTCTGGTTCACTTAATCCAATTAGATGAGCCAAAAGCTACCACTTCTCTCACTCTCCACGCACTCACTTACGCGCACACGCACGCACACAAACATGCACGCACTCTCTCACACACACACACATCCAGCCGCTAATCACCGTCCCTTTTATTAGTCCGATTAGCTGCACCTGTAACACACTGCTTCCAGCTCCTGCAGCCGTTGCCAACATTTAATCACCACTTTCCCCACCACCAGCACCAGCATCAAGGCTCCATCGAGTCAATGGGATGATGCTCTGGTAGGTTATGTTGCCAATAATTTTAACAACAACTATCATGCGAGTTTTGAAACCACCTTGGTAGCACTATTGCCAAATTGCAAAAAAGATGTGAATAGGAGCTGGAGCTGGGTGTAAGTTAAGCCATCAATGAAATTAAGTGTGGGGTGAATTAGGGCTAAGCAATTACATAATATCAATCGTTATCAATAGCAAAATAACAGCGGTTCAATAATATTATGACTGCATCTAAATACCATAAATACTCAATTACCGCAGGTCACTTTTACAGTTTCAGAAAGAAAATCGACATATGACTAAAACAGACATTTCTGCAGTTTAACATTTGATATTTCTGTAATGTGCAATATTGTAAGATGCAAACAATTTCCAAACCACAGCGTGCCCTAAACTCTTTGAATGGATCATGTGAAAAAAAATAGATGCAGTGTTTTTGGATGGACAGGATGAGAGTGCAGTGTGATTGCAGGGAGCTATTTGAGAGTTAGCTGAAGCACAATGAAAAGCTGAATGTCTGACCCAGACACAATCCAGCTCATGATGACAGCACTCACAGAACACAGCCTCTATTTTCTTTATTTTTTTAAAAGGGATACTGAGATCTGTCTGGCGCCATCTCAACTCTCCTCCAATCCAGTGCTTGTCCCTTCATTTACAATTCCCCGTGTAGTGGGAATGCAACGCAGTGCAACGGCAGCCATCAGTAAAGAATGCAACGGTCTGCATCACACTAAGGGAATCAGTCTAATACATTGTGACTGATTCTAGTCAGTGGCAAAAAGAGTTATTTTGCACTGGTCGTCTTGTGTTTTGTGCGTGAGAATGACAGGCGAGTGGTGTGTGAGTGCGAACCGAGATGCACCTCTGACTTGTGGGGCAACCCGACGCTTGTGCTCAGAGGGGAACAGACAGCTCGACACCTTGGTACTGCTATGTTTATTTCTAACCAGGTCAGACTGCAACAAACAGAGCTGTGCTGCTGTTATGATCCACATGGCAGTCCCTCTCTTCTCTTTAATTCAGCTTGACACATTTCAGATAAATATCGCAGCATTATTATTTCATTAACAGCGCATAAAAAACGGTTTAGTAAAGAGAATGACATAACAGGTATTGCATCCATATTATTACATGAAATGCAGTAGATCTACTGTTTAGACATGTGATATGTTTATAAGAATCCAGAGAACATAAGTTAAAGCTACTAAATTCATTTCAGTCAGGTAACTCGCGTTTGGAGTTGATGCTGGAGTGGTGGAAGGGCTGAATTGACGATCAGCAATACAGACGCAGGGCAGCAGAGGAAGGAAAAAAATCTTTGCTGTATAAATAAAGCGCCAAATTGGGAGTGTGTCTATGATGATTGTGGACAGTGTGGCATGTCCCATGATTAGAACAGTGAAGCTCAAACTGGCTGGACTAACTCGCAACCATCGCTCCATTTACGGCAAGGATCACTATGAGGTGGACCATGGTACCGATCCGGACTCGGACGCCATCCTATCCAGGGTCCGGAATTATAACCATTAAATCATTTTGTCAAGGGCTTTTCCTTTTTTTACCGGCAAAGCTTTTCTAGCCTTTCTGGCACTACTTGAGCTGCCCAGGAAACTCACAGATCAAGCACATCAGTGTTGTCACATGAGATGATGACAACACTGAGCCAATCAAATATGTGAATTACAATAAGCGTTCTAATCAATGTCCTTGGGCGCACCCGATCAGATAAAGTGACTCTGTTTCACTGCTTATTATTTTTTTCTATGATGAATCCCTTTATATTAAGTGATATACATATACATATTTTCAAAAAAGGCATTCGGTCATGTATTTAATTTTGTACTTGACATGAAAAAAGATAATTTATTTGTCATTAGAGTATTTACTTATGATCCCAATAAGTTTCAATGCAAAAACTGAAAATATAAATATAATCTTTGATTTGACAGTCAGTTGTTGGCTATAGACAGAGGTTGATAACTAATATTTCAATATATAATGATCATAAATCTAGTTAGACATTATGATGGTCCAGACCTTTGCTTAAGGATGTTTTCTGTATCTGGACCTCTCTGAATTTTGATTTAATTTCCCTGATTAAAAAAAAAAAGAAAAGAAAACATGTCATTAGACTGAAAGAATAAAACAAAGAACGAATTATACTAATATGAAGATGATGAATACAGAGGAGAAAATCTTTATAACAGAAGTTTTTAGAAGGGATTGTGTTTCCTTTCTGTCATTGTATTTACTTTTAAAAACTGATATCACAGTTTCTGAGCCTAAGTACAGACACTGTTTGACCTTGGCGAGGCAGCCAGGATCCCTGAAACCAAGTCTGAGGTGTTCTTTCACACACTTTTTAATATTACATTTCATAATTTATTATTTATAATATTTTAAAAATAGAAGCAATAGCACTTTAGGAAGTTGAGAAAACAATTTAAAATTGTTGATGCAGTCAAAGAGATTGATGTAAGAAGGCAGGTCACGAGACAATGGAGTGAAACAAGTTTTGCGCTTTGGAGGTTTCCAGTGATGCAGCATCGCAGAAACGACAGGAAGGCCATTCCACAAGACTGAAAGATCAGAGATACATAAGTAACTGAAGTCTTGTGAACACAGATTGTGCACTGCCTCGTATGATGCACTACAGTCCGACAGGTCGTCAGGTGATTCCTTTATCTTTGCACAAACAATTGGCTGCACTGTAAAGTCAAGAGCGTTTAGGAAGGCCAGACTGTTTGTATTAGGTGCTGAGGATGGAGGCCAGATGTGACTTGGATCAGTCGATGCAGAGTCAGGAGGGCCGGTGGACGCGGAGCCAGCCCGTCTGTAATACGCAATTTAGCAATCCAATTCACTGCTGGCTCACGTCCCCAGAAACAGAAGCACGGATGATGCTGATCAAGCTGCAGAAATCTAAAAAGAGGCTGCCTGTTTTTAATTTTCTGAACATAATGGATAGGCAGATGGTGACTGGAAATGTAAAAAGAAAATCCTCCCTGCTCCAAATCATGGGACCTGTTAAAGTAAGGATGCAGTGAGGATTCATCTTGCCAAGCCGAAATATCCCTGATATGAATGCTGCCGTCTACGCAGTATGGATCAGTGGATGGAGCAACGGTATAGAGGTCCTGTCAATCATGACGCTTCAGCACAATGGCACCCAGGAGAGAGTATATATATTCACTAGATCCAGACATATCACTGACAGCTTTGAGAAAATATTATTTGACGTGTACTTTATTTAACTTTGACTTTTTAGTTTGGTCCACGTCACATCCACTAACATGGGGGAGGTAGGGTTTATGACCTATTTACTGCAGCCAGCCACCAGGGAGCGATTGACAATCTTTGGCTTATACACATGGTCTATGGATCATTATCAGCTGATCATGATGGTGAGCTATGCGGTGATGGTAAGTCTACTCTTTTACTCCGCACGCACGCACACACAGACACACACACACACACACACAGACACACAGACACACAGACACACAGACAGACACACACACACACACCGAGTGAATCAGGGTAATAAGTGGTAAAGTGGCAGAGAGGCCTGTTAGTGAAGGGAAAGTGGTGAAAAGGTATCTAGAGTCATTACCATGGTAATTTAGTGGCTCGGTGATAGTCATTGAGCATCTGGACTGTCATTCACTCAACTCGTTTACATATGCACTTGATTTTCTTTGATATATACAATTTTTATCAACGTCCTTTCCAAACGTGTTTTTATCTCTGGACAAAAAGTTTTGTTTTCCCTTTTATAATTCCTTTAATAGTCTGTGTGTGACTCTTGTCAATCATTTTAACTCAATCCCTATAGATTCCATAAAATCCAATATTCTTTAAATTCAATCCCAAACATTCGTCAGGGAATCAGTTTCTAATATTTATAATACTGCTGCGTGATAAATAAATGAAAAGTCTGTGACCGTAGTAGATTAAAGAGAGGGATGAATGAATAAATGAGAGTTTGCATGTATACTGAGCGCTTCTTTAAAGGTTGCGCAGGGTGCTGCTTTGATGGGGCCCTCGGTATTCCTGTCACGCTCGATGCCCTATCCATTACAGCTCATTACCCTGGGAGCGAATGAAAGAGACGAGAGCCTCTGGCCGCACATGCCCGCTCGCACAGAGGGGCCCAGCAGGGTTAAACATCAACTACACCACGAACCCCACAAGCTGGGCAGGTGTCAACAACACTCGGACCGCCCTGAGGAGGATTCTGCTCCAAATTACACAGAGAGGAAAGTGATCAGAGGGGCATTATGGAACACATCGAAACTAATGTCCAACGCTGGTCTAATAAAGTACAGTGTGAAAATCATGATCACATTTGCCCCCATCCAATGTGAGGATGAGCTACATTTTCCATAAAGGAAGAAAATAATAAGCAGAAAATAACTTGCTGAGAAGTGAAGCCAAAGCTGTTCACACACAATTTGAAAAAGAAAAGTACAATTTAAGTTTACCTTAATTATACATCAAACTTTATTGCAGCATATAATTAATTTAAAGCAGCGGGAGTTTCACCTTGGTTCTCAGCTGTACTCTCCAATTTGTAGTTAATGTTTTCAGATAGAATGATTATACTGTAATTATTTTTTTAAACAAGGCAGTTGACTAAATAAGAGATAAAGCACATTAGAGATAAAGCAGTAACACTGACTAAAGTATTGACTGACTAAGACAGTATATATAAAATCATAAATGTTTCCAGGTGCTTATAGACATTCTCATCTGAAGTTAATTCAAAAGCAAAAATGTTTTTCCTATTTTGACCCTCAGACTTTCACAAGCATCCACTTTTCCAGTACATGAGAGGATCATTTTCATTGAGTTTACGATGATGGTCTATTTCTATGAGTGTTTGAACACAAGCAGTAACTGAAACAAGCCTCGTTCAGAACACTGAGTAGAGAGTATCCTCAATTCAGGGGACCTACCCTTGGGATCGCTGCAGTTGAAGACCAATTGTGTACTTTCGACCCTGAGCAGCCTCGGCCAGCCTATCCCACAATCCATTGTGATTTTGTAACTGTTTTTCAAAGAGATAATAGCGGCAGAAAAGGGACGTGATGTCCAACGCTTAAGCTTTCAAATGTAAGTATCAGGCTTCAACTCAACGGAACAGCTAACAGTGTGCCTGTTAAAAAACACAGGGGCGACTAAAAGTTTTTCCGTCGTGTCCACCTTTAGCTATGTTGCTAGGCGACAGCGGTGAGGTGGCACAAGCTGGTGACACAGCAGGAATCCTCCGTAGAACAGACCATCTCATCTGGGTTCGGCCTTCCCACTCTACACAGCCCATGAAGGCTGTGTCCTCAGCTACTTTATCTAAGGTAACGCACTACTTTGAGGGTCTAAAGCTTCGAAACCCATTGACAGAACTTGTTTGAACTCTGTCACAACAGTAAAACAGAAACACACTCTTGTGCCTGTTTGCTAAAATCTCAAAACTGAATAGCCATCTCTGTCCTTGAGGCAAATGAAGAGCACTCTGTTTATGAAAACAAAGGCTGACAAATGAGGGTTTTTTTATTATAAAAAAAGAAAAAAAACACACAGCTCTGCCCGAGCACCAAAACAACACCACATCACTCTTGAATTAATAAAATGCTCATTAGGAGATATAGAAACAGAGACAGATGAGGCTATGAAGTCGTGTAATCATGACCAAATTAGAGGCATTAGATGAGATGTTATTGATGGCTTCATTGAATGTGCATGGGATGCAGCTCAATAATGCACAGTAGTAAGTGGAACCTGCTCTGTGCAACACATTAATACCCTGAGAGCTCTGATCCATCTTCACCAAATAATGCTGATACATTGCAAATGAGATGGAGTGAGGAGAGATGCCAAAGAGAGGAGGAGGAGGATGCACTCTTCCTCGGCCTAATTATACTGCAGCAACGAGCATAATGAAACCACTGCTGTTGTGTTTCTCCAGACGAGCAAAAAAACCCCCCCAGGCATTTGATTGTTGTCACTATTAAGTACGACGCCTCTCTGGACAGCGTTCAGGCTGATACACATATACTGTGTGTGTGTACACTGGTAATCATTAGGATGAACACTGAATAACACTTATCCTTATCCATATAATAGTGATTTGATGCTATAAAAAAACGGGGTGAAACTTCATGCTTGACAGCTGAGACTGACTCGCGATTGGTCGACAGCCGCTCCTCACCATGATCACCACTGCACTGCTTCTGGCTCCACATGACGTCAAAAGCGCAAAAGCCTGTGGATCTGGGACATTTTTAATCAGTTTTTACAAGACAGGAATGTGGAGATGTGTCATATTCTTTTATATGCAGTCTATGGTATGATTTAGCGAATGAATGAATTAGGTGAAGACATAATGAATCGATTATAAAGAAAAGAAAGATTGCGTCTGTATGTGTGCATGGTTGTGTGTTGTAGGGATGTTGCATGGCCCTCAGCTTTAGAGGAGTGGGACTGGAAAAAGGAGCATGAGGAGCTGGTAAAGGAGACATTTTCCCCAAAAGAGAGAGAGAGATAATATAAATGGGTTGGGAGCAAGCAAATAATGACAAATGTGAAAGAGACAGGAGTCAAGGAAGAGAAACGCTGGCGCTGTTGCACGAAATGATGCGGCGAGGGCAGGGAGAGGAGAGGAGAGGATTCGGGGGGGCGAGTCTCTGAGCACTCGACTGGGCTTAATGTAGCGTAAATCCACCAGTGAACTGTGGCTCCAAACAACAGTTCCAAACATAACTGAGAGACGCAGATAAGAGGACCAACGTGACAAATGATAGTGGAGCAGGAATGCACCGGAGAGAGAGAGAGAGAGAGAGAGAGAGAGAGAGAGAGAGAGAGAGAGAGAGAGAGAGAGAGAGACGGGTGAAATAAACACACCAGAGCGAGAAGGGAGTCAAAGAGAGACAGAGGCAGGGACTAAGAAGGGTTAATAGACTTTGGGATTGACTGTCAGTGAATGAGGGAGTGAGACGTGAGGAGGGGGAGACAGGACCCAGAAGAAGGGAGAGAGCAATAGAAAAAGGTTGGATATTACAGTCGGACCACCTGGGGAATGTTTACAGAATTTAATAACTCTAAATGTCATCACTTTATTGGATTTATGTATGGATGTCTCTCCCTCTCTCTTTCCATCTTTCTTTCTTTCTTACACACACACACACACACACACACACACACACACACACACACACACACACACACACACACATGTAGCACCCCCACCTGCAACAATTACCATGGCACCCATCGCTGCAGCTTTATGGGGAGATGACAGGGAGGTTTGTATGAAGGGCTCTTGAATTCGGTTACAGGCAGGGAAAGCTCCTTAAAACACACACGCTAGTGTTTCACTGACTTACAGTATATGGTCTCTGAAAACTTTACATTACAACTGTCAATACAAGGGAAGACATCACAGAGTTCATGGAACACATATTCAAGACCCCAGTGAGTGAAGATATCCTTGTGAACGCTTTGCATGATCAACACCCTTCGATACTTAAAGTAAAGGCTACTTTCACCCAAAAATGGCATGAGGGATGTGCGTCCATATCACTGAGTGAATGGTTGTTTGTCTCTGTATATATTGGCCCTGAGACACGCTGGCGACCTGTCCAGATTGAACCCTGCCTCTCACCTAATGTCAGCTGGGGATGGGCTCCAGCCCCTTGCGAGCCTTACAGGATAAGCCATATAGATAATGGAGAGATGGATGCAGTTAGATATTTATTCATAAACAAAGACTAATAATATATTAAGTCCTAACTGGTCATGGCTGATGTTTATTTACTCTCTCAGAACCGTAGGTCAGTGTAAATCTGGACATTTTATTATGTCCATCCATTATCCGCTCTGAGCCTCTCCCACTATCAGAGGTGGAGTTTATATTTCAAAGGTGGAGCACACACACTAAGGGCAAGCATAAATCTTCAAAAGGGCTTTGGCTTTAACAATGACTGATACGTCCCTTTCATGTCTTAAAAAATGCTTATAATAGAAAATAGTCACTGCATTGACTTACATCGTAGGGGGAGACGTGCAGAATAAAACCACATTACAGATATGGGAAGTCCTCTAATAGGCCCCTGATATCTTTCCTGCACCTCAAAGCAATATGAATATTAAAATATGTGTTTCTTATAAAACTAGAGCCTGGAGGAAAGCAAGCAGCAAATTAAAGATAATTTCCCTGCACAAGAATCATGATTGATTTGTCCAATACTGCCTTCTGAAAAAGTGGGGGGGGCATATCCTCTGTGCACCCCTGTAATTACGCCCCTGACGGACATATATCTCCCAGCGTGCAGCATAATGCTCCCTGCAATGCAAACATAATTGAAGAATATGCTGAGCAGATTGTCTGAGACGTGCGAGACAGAGGGAGCGGGAAGAGAAATACTGATGTAACAAATCTGTTCAGCCATTTTATCCATCTGCTGATATTCAGAGCTGAAGTCTGAGAGTGACGGCAAAAAAAGGCTTCCCTGCTGTGTTATTGAAGCAGCCGTTCCATAAAGACGCATGAGTCACCAGTGCCCACAGTGCTGAGAGCTGCAGTTACTCAAGCAGGCACACACAAACTCACACACACACAAACACACAGAGATTATGCATATAAGGAGACATAATCACAAACCATCAGTTACATCAAACTACTACTGTGGCAACGAAATCCAGACACAGAAGTGTTCCCATGATCCCACAGTGAGGGACTGGATGGACAGGTAGATGGAGCATGGCTACTGTCCTAATAGGATAGAGGATGTAGGTGTGTGTGCGAGTGTGTGTGCGTGTGTATGTGTGTGTGCTTTCAAGGAAGCTGGCGCAGGGTATGACAGTATGTAGTGTGTGTGTTTGTCTGTCTGTGAGGGGGAGAAAGAGAGAGATAGTGAGTGTGTATGTGTGTGAACACAAACACACACACAAACACACACACACACACAAAACCAAAACTTTTCTTGCTTGGACGATGCTGTGGGGAGGACAGCAGCAGAGAAAAGAGAGGATGAGAAACAGCCCTGAATATTACATACTACTGGATTATTCAAGTTTTCTTGCCAACACACTTCACTGTTCTATTGGCACACAGAGATGCTTCTTTGCATCAGTGGAATTGGGTGGGAGCACCGGTGGGAATGAGCAACGTTGTGTATGATACAAAGAAAAAACATGGACTCCAAAACATTGAAACCGGAACTTATAACATACTCAAAATGTGTATGTACATGTTCTGCTTTTTAAATAAAACTATATCTTCGATTTAAAAAGACTAAAATAAAGATGGGAAAAGATAAGACACACCTTCTTTATCTTGACTAATTCATTTGCATCTGAAAAAACTTCTATTGGAAAAACATCTGCCAACTGTTTTGGAAAAGAATTACAGTAAGATGGCATAGTGCACTGTGTAACCAACACACTGGGCTGTTGCTAAAGAAACTAAAAGCCCACACGTTTCGACCCACTGTGATATTCATCAGTGTGTCCAGTCAAGGTCGGAGTTGCTCAGATGAGATAAGCAGAAGCCAGTGAGGGTCAGATTATCTCTGATACAAGAAAAACACACAGAGCAGATGAGAGCAACACGACACAGGACAGAGGACATTATCAGGTCAGCACACAGAACAATGGCAGACCACTGCACAGAGACACTTGGTTATATTGAAACAAACACATAGTCTAGCCTACATTTGTCCAAATGGTGTCTTTGCAACTGCAGAGTGCTCATTGTCCAAACTGAAATGTATAAATAAAGGCCTCTAAAAGTGAACCAAAGGGCTTAAAGAAATGTGTATTTGTGAGTCTATTAGCTGCTAACTAGTATTGTCTTTTCTTTTCTTTTGCCGACCTCATTAACTAAATACTCACACAAAGTCGAAGCCCATCAGACGTTGTTTGATGAAGAATTAGCCTCTAGGGGCGACGGTAATATTGTGGGGCTTCCAATGTAGAAAGCAGATATTGGGGCCATGACTGTCTACCGTTCGCCACATGAGTCAAACTTTTCTCCACACAACACAGCAAATCTTGTTTGCTTTAGGTCCAGAAGACATTTTGGCTAATCTCTATTAGCATCTATCTGTGTATGAATGCAAAAAAATTAAGCAAATGGCACATCTGTCACCCTGCACACGGAGTGTTTACCTGCGGGCCACCAAAGCCTGTGTTTGATCAAACTAGAAACAGAAACCAGAAGCCACAAAATCTTGTCTCAGATTTTACAATATTCATAAGAACAGAATCTGTTTATAGAGATTACTCATCCCACAACTACATCTATGAAACTGTTGGTAGTGCCCTTCAGCTGAACGTTCTGTTCATCAGTATTTTTTGAGCAGGAAAGTTCACACTTATTCCACTAACTGAAACGTGTACAGTGGATAGATTACAGCTCGGGCCACAATTTTCTATTCAAACACGACCGAGCCAGAGAGAAAACTAACCTAGCGATACCCGAATCCGACAGGGATTCTGTATTTAGAGAACAAACCCGACCTGAGTGCTTACAGGCACGTGAAGTGTAAAAAATCAAGTAGATAGCCCAGCTAATGTGACCTTACCTGACCTGCGCACAAAATACCCATCCACACTGGACTGTTTCTGCTTTGCTATGTAGATAAGGAGTGTTCAGTTAGTGTCCAGCCTCGGATTAACACTGATGAATATTTCATGTTGGACGTCCAGCTGCTCCTCATCTGCAGGTCTCCCCCCTGAGACCACCTGAGGCTACGAGGCCTAACAATGTCATCACAGCAAACACAGCATCGACACGTAACATGATGCTGCGCAAACATTAAAATATGGTTATGAAACTGAGATACATGCAACTTTTATTCCTGTACAACGAGATACAACAGCGGTCAGCGCTCGAGCTGTTAACCGCTCCACTGCGTCTTTCATATTCAAGGCTGAACATCTGCACACCGGGGAGTGTTCGGGGTATAGGATTCCTTCCCTCCTCCCTTCATCTCTACTTTGTCTCATCATTTCTCTTTTTCCTTCTCTCCCTCTGCCAGTTCCCCTGCCCGTCTTCTTCTTCTGCTGTGTCTTCTGCCCTGTGGGGAGACTGCTCCCAGGCTGCCAGGGAGCGTCACCGACTCCCGCTTTCAGCACATTACTCTCTCGTTCTGCATCCTTTTCATGCTTTCTCACTTGTTTTCGCACACACACACACACACAGAACGATATCTATCTCCTACCCTTATAATATCCTACAAGAGTGAAAGCACCAGAGTGGCATTTCTCTCTTCCTCTACTGCATGTGTATGGAGATCATTAAATACGAGTCAGTGTGTGCATTTGTAAGTGAGGTATGTGTGTATATGTGTGTGTATGTTTCTGTATTAAACCAGGTGAGATAAGCCGCCCCCTGGACATTCCAATTTCCTGTCCGATATTTGCCGTCTTCCCAGAGCAATTTATCGAAGAGAGAAACATAAATGCTGATAGCTTAGGAAACCGTTCTGCTGTTTGAAAAATAGAGAAACTGAGGGCTGAAATTGGAGAGTGATGAGTTGGAAATGGACAGAAAGAGGTGAAGTTGGAATGATAGAAGCGATAAAAAAAAAAATTTAATGGGCAAGAGAATGAGAAAAGACAGTGGGACGAAGAGGAGGTATGAGATCATTTTGTACGACTGCAGAGTTCGCCATGTTCCACGCTAAACACTTGGTAGCGTTCTCTTGTGATAGTCTGACAGTGATGTTAATGCCTCATTAAGAGTAAGAAGAGAGGCAGCCATTCATCTGCCGGTTTTAGAACCGAAAAAATGCAGAACATCTCTTCAAATGCAGCATTCTCATTAATTAAAACCACAGATGGACGCCTTGGCTGTTCTCCAGATGCGCTACAAAGATAGGCACTGGGAATGATAGCTGTTGAAAATCGTGTATGGAAAGACGATAAAAAAACACGGGGTGAGAAGGCGCCGTGGTTACGGATCCACGTGGCCTGGTCTGGAATTCTAAATGACATCGTCAGGCGAGGGTCAATGTTTGCCAAGTGGACGAGTTTCTGAGGAAATTAGGAGACTATCAGAAATGGGCAATTAGCACAGCCTGAAGCTAAACACTATCACATGATGTAGAGCTGTGAGCAGGAGACCCAACCCAAATCTGTATTGTTTATACTCGGAGGCAGTGGATGGAGAGGATTATAGGAGAGGCAGGTTGTTGTGTAGGACTGGTCGATTTAACGTTGACGTTACCTTTCATATAAGTATCTGACGAGTATTAGCGCCATTAAAAATAGCACCGATTTCTGGAATAAAGTCAAAATTTTATGAGAAAAAGTCGCAACTTCATGAGAATAAAGAAAAAGGACAAATTAAATCATAAAAACTAAAATATTCATTAAAATATTATTCTAATAATATTACATGTTTATTCTCGAAATCGTTTTCTTCCCTTGAAGTGGCCCTGGTACTCCTTTGTAGGATAGATGGATGAATAGATGGATGGAGTAACTATTTCTATTCGGGTTAAATATTTGTTATGTATTTGTTTCTGTCTTCAGAATCGACAAGGACCAGAAAAAAAAGATCAAGAAATGCATGTAAACAAAATATCTACTGAGATAAATCCACTATCCACTATAAGTCTAAATACTCATAATTAATACAGCGTGAAATGTTTGTAGCCACAGGCCTTGTATCTCAGATCAATCCCAACAACAGCATTAGAGCCAAAATACCAACATTTTGATTGAATATTATTATTATAATATTTATCATACACGCTGTATGTGGTGTGTTTATCTAAAACATTCAATCCAACTCAGGATGTTCTGCTTATCTGATTCGTTTCTGAAGGAATAACATGTGCTTGGTTAGAAAATCTGTTTTTAAGCGATTGGTTACTAACACACAACAATCTAACCTGTTGAAAGTTTCTTCTTTTCCCTTCGAGGAAACATTCTATTCCGACCAGTGTTTATATTAATTCTACTGCTTCGCCCAGATGACGAGACAAAGCAAAAAAGTCCTGCTTGACCATAAGTAGGTTACAACCTTGATATTGCAGAGACATGCCATGACAGAACAGAGGAGAGGAGACTCGTCATGTGTTTCTGAGAGAGAACGAGAGTAAAGAGCGAGACGCATTAGAAGTGACAGATTGGAGAGTCAGGATTTGCTGGTTTTCACAATATACTGACAACGCAACACAAAAACGTCAACTGTGACCTGAATAACCAGCCATCAGAAGGAGTGAGGCACCGGAATAGAAGGCGGCGGACAAACACAAGAGCAAAACAAAGCTGCAGCCCGGGAACCAACGAACCCCTACCTGTCATTGTCGACGCTCCTGAAGCCGGGGAGGATGTGTCTGAAGCTGGAGTTGCGGTCAAGTTTGGGCTGACTCTTGGTGCGTTTTATCGAGCCCTTCAGCCGCCGGCTCAGAAACCCCTGATGGAGAGAGACAAAGACTGTCAATACAGCGGTGCCACTGCGAGTTTGCCACGAGGAGAGTCTCAGAGACGTCAATCACTGGCGCTCAACTTGGCAGCAGGACAGAATACATTAAAACTGACATATACCTGCCGCAACCTTAATCTGCTGAGGCCCGAGGTCACGAGTAGTTAAAGGAGAAACAAATGGGTATAGATTTTCATATCAGGCTGAGAGCAATGTTCACTAGAGAAGCCGGGACAAGGTCAGACAAATAATATTTCCTGAATACAAAACTTCTAACAACATCAAGCACATTCACACACAGGACCATGACTAAAAGAGGATTCTCAGAGAGCGCAAGCAGAAGAAAAGCCGGTAGGAAATACTTTTGGCACAATTACAGCGCTAACTGTGTCTGTATTTGTGACCTCCAAATACAGTGTTTTGTAATTATTTCCACAAACTAATTCAGCGGATACACCCATTTATCAGTTTGCTCATTTCCCTCCTTTGTCTGAGTCTGTGTGTTTACTCCTTCCCAACATCTGCAATCGCACTCCCCCAAGCACCTCGCCGTCGCCATGGCAACTGCCGGCTGGCATAAGGAGCGAGAGCATATGAACAAAAATGAGATGTGGTGCAGGAATCTCAGGATGCTGCAAGTTTATTTGAGACCCCGTTCGTCTTGGTCACGCAGACGCAGAAGATCACGGAGGAGAGGAGCGAGAAGAGGATGGCCAGGAAACCAAGGTGCCGAGAGTTGATAGAGAATGTATGGAGGGCAGCATGAAGAGGACAGAGCTTCATGAGTGAGCCAGTGTGCAGGAGAAAGTAGTGAGTGGATAGCGAACAGGCTCAGGTGCAACTTTAGTTACAAGCAAACAACATGGCAGCTGATTCACAAGCTGAACAATAGACTAAAAAGGCACAGTGCAGTCAAGGCACTCGTTTAACTCGAGTGACTTTAACCTTATGTCACTCTATTACATAAATTTCGCAAAGACAGGTGACAGGCGACAAAAATGAGACCTCTTTGCGCCGTCGCCAGGCCGTCAGCAAACCTGTATAATTACCACCTACAGTGTGAATAGGTCGCCCCGGGCAACAATGGAGTAGGTTTAATTAGAGAGCGACTTCCAGACAGGCTGCGAGCTGATCACAGAGGAAGCTGCTGCCTCCTGACGAACGACGCCTGTCATCAGGAAAGCACTCCGAGCAGGGAACAAAGACGAGCTAATGTCGGTATATTCAAGCTCACGCCAATAACAGTGTGGATGTTTCATTAGTGTGTGTGTGTGTGTGTCCAAAATCAATAGCTGTGTCCCAGTTTCACACCATATGCTAAACTGAAAACTGACATATACCCAGTTAATACTTAATTTTCTCCCAAAGAAATCTTGATTTTTGAGTGTGTTGTTTATGTCCAACGCTGTTCCGCAATGCAAAGCTCATAGGAAATCGAGGAGCTATTTGCATCTGCTAAATATTACAGCAAATTTCATATGGTGGTGAGACGGCTCGAGAAAAATGTTGGAAAACAAGAACAAAATGAATAAATAAAGGCACCCTCCATCGATTCTGCACATGAAGTTCAGTTTACTAGACATGGGGACGACTCCTCAGCCTGTAGAAGCAGTTGTATAATTTTATCTCTGGCCCTTGGGGGAGCTTTCTAAAGTCTGTGAATATAACTCAGTTCAGGCTTAGAGACAACGAACCTAAAACAGCGAGACTGTGTTTGAAAGAGTTTAAAAACTGTTGGATCTTTTCTCCCAGAAGGAAAGATCATAGACTGACTATAAAGATGGATGACATGACAGTTTCCCAAAAGGGAAGCCAAAGCATCTTGATCACCACCTGGTGGCTGGCTGCAGTACAGGTCATAAACCTGGCCTCCTCTATGTTAGGGGATGGGACATGGACCAAACTAAAAAGTCTAAGTAAACATTAAATAAGATGGTTTCTGTCATTTTATGTAGTTTTTATTACAGTGATGTTTGTTCAAGTGCTCATTTGTCAGGTAAGTTTGGTTTTAATAATTGTTTTTATAAAAATAGGGTGAAATGTTATGTTATTGTCACTTTAAATGTGCTCATTCATCATTATCATCAATGGCTACTATCCACATACTAGATAATGATCAGATTTAGTCAGTATCACTTTTAGCTATTTAAAAAGAGTTTGTGACATGGTTCCTTTCTGAATCAAACTTTCATTTCACCTTTTAAATACATTGTTCACGCCACACATGTATATGAGCGTTTTGGCATGAGGACAAATCAGCATAGGCACCATTCTGAATAATGACAAATATGAGATGGCACTTGAAATGGGATTATTGTTCCTTGGACTGCATTTAGCATGACCTCAGATTACCTCCTTCAACAACATGACAAGAGAATTTATTGAGAGGCAAGATATTTTTAAAGGCAACGATGGTGATGAAGTAGAACAATCACCCACGCCCAAACATATGCACAAACACTGGCACACACCTTCTCTCATTTCCGCATATCATCACTCACAATCCCCTCCAAATTCATCGTAATTCCTTGCCTCTTCCCTTTAGCCCCTCGAGAGTCTGTGTGCCTGCTGTTGTTGGCATATTCACAGCTCACAAATTAAAATGCTTCCCATCCACAGAAATGTGTCCCTGTAGGTGGACTGATGGCTGCTCTGTGTGTGTTTTACTTTTCTCCTTCCCCTGATGGATGGACGAGATGTACTAGAAAGGTACTCAGTCCCAGGCCTATAATTTCTCTGATTATTTTGTATTTATTGTTCTCTTTTTCACCTGACACGTGCATGTGAAGAGAAATAATATCTGCCTGTCAAAGTTCTTGCCGGGAGAAGGTCAGCAGATATGAACAGCCAATTCCCCCACTTAAAGTCAGTCAGTAAGGATGATTGATGCCTGTATTAACACCAGTTTAAACCCCAAAGGAGGCACGGCATGTTTTTGCATTTAATTTGCCTTTGGCACCTACTCATACAGGAAGAGCAACAGGAACAATAAGCGAGGAGACAAATAAAGAGAGAGACAGAGAGTGAGGACGGAAATAGAGGTGAGACCAGTTCCTGCCAGGGGAGGCGGTTGTGAGATAAAGGAGAAGGATAAATGGAAAAAGTGGGGCACAATGTGGAGGTGGCAGATAGAAACAAGCAGCAGAATGAAACAAAAAAACGAGGGGAGAAGGTTCCGCAAATGAGCAACGAGGACGCCGGAGGATCAGGGCTCAGCAGAGCATGGCCCCAGCTGCAGAGGGCAGAATACTTCCCTGTTGCTTTATATTCTGATCAGCCCTCGTTTTAGCAGATGACATCGGTCGTTGCGAATCAGGAAAGTGACGGCTGACACACTCATGTACAGAGCTTGACATCTCCCTACTCCCATGTCTCGTACCCAGTTCTTAAAAGCAGCAAGGCCGGTGATGCCGGCACACACACAATGGAAACTGACACATATTGAGACGTCGTACATTATGTCATTGTTATATTGTGTGTTAAGGAAATGTGTTAATTGACACATAGGATTACTATAATTCCCCAGTGAAGCTTGGTTGAATAATACCTAATTCAATATTAATCTATCAATTCTGATATTGGTGTGTAAAAATTACTGAATTTGCTGCAATGTCTTTTACATTGCATGGTGCAAACACATACTTATACAAAGCAGCGTGACAAGGCGATTACAGCCAGTGCGACCTGACAGGGGGCATAACAGTGTCACGTGTTATTGTGAATATGAATGAGCTCTTTAATTATTCCACATTTCCACAGTTGACACCTAATTAGGGGGAAGTAGGGGATGGAACAAACTAAATCAACACGCATCCAGGTTTAAAGATACCCTACGACTGGCTGTGAAGGGACGTTTGTTCACATCTACTTTGTTACCTTGTTTACAGTGCAGATGTGTTACATCTGTGCATGCATCTATGTGTGTGTGTGTGTGTGTGTGTGTGTGTCTCTATAATAAGATTGCATACTAGATCGTAATCTCGGCCTGTCCAAGCCCATTAAGTCAGAACAAGCGGACAGCTAAATTTTATCGATGTCTTTTTTTCCATGAAATTAAAGCAAATGCTTGCAACAAGTTAATTGTATTCCCCTTTGCTTGGCAATTCCAGGCTTCCTTAATGGGGGGCTGATAGAATCAGTGCCTGGACAATCAGCAGGGTGTTCCCTGCTTCCATATCAAGCTCTCTTGTCCTCCTCGAGCACAAGCTGATGAAAATAAGTGACATACCTGTCCAATTAGACCCCCTGCTATTATCTGAGAGGGAGAGGGGGGCTGGGGAGGGAAGAGTCAGGGGGAGATTGGATAAGGACCTAAGTCACTATTGAGAATCAATCCAGCCAGCTATAGTGCAGTCAGCGGGACGTGGACCTGACAGACATAGATAAGGTTTGTTTTTCAGCTCTTTAAATAAGCCCTGAATAAGAGAAAGTAGTAAATAATAATTTTTATATTTAATGTATGCAATCTTTTACTATTTTTGAATTGGTCATGGGAGATGAGGCTTTGCCGAGAGTTTAGCTTTCGTCCGTGCCTGCTGGTGAGAAATTGTTTTTGAGAGGCACCAAAGGATGTGCTTTTGCATGCGCGTGTGTGTGTGCACGTGGAATCCATTTGTGTGTGTGTGCAGACACTGAACCCAGTCTGCAAAGAACATGAGAGAAAAACATTTTGACAGATTTAGCTCAAGGCCTAGGAGGGGTACTTTAGATGTCACTGCAACTCTGTTTTACTGGAGGGAGAAGAGTGAGGGGAGGTTTGTCATCACTAAACGCGGGAGATGCAGGAGGAGAGGAGGAGAAGAAGAATACGACCGCCTGTCTACTCGTCTTCCTGTTTTCATTCCAACACTTCTGCGTGCCAACAGGCGTATATATCCTGTCCCTCTCACCATCCAACCTGAGCTGCAAATTAAACCCCATATAATTTAATCACATATAATTTGTTTTCTAGTTTGTATTGCAGAGAAGTTGGTGAAAACTTAAGTTGCTGCAATAAAATCCCATGCCAGAAGGGGGCAGTGTAAGGAAAAGTGCAGGACAGGAGGCAAGTAAAGTGGTCATGTGATAGAGACAGGATGACTTTGCTGTAGTATCCCTCTCTCTTTCCTCCCTGGAGAGTACAAGGAGCTGCTTAAAAGACACTTAATCAATATTTAGCCCTTTCATCTGACCCCTTCTGTCTCCTACAAGCTCCCAGATCGTCTTTTCATTCCTACATCTCTCTCTCTCTCTCTCTCTCTCTCTCTCTCTCTCTCTCTCAGAAAAGGTGCTAAAACTAAAAGAAAGAAAGTGATAGAAATTATAAAAACGCAGATCTAGTCAAGTAGGTCTCTGTGGAGGCATCGTAGTTTGGTGTTAGACTGAGAACTATCTTTTACTGAAACTCTGGCCATGTTCAGACCTGGTATTAACGTCTTTCTGTCTTTAGAGATCCAACTGTTCAGCTTTATGTACGTGTGTCCACACAGGTGCTAAATGCATCCTGAAAATATAGAATCTTTGACTCCTCTCACTTCCCCCGCTCTATATGCAAATAATCACAACTGTCATTTTTGTTTTAACCTGGTTTGACTTTACATATGTATCTGATGACAACGTTTGTGTGTGTGTCGGTGTAGAGAAAGAGAGGAAGGACCGAATGAGCAAGGCTATGTAGGAGGATGTCATTATGTGGGGATCAGTATTGATATTGTGGCGGTGGTCACGAACAAATCAGCGTATGGACACTGAGAAGCGTGGAAAGTTTGTTTAAAGTGTAGCAGGTCGGAGACTTCAGCTGAGTGGGCGGTCCTTCATCATCCTTCACCGCAGTATTTATATTTACAGCAATCGGACCGTTTACTTTACACATCTGTCGTGTCCTAACCTCCACTCTGGGACATTATTTGAAAATAGAAGTTTGAAGGTGAACACAGTTATATATTTTTGTAAGTGGTCTCCAGTGCACTCAGAGCACCTGACAGGACAGTCATGTTCACTGCAGCGACTTTACAAACACACGCTCTATATGAAAACTACAGTCGTACTTTGTTAAACAAGCGATGTGATACAGATACAATGTGTCCTCTCTTTCCACCGCCGCAAACGAGAGGCTTCCTCCAATCCCAACCCAACATATCCCATTATTCTTTGCGCTCCATTGACGAAATCTTTTTCAAAGAGGTAATGGCAGCAAAAAGCAAGGTGAAAACGCCAGGAGAATGTATTTTTAAATGTGAGTACTTAACCGAACAGCTAATGGTAAACATCTTTTCAACATTTTTTATCAACAAAATATTTTTTCCCTCTGTAGCTTTGTTGCTGGCGACGGCTGTAATGGTGACACAATAGGAAGACCAGACCGTCTCATTTAGAGGATGCAGCTGACGTCGGCTGCGTAGACTGGATCCTCCGCATGGTGCTGCCACTGAATTGAGACACAGCTACAAGGTGTTTTAGGGCTTAACTTGGCCCGTTACTGTACCTGCTGAGCCGTTACAAAAGGCTGATGACTGAGCACTGAGAGCTTGTGGCCCTCCTGGCCTAACATCTACTGTTTACAGTTCACCTGCGGGTCTTCATCTCCCCTCTCATTATTTATTTATGAAAATGTGCACTGCTAATTGCTAATTAGCTTTAAATTGATGACTCATGGCATATTTCTTTGCTTCATTAACTGGCTGTTTATCTATTGAATTAAACATGGCAGAAAGCAGTCTGGATTTGAATTAGAGCAAGATGGCAGGCAACGGACCACTCTGTGTGTATGTGTGTGTTTGATGGAGAGGTGTGTTTGTAGTTGAGTGAGTGATGGTATTGCGTGTGCACAGGTGTGGAATGTGTGCACAGGTTGTGAATAATATTCAGTGTGAAAATCACACAGGATCTTAGAAGTCAGTGGGGGATAGTGGGACATGAGATGTGTAGATGCAGGACGTTCAGAAGCCAAACATCAAAGATCCTGTTCCAATATTTGAAGTAAATGAGTTTCAGCTTGGCACAAATCCATCTGGACGCCAGACAAGGCTTCTGTAAACCTTGTTATATAACTAACAAACTCTTAAAGCAGGGGTGGGCAACCATGCCACTACAGAAAGTTGAGGATTTATATGAGAAACTTTGGCTAAAACCAGCTGTGAGTGGCATCCTCCACATCACCACCATCTGACATCAGACGCCTTGCTAAAGAGAAGCAGTTCAATAATTTATTATGTGGCCCACAAAGGATATTATAAAAATTTAAATGGCCCTTTACAGGAGAAAGGTTCCCCACCCATGTCCTAAGGCAAGCTAATGCGGAGACAAACAGAAAAGCCAAGAGAGTAAAACAAATAGAAGGACAAAGACACAGATGGTCCATAGAAACACACTCACAGTACTCACAGTGACTCTGAAAGGTGTGGTGGCAGTGGATGTCGCCTCCATGGTGGGTGTGGTCTTGTCTGAGGAGCCGCCTGGCACGCTACGTCGGCGTCCTGTCCTCTCTGGAGGAGACTCTGCAAATAGAGAGATCTTTACTTTATGGATTCTGTTTTAACATCATGAAATAGATACCATATGATTATCAAGTGGGTGAAGATGTTGGGGAATAAAATGATTTGATTTTCTGCAGAGACTTCGAGGAGATCGATACTACTCGATACTACTATTTTCTGTGCCTGAACTATGGAGATAAAGCCATGAGACGCCTAGTTCAATGTAAAAATGGGAAGCAAGGAGAACTTTCTATACTTTTTTATATGCAAAGTGATAATTTAGATGGGTATGTATAATTTTGAGCTTTGGGCAGAACCAGGCTCGCTGGTTCCCTTCTGGTTTCAGTCTTGATCTATCTCAAACCATAGCTTAAAGATTTCCATATCTGTTTGTTCACTACGAATCAAAGGCAAACATTTCAAAGGAAGTTAAAAATCACAAATTTCTTGATCTTTAATATGATTTAGAGAAGTTTTCTTAATAGGATTGCATCATATTACCAATTCCTCCATGAATATATGAAATTAGTCCATTCAGGGTGTGAAAGACTGTTGCTTTCACTTCCTGATTTTATCATCTCTTCCCTGTTTACTGAACTTATCTGAATCTTTTTATCTCGCTTGTGTGTGTGTGTGTGTGTGTGTGTGTGTGTGTGTGTGTGTGTGTGTGTGTGGCACAGTACAGCACAGCATCAGATGCGAACGAGCACTGTGCAGATGTGTGGGACAGATCTGGACATGTCCGTGAGGAATGTTAGTGTTGTTGAGCATGCAAGTCCCTACAGACTTCTGATAGCCATCACTGCTGACTGCTAGCTCGTAGGTACAGAGCAGATTATCAGTTTGTTAGGCAGCTGGTGAACTGATCTTACCCCACATGATAGATAAAAGGTTGTTTTAGGCTACAGTGATACAGTATGTACCTACACTGTGAGACATTGACAGTTTGCACATGATGAAAGGTAAGAAAACACAACGAAACAATATGTCCAACTAGGCATCTCTGATGTCATGTTTGAGATCTACGACTGTCTGCAACATTGAAAACGAATGAAATTACTGAATGTTGCAGTGTGACTTTAATCAGGATGAAATCACATTAAAAAAGAAATCCTGTTCAAACACACAAACTACATTTTAATTTATTATATATAAGGACTGTTTTTCAATCACTTGGTATGCAACATCTCTGGATTCTCAACACAACAGGCTCTTTTATGCATTAAAATAAATTTGGATCGTCAGTGCCTACAGATACAAAACTAATGTTTCTCTTGACTTGGCAACAAAATCTGACTCTTCATCTGTTTAACTTCAGTGTTCTCACGGAGTGGCAGCTCTGGATATTGGTAAAATCTTAAAATGGCAAATACTACAATATTACAAATACTAAATGCAATATGACTCTCATTTCTCACTAATGTTAGGAAATGAAAGCTGTGAAGAAGATGAAACCTGTCCATCTTTTATCATAGTACAATATTTAATATTAACAGACCATTTCAAAATGAACTAGAACCTCTGCCCTGTAGTTGTATGCCTTCGCTAACCAGTGCAGTTTCAGTCCCTCCATGTGTTCCACACATATTGCATTCACAATAATATGAGGTCACATAACCTTTACATTTGACCACTGAAATGTAATCGATTTATCTTTGAGTCCAAGTAACAATTGAAGAAAATGCCCCAAATTTCCAAAAGGCAGACATGGGATATCCTGTTCAAGGATGAGGCCATTATGACCTTGAGTCTAAGTGAATATTTGTGCCAAATTTGAAAGGATTCTGTTTAGGTGTTCTTAAGATAACATGTTCACAAGAGAAAAGAGATGCAAGGTCACAGTGACCTTGACCTGTGATCAACAAAATCCAATGAGTTCATCTCAGTCAAAGTGAATGTTTGTACCAAATTTGAAGACATTTCCTCACTGTGTTCCTGAAATTATGCATTCACAAGACCAAAAGGGTATTTTTGTAAGGTCACCATGATCATCGCCGGCTTAGAGGCTTAAAAATGTTGTATGACTCTAACTGATGTTAAGAAATTAACAATGTTTAGTCAACATGTTTAGTATTAAAATAATCTTCCCTGTCCCTTCCTCATTGCAACAGACAATACGGTGGTATTGAAATATCTGCTGTCCTGACAACAAGTGGATTTAATCCTTTTACATGTGGAAATCATTCAACAGGAAATAAGCGTAGATGACAATTAAGACACCAGTGTGAATTTCACTTTCTCTTGTCACAAATTATTTTTGTGCTGAACTTCATCAGATTCACCCTTCGCTGCTTAATTTCTTGATGAAAATATCCCAACTTGTACACAGCTGGCTGCTTTAACAGGCACTCACAGCAAAGCTCACACAAACACACATTTAGAACTAATTGCGGCATGAAACTTCAGTGCCTGCTTCTGCAGTTTAATCACCTGCATGTGACGCTTCTTTGCAAAAGCATAGACAAAAAATCCCTTTGCTTAATAACTACTGTGTCTTTTTAACTGAAAGTAAACAGACTCACACTGAATACAAGTTCAATCAAAACACAATGTCCAACCTGAATCCTGGAGGAAATCATCAGAGTTTTAGACAAAACACTGTGACCTTTGACCTTCTTTCCAATGTCTTCCCTGTGATATCTTCATCATACCGCCCAGGATTCACGAAAGGTGGATCCATAACATTTTTTATTAAGTTCTACATCCATGAAATGAATGAACTCTGCTAAACGCCTGGCATCCACACTACTCCAGAGTTTAAGAGCCGCTAATACGGAGAAGTTTGGAAATGCAGCTTGCCTTATTTTATTTTGAAAACTGTGGGGCTGATTTTAGTCTGTATGGGCAAAAACTAAGATGTTTGGAAACAATGTCGTAGAAACCGGCTTCCTTTTGGTCACGACATAGAGCCTTTGCTGGTTTGTCAGGCTCTTATCGCATGACCACCTTCCAGAAAACAACCGGCATACATCTTAGATACCAGTGTAGGATGCAACATGGATACAGAATCAAACATCGCAGACCCTGTTCTCTTTAATAACAGTTGTTAAATTCTGCATTTTACAGCTTTTTAATGACACAGCTGCTCACATATGAGTTGATCTTCTAGTTTGTGGCCTAGCTCTTTCTGCAACAAACAACCAAGTGTTTCCTTTTACACTTGTTTACACCGGCAAGCCGTTTTATCGTTTGAAAACTCATCAAAGGACAACGTACATGTAGCCTATCAATCGGCTGTTGATGGAGGTATTCACTCCACTCAGTGTCATCATAGTTCGCCTCCTTTTTTCCCTTTCACTCATTTTCATCCTCCTTCACCAATCCATTTTCTTCCCTCTCTTATGCACTCTAATTATGATTCCCTTCAAACCTCTGCCTTCATCTTCAGCGTCACATCACATAAAATCCTCATCTGTCATTACCTCTTCATTTCACCTTTTTATTTAGTTCTCTGCCCTCACACATTCCCTAGAAAACTTATTTACCCTTCATTACCATCTACCCACAAATAAAGCAATCCCTCTTGATTCCATGCCCTCCTCACAGTCAGTTAATGAGACACTGGAAGTGCCAGTGAAGGCCCTGGGGGGCCTAAAGCTGCCTATAATAGTTACTACAATATTGTGTGTGTGCTGGAGTATATGTGTGAGGTCAAGGTAGAAGCAGCCTGGGAGTGAATGTGTCTCTTTGAGGACTGAACTTTACTTTAATAGTTGTGGAAATATTCACCTTGCTGAGAGGTACATGAAAAGGTTGACACCACCTTCTCATCACTACGCTACGTATGAAGTTACACATAGCAGGCACACAGCATAGCTTAGCATAAAGAGCGAAAGCAGGGAGAAACTGTGAGCTTAACTCTCTCAAAATGTATTTTTTTTTAAAATAACATCTGCCAGCACATCTTTAGCTCTAAATAACACATTGTATCTGGTTCATTTAGTTTAACAAAAAGTGCAAAAGTTACATGTTGTAACTTTGTGGGAGCTCTTGTTAGCAATGTGATTTCTATATTTATTAATAGGTGATTAAAGTGGGGAGAATAAAACTATATGTGAGATAAACCAGTGGTGATATATGTGTCCTTTCATCTGGTATAAAAAAAATACTGTCTGGTCATGTCTGGCATTGTAACTGTGTGCAGCACTAACACCCATAAAGTGTTTACCATCCATACAGTCAGACCTCATAGTTTCAGCTGCAGTTGTGTTCATGTCCACAAGTGGCATACAATACATTTCTCTCTCGCATGTGTGTGTGTACCTGTCAGTCGGAATCTGTTGCAGGTGAGAGCAACCTTTGTGCGCAAGTGCACCCCCGCCATAGACTGGAGAAAATCTGTGGGTAACGCTGCAGAGAAAGTGACTTTTTTGGAGTTGGGAGTAGCCCATTAATTTGGATCTGCACCAAAATTTCATCTAGGGCCATGTCACAAAGTTTCACAGAATTCGGTTCAGTACATGTAAACGTAACAAACAAACAAACTAATGCAGACAAGAACTTAACATTATTGGCAGAGGTTATAGTAGATGGGAAATTGTTTTTGTGTTGCGCTCCTGTCTTGTGTAGACTCTTGTAAGTAAAGCAATAAATGTTGGGGTGGAGTTACTGTAAAAGTAATCTATCTATCCATCTCTCCATCTCTCCATTGCTGCCTTCCATATTTTCTTACTAATAAAAGTCAGCAAGGCGTACTCCATCCAGTGACCAGTGCCAGACCTTCCCTTCCCCTCAGACCTCGCCAACACAGGATATTCCAGTGTGCAGAGTTCCAGCTGTGTATGAGGACGGGGGGCAGAAAAAGTTCAACGCTTCATCCACTTTTGAAAACTGAGAATATGCAATATTCTGAACATTTTGTCAGTTGCTGTTAAGGCAAAAGATAAACAGGATGAATGCAGCATAACTGATTCATGCAGGAGATGAGCAGAGGAACCGCACAGTGGGTATTCAGGTGGTGATGTGTCACAAAAGCTGTTAGAAAAACAGACGAAATGCAACTGAGAGCATCGAGTGAATCATCAAGCAGGAGAACGGGAGTGATAATGACCATTTTGCAGAAAGTCCTTATTTGTGTTTATTTTAAAAACACACCTTATTATTTCGCCTGGAGTGGTGTGCTTTATAATCATTCACCTTGAGGAGCTGGCTGGGTTAAGAGGCTCCATGATGACAGAGAGAATTCACAAAGGATGTTGTAAACAAGTTGTTGCACAAAGCTTTTAATGTGCCTACAAATGAAAGTATCTACACACTGCACAAATTGCGTAACACTATGGTCTAGTGGAAATGGATTTTTGTCTATTTCGCCACATCACTGAAAATATGCGTCATCTGCAAGGCGTGCAATAACATACACCGTTTCGAGTGTTGTTGCTGCTGCTCTTCCATTCAGGGAATGATGCGTAGAGACTGGCTGAAGCATTCTTTCAACAATATCAAGCTAATTAGGCCTAAACAGGCACACACACGTTTTACTACTTTCTTGTTGGGTCGAAAATTTTAGTTTCAATCGCAATAGATGACTCAGCATAGAGCCCATACCTCTCCCAAGGCCTAATCAACCCCTTAAATTCGATCAAGATGCACTAAATCTCACACACTCATGAATATCCTCTAAATAAGCCTGATTTTAACGTTCAAGAAAGTTAAAGAATAAAATAGATCTGCCCCCAGTTCTTTTTTGTTATTCACCAAGATACATTAGCCAACTGTTAATTAGTAAGGAACCATTACATTTTCTGGCCACTTGGAGGTAGTGCAAACAAACTGTAAATGCTCAAACTGATATTATCTCCTTTTAGCTGGAAAGTACAAATAAATAAAAAAGTTGCTAGTTTACATGTCCAGTATGTATAGGGAGTTCTGTCAGCTTATTTGTCCCGGCTGCCATTGGCCTTTTAAATTTGAATATCTTATTTTGACTGCATTGGTGTGTTTTTAATTCACAATGTTGCAGTATTTGCTATTTACTTATTTCCCACTGCTTTTATATTGTAGTGAGTTTAATTGTATTTGTTTGATGTCACTTTTTTTTCCTGATGGACGTGTGCATACTGCTGACTGCACAACAAATTCAACCCAGAGAATAATAAAGACATCTTTGATTTGACTAAAGTACCCATTTCTTTTAGCTTCTCTTCGTTTTGATGTTGACTACATTTTCTATCTCTGTTTTTCCTTTTTTTCTGCTTCAAAGAGCTGCATGTTGTGAGCTAAAATGGCGCTTTGAGAGTGGTGAGAGAGAAGCAACCGAGTCACACTGCAGAGCACAAAACGAAAACACTGAGTGGAAATACGTCTTGTAGAGGTAGGAGGAACTGCAGTGTTGGGCGGAATTATCAGTGGGTTCATGAGTATGAGTAACAACTTGCACATTTGATCCATTTTGTATATTAAAATATTGATTATAGTTGCTTTAAAGTGTGTATTTGAGCAAAATAATCCAAACTGTGCTCATCTAACTAATAAACACAGTACAAGACTATTAGGAAGAGCAGCGTGTGTATGTATTTCAAGAAGTCTTTGCCTTCAGGGATGAAAAATAGCCTCAGAGAGAATGTAGAGTTTTTTGTGTTATGACAGGAGGTGAAAGAAGAGGAAAATACACACACACACACACACACTCTATGGGCTGGTGAATTATACAGTAGAAATCACAGGCTGTCAGACTGTGTTTACTGTGTTCTGTCTACCTGCAGGACTGTCTTCTCTAGGTCCATGCCACCTCTCATCCCCCCCCCCTTCCTTCACAAATGCATCACTTTCCCGCCCCCCCCTGACTACAAGACAACCAGAATTTGTCTTGACTCACTGAAAGTGCTGCAATAAAGCTCTGTCACTCTCCGGAATATAAAAAAGGAATGGATATCAATCAAAGTACGATCAGGCCAGGAAGAAGAAGTCACACAGCAGCGTCTCATTACAGGTATATCAGTCTGCCAGCGGAATGATGATCCATCCTCCATCCAGCCACACAGGGGCCCACACAGCCGCAGCATTACATGCACAGGTTAAGTGAACACATGTGTTGGTGTGTGAGAGACATGGGAGTGTGTTTCCTTGTCTGTGTACACAGGGACTATAATGTGTTAACACTAAACTGTGAGGACAGTGCTGGACTTTTGACCCCCGAGATGCTTTATTTACTCGGTGCAGAGATGATGGGGTGATAAAGAGGTGCCGCTCGGTCTCCTTGGAGCGACTCGGCAGACGTTTCATACTACATACAACTTCTCGTGAGGACACAGTCAACAGTACCTTCACTCAGAGCTCGGTTACATTGATTTAGGGTTGCTAACACAACATAAATTCATAGCAGCCTGAAATTATGCTGGGGTTCTGCCTCAAAATGAAATATGGAACGAATCAGTCTACAAAACATCAATCAACAGGGTAAAAGTGCAGATATAAGCAGCATCAAGCAGCACTGCATTGCGTTTTTTTTTTCTTTTTTCCAAAAACGAGGATTCTATATCCAACCATATTCAAATCACAATCTCAGAGAGCGTGACTCTGCTTCATGTTTAGTTTGGCACATGCCTTTGTCTGCGACGCGTTATAGGAAGACAGAGTAGAGGGCTGGAAGAGGAGGAGAAGAGTGGGGTGCAGAAGGAGGAAGTTTGTGTTTGTGCAGAGGGGCGACGCGGCAGCAACATTCCTGCGATGCTGTCTGCGACCCTACATACTCCAATAATATCCACTTGCAGACGAGGAGCAAACACGACAGTTTTTTTTAGCCCTGCCTCCCAACAAAAAATGCAAAAACAAACTAAACATGACAGATGCACTTGATTCTTTTGCATGATTGTTGATATCTAATCTGATGGATTGGTTTTATAAAAGCTATCAAGGATTCGTTATTCATTCATTGCCGTTACGACTGTCAGCAGGATTACACAAAAACGACAGAAAAGATCTTCTTAAAACTCGGTGGAAAGATGGGACATGGGCCAGGGAATGATCAATACAATTTTGGATCAGGACAAAGGGGTGGATCCAGGTTTTTTTCCCCACTTTCTTTAACATTGCTAAATAGGGCCTTTTTGACATTTTTGTAACATTTTTAAGAAATAATGCATGGATTTTTACTTGAAAAAGTTGTGCAATTTGGTGCAAATTAATTGAATTTAAGGGACTGTTGAAATGGAATGACAGAGGTTTGCGCTCTACTGGGAGCCTCTCTAGTTTCATAACGTCAGACTCCTGTATGGGAAAATAGTAATCCCTATTTGCACATTGTGTCAGCTGTATACGTTGACAGATTGCATATATAGGGTGAGCTCCTATAGTTCTGCAGCTACTTCCCCAAAACTGCTCCGCGGCTCTGGGTCGTAATCTGAGTGGATATCCATGGATTAAGGGGCATTAGCCTGCACCTGTCCTACTGTTATTGGACTTTTCTTCTGTTGCTCAGAGGCACTTTGTCATCTGGCCCATCTCTGCCGTGCACCAGGCTGAGGAATAAGAGGGCAGACAAGGACACAGGCTCCAGAAATGAGACTATGCAATCGCGGGTTTAACAATTAGACGATTCGCAGAATTCACTTCTGCGTTTGATTGCTTTATTAACTGTCTCTTCCCTCTGTCTCATGTCTGTGCTTCCTTTTATATGATCTCAAAGGTAAACTGATTTTCACTTCACATCCTGTTATACAGAGCTACCATAGCAGAGGGGAAATACTTTCTCCCTACTGTTTCATTCCACACACCCCCCTGCCTTTTGGCCTGCCTGTATGTGCTACAAATTAAATTGTTAAAGCTGAAAATTTGGGGGGAAATGATGAAAGAATTCAGCTGCCTGAGCTGTCAAGTCTTTACTAAAACAAGATCTTAATTTCTGAGAGGTTGCTGCAGTCACAAACTACAAAAGGCTGATCTGCTCTAGAGAACCCAGGCAGAGTGATTCCATTGGCGACGGCGTTACAGTGTAAACTTGACACCACTTCGCTCTAAATCTCTATTTCATCTCTCCATCACATTAATAGTAGACGCAGAAATAATTAATACAGATGTGCTTCCCGACCCTTCAAGAGTAACTGTGATGCATAGGAAACCGAGTCACGTTTTGTCTGTGTTCTTCTGCTCCCCCGTTTCCCAGCTCTCGGCCTGGATTCTGTCCTCACTTCCCATCAGCACACACACACACACACACACACACACACACACACAAAAACAAAAACGCTCACGACGCACTAACTACTGTAACTACTGGTTGAGGATATGATCACTTGCAATAACTGTAGGTGGTAATGCATAATTGAGTTGTTATTGAGTTCTTAAACACGTTCTAGCAAGCTGCTGGAAGTATGTCCTCTACTGTTACTGTTCATTGTATATTAAATGGTTTCCTTCAGATGTTCCTTATCTTCTGTTCCTGGAGCATTGTACATTGAAAGAAGAGATTCTATTTCCATTGCAGTTACTTTAATTAAGCTTGTTTAAGTGGAATTAGGCTTTATACATCTCATACTGTTGAACTTCTGTTTTGTTCTACAATTGCCTTCCTCTAGTTCTAATCAGCTTCCTCTCTAAAAGTTTCTTCCACTTTTTCCTTCCTTTTCCTTTGTCATATTTCTTCTTAGTTTTGCGCAGTTCTTCCTTGTTCTTAAGAGACTGTAAATGTTGTTGATGTGGATCCATGAAGGCCTTTTGAGTCATTGTATATGATAATGAGCAAAGGCAAAGACCTGACCTGACTTGTTTTACCAACTCTGGCTGGTGGCCTCGTCCGCCAACACTTCATTCCATTCAATGTAATAATAATGTAAGAAGTGAAGCCAAAAATTAAAAGGGAACGGATTGAGAAATACACTTTGTACAAGAAAGTGATGCAAATATCAAAGCCGCTCTCTCGTTTTCATCTGTACAATATGATCTGCAGGCAGTTAGCTTAGCTTAGCATACAGACTGGAGACAGGGAATACGCTTGCCTGGAAAGAGCTGCACATAACCCTCTATATAAGACAAAAACAAGCCACTTTTAGAATTCATCTTCTTTATGAAGACAGTAAAAAATCAATTTCCCAAAATGTCACCCTGAGGTTAAATTGCTATAATAACGACAGCTTTCCGTAAAGAAAAAGGGATTGTGAGAGTTAAAACTGGTTAAGTGTGGGTTAAGAGGCTGAGATATCTTGGAGGAAAGGAATTTTGTGTAATCTAGAATGACACCAAGTTAAATGCGTGTGTACACTTCTGTCACACTCTTGCCAAATGTTGTTTAGATGACATTTGTCGGCTCTTTAAGTAAAAGTCAATGAGCTAGAATAAACTGAGATCAATGGAAGAGAAAAGAAGACAAGCTAGTTATTTTTGCCAGGGAATAACCAGTGGATTAGGGTGACATACCTGGAGGACAGATAAACACAATATTTGCATAAACCCTCTGATATCATGCAAAAAAGATTAGATGATGGCAAGCATGATGACAGCGGAAGTCAGGCTAGTAATTTGCATAACATGAAGCAGAAAATACAAGACAGAAACTTAAATTTGATAAAAGCCTTTCAGAGACATAATTTCCACCAAAATGTGTTTCTCCAAGGAGATAGAAGTGTGTACAATAGTTAAGACAACTTGTAGGGACTTGTTGTTGTGTGTAAAAGAAAAGCAATGTAGATAAAATTGAGATGGATGAATGCATTTCTGAAAAGGTCACAGGACAATTCAGTAACAAGTCAGATCAAACGACGCCTCTCGTCTCTTTGCAACCCCTCTTTGAGATAAACGTCATTTTGGATGTAAATGTCAGCGAACCTGACGGAAAACAGAAGAGGGGAAACTAAACCAGCTGAACTGACATATACGATTTTTCCACGCACTGATTCCGACGAACTGACGTGTAGCACACATGCAGAGAAAACAATAACACATGAGCTCACGCAACTGACACCTGATCTGTCCCAGTGACAGTTTACACGTCAAGAGGGGCTCCAGTCACTTCCTCCAGATAAACTCACGGATCTGTGCTAGGCTGAGCTGTGAACAAAAGTAACCTTTTCACCCCCGAGCTACAGGCCCACAGAACTGTTAATTAAGTTTATTTTATGTCCTAACAGACCTAATTTCAATGAAATTAAAGAAAACATAAAGGGATGGAAAACACTGATTAAATCTTTTATCAGCGTGTGTATAATTTTATATCACAATATTGAAGTATACGGTGAGAAACTTGAGGTCCATTTTGGTCCAAACCAGTGAATTTAATAACTGACATACCAAAATAAATCATATTGACCGGGTTAGTGTTACTGTTACTGTTTTAGCCATTAAGAGGTGGCAGGAAGCTATGAAATCTAAACTAACATATTTCCAGCTTTATCTACAACCTTGTTTGGCCCTAAAGGCTGATTTGTTTTAAAGCAGGACACAACAAAAGAAAACTATAGAAATAAATATAGTAAAAATTGCTAATGTAAGGTACTTCAAAAGGAAGGGGGAAGAGTTAACAGAATGTTGCAGGCTCAGTGTAAAACAACAGTGGTATGTGTTGATATCTAAAATTTTACATAACATTAACATAAATATGTGGAAACTATACAACAGCCTTGAAAATCATATTATAGACAACCAAAAATCCAACCGTTAAGTACAGCAGCATTATGAAACCTGTCATAATCTATGAAGATGGCAAACATGATTGCACTCCGCCATTTACACATCAAGCAGAACCTACAGAGCAAAATTGTGAATCGTATTTGAGTCATGTTTTTTTACAGTCACCACCAGGTTAGTGAAAGTAAACTGAAAAGACAGCAGTTAATACAAAACTGCAAAGTCATGAGCTCTATTGATCGTTTGTAAATGCCAGAACTGGTGGTGAACATCTGAATTTATTGTGTGAGTTCTGTGGGTAGTCAGATTTTTTTCCTGCAACAAAGTGTCCTCTGTAGCGAGAGCTGGTTAGAAGAAATCTGTTTAATCTCAAAGTATATATAATATGTGACATCTTATCCAAGTCTAAAAACAGCTGCTCTAACATTCTGCACAGCTTCAATAATCATCTACTGACTAAATCATAATAAATCCTCTGGAGGCATGTGATTTTGACAAACAGCCGTCTAATGAAATCTGCCGATGGATGCACATTCTGATCTCCAGAATACCCTGATAAACACTGACACACAGTTACCAGTTGAGGGTCATGCAGAGTACGACGTTAACCGTTTCATTTATGCCACTGCAAAACAATATCTGGGACGCTCTGGAGAGTCGCTGGATGTGTCTTTGCGATCTTGTCTGTGCATCATTGTGTTAATGTGTGATGTCCCAAAAGTTTTTTTTTTTTTTGTGAGGGGACTTATTCACAAAGATCAAGGCAGTGTGTGTTTGTGTGTGTCTGTGTGAGTGAGTTTGTGTAGTCTTTTGAGGACTGGATGATACAGAGCAGAGACTTCAAAGCGCCTCTTTCATCAGCAAGAGAAGCAAAGTGAAGCCATACAAGCCAGGCAGCTTCCCACAGTCAAGCACTTACACTGGTTTTGTCTGTTTCTTACCATCTACATTTACTCCCACTGCAAGTTACTTTTAAAAAAGAATGAAACAAGCAAGGTTCAGTGAGAGAAAGTGAGACTCCCTGCCTTAAAAAACAAAAACATGCTTGCATCACATCCACAGCCAAGAGAGCAACAGATGTGCAACACACTCCTACTTAATATCTTACTGTGCATTTTAAATAGTTAACTTGAGAGAAAGAAAAAAATAAATCAATATGCTGAAGATTTCAGAGCTACTTCTTTTCTCTCAATTCGAGTAAGTTGAGCTAAAGCCTTGGGGGCCGACTTATCACTATAACCTAACAGTTCAAACACTGCCTGCAGCGGTTAAGTACAGCAGCTGGCTACCGAGAGGCAGAACGGCAGCAAAGTGAAGAAACAGGGAGCTTGAGGACATGGACTAACGGAGAACACAAGTAGACATGCAGCACAGAAAATGCTCAGAGGAATAAAAAAACCAAACTGCACGGCAAGGCACCTGGGCAGGGCGGAACTCTGCAGGTTAACGCCGAGCTGTGAGAAGTCTAGTGTCGGTGGTGTGATTTTGAGAGTGGTGTCACTGTGTGAATAGTGACGCCAAGCTGTCATCTCACTCCAACTATGCACGCTAGTCAAAACACATCAACAACAGTGGAGCGTTGCCATGGGTTCAGAAGATAATGTTACTTTAATAGCAGGTCTCACATGAAGAGGAAAACGTTTTAGAAAAGGAGAACTGCCTGTTCACAAAATGTGGCCACGAAAAACTTTTCAATATCAAAACAGAAAGTGTTAAAGTGAATATCGCACTTTAATTGAGCTACACTATCTGTTTCTTTTATAGCATTGTGTAGGAACTTTATGACTTTACTGTACACGTGTCTCTGGGTGTAAACAAGGCTAAAAACTGCTGTGTGCAGGACTTTTTTTAGTAGTAGATGTATTTATTACCCCTCCTGGCTGGCGGCCTGGTGCGGCTGCGGGACCGGCTTCGCTGACGCTGCAGTCGAGACTTGCCCAGGAATCTGTAGTAGTATGAGCGCCTCCCAGACCCCTTCCTAGTGACCCCAGCCATGGTGCTCAGAGTTCCCAAACTCTGACGGTTCAGAGAAGATCTCTCAGCGGCGCCACTGAAAACAAGTCCTCTCGAGTCTGGTATCAGTGCAGATAAAAGCCCCCTGCAAAGTTCTCATGGAGTGCAATCCCTGTTTATCACCAACTTGACAAGACACTCACATCTACTTCAGTTTACGTCCAAATGGATTGTGTCAGGATCAAATCCACTCCACTTTGAAACCATTTCCCACTGAGGAGGGGAAAGAGAAGATTAAACCATCAAACTTCCCCTTCTGTTCAATACTGTGAAGTGTCCTCTCCTACAAGCTCAGAATAATGTTTTTTTTGCTCCACCTTCGAACACTCCCCCTCAAAAGTTTCCCACAGCGAGATCCCAGAGGCATGATGTCCGGAATACACTGTGAGCGTGTATCCTGAATGACAGGAAAGCTGTTCCTGTTCCCAGTGCCAGAGTGCACTGAAGGAATGTTAAAGACAGCTCCTTTGTATTCATGAAGCATTAAATGAGTCTCGTATAACTCAAGTATTTTACATCCAAATCCATGTATCTCCAACTCCTGTGTCTGTGTGTGAGTGTGTGGAACAGACAGACAAGAGTGTGTGTTATGTAGAACAACAGGAGAAAAAGTTTAGGGCTGGATGGAAAACATGCACAGATAAGAGCTTCAGTGGAGTGGAGTCAAGATAGAAATCCGGGTGTTTTCACATCCCTCCATCAAAGCTTTTCTGTTACAGCCTCACACATCAAACAGCATCTGGCACAGTAAACAAGTCAGACTTATAAAAAGGCCACCGCCAACCCTCCCTTCACCGATAGCAATTCCCGATCCAGTTGCGCTCTCAATCACGCTCCGGGTTTTCCTACTTAACCCGCTTCAATTTGCCTCCCTGGGGCAGGGAAGGAAGGCATGGAAGGGAGTGACAGCCAATCAGAAACAGATGTAAATGGATTGTTGAGAGCGGCAAGGAGCCAATCGGAGCGGGCTCGGAGTGACAGGGTCAGCCAGATGGACCATAGTCCACAGCGAGGCACAATGAAGAGCATGCACAATGTCGGTGCACTGGGGTTAAGCAATGTCAGCTGTTTCCAACTGTGACTAAAAACGTGATGTATGACCTGAAGAAAAGGGATCATTTCAAAAGTAATCATTTTTGAGAATAATTTAAATACTAATAGAACATGTCTCATAATATTATAATAGTTATTGATTTCTCAGGTTTTTATGATGTAAAAAAAAAAAGGGAAATCATTTTTCAGTAATTCAGCCAGTTCCATATGTTTTTTCTGTTTGTCACATGGCTTCACTCCAAAGTAAAACTGACGGTTGATTTTGTATCACTTAAGCTGCATTTTGATCCCAGCAACTAGGAACCTTTGCAGTAACTTCTTGCATTTTCACTGCAGGGACCAAGGTCTTAACTCAGTTCGGGGAAATCTTTTCACATCCCAAAAATGTTGGGATGGGGGGAGTACTTTTTACGAAAGTACCTGAACATTTTGAGTGGGGCCTGCAGTGCTCTTGGTTAAGTACCATTTTATTTATTTTCTTTGAATTTTTTTTCCATTTTATTGTTTAAAAAACCTGTAGCTGCATCTACAGGATTTTAGATACTGACATTCGACAAAGTCCAGGCTCTCAGAGGTAATTGGAAACGGTGGTCCATAAGAGATAAGGTTTATTTAAAGATCTCCAGTGAGTTGAGCAAACCTAATATTAGCCGTACTGCGAAACAGTGCCAGGAGAAACTCCACAAATTGAAGCAGGACTACAAGAAGAAAAAAGGCCACAGCAACAGACTCTGATTTTATGAATTAATGCTGAGAAAATAATCAGAAATTGCGATTAAACATTTGGAATGTTCCTCATGAAGTAATTCCTTCTGAAGGAACTGGTGCAAAAACAGTGTGTATTTTCTTTTTTCTTTGAAGATAAATAACTTTTGGGTGGCACTGATGCTGAATCTTCATAGTGTGTGTAAATGAGACATCAAGTGATGGCAGAGCAGTAAAGTGCTGTATAAACGCGGTCCCTTTACCATGAACTGAATTTCCATTGGTGGTCATAAAGTTTTATTTGGAAAACAGAAGAAGAACTAGCATAGTGATAGTCACTGTGGGTAAAAATAGATAAAACTGCACTGCAGGCAGACTCAAAATGGATCTGCAGATCTGCAAAAAATGCAATGCAAACACCACAGAACTAACCAACTGATTGACAGCTGATTATTGGATAGAATAGAAAGAAATTAACAAAATAATTTCACCAAAGAAGTGTCAACAAATGACAAATAAAAAATCAAAATCTCCCAAGCTGAATATATTTTCTGCAGGTTTCAAACTTTTTCAAGACCATAATGAGTTACATTTAGTCAAGAACAACAGATATGCAGGAAAGACTTACACTTACCCATAATTAAAAGGTAAGTAGCCTATAACCCTTGAAAAACACCACATTATCTCTCAAACTACAGGCAGAAACAGCAGTTATCCATAGTCTTTGTAGTTTTTTTTCCAGTGAGCTATACTGTATTGTTATTTTGTTATAAGAATACAAAAAAAACATATCTAAGTGCGATGCAAGTAGCTTTAAATAAATGTTGACATAATTAACACATAGTAAATACATTTTAACATATTATGGCCTTAGACTGAGATTATTAAATAGTTTTCAGAGTTATTAAGTCCCAGCAGAAATCCCGTCTATTGATTGTACCTTTAATCGAAGTCTCCTTCTCCTGCTTTCTCATACTCTCTGTCTGCATTACATTTCCTCCTCCTCCTCCGTAGTTGTTCAGTTGTTCACCCTGATGCCACTTGTTGCTCCTGAGAACGGTGAGGGCCATAACACTACACGCTGTGTGGAGGCGTGTCATTACCTCAGCTCATAAACTCCCAACGAAAGAATGCAGCAGTGTGTGTACATGTCTGTAAATCTCTAACATAGGCTCCACTGTTCTCATGGCTCCACGGAGAGTATTCAGGACAACCATTAGTAGGTATATATCACTCCGGGGCAAGTCAGAGGCTCGTGCCGGGTAGCAGAGAGAATGTAAAGGCCCTCCAGTTTCACACTACTACCGCTGAGTTCATGAAACACCCTGGAGACACGTTCTCGAGGAAAACCCAGAGATATATATACGCAGTGAGTCTCGGCTTAAAGACCAAGCTTGTAATGTCACATAAATACACACAAATTTAAGTTACAACTGAACTCATTTGGCTGTAACAGTGAGTGTTATTCACACACACAAAGGAGACGCGTGTGGAGGCCACACAACCTTTTTAATTGCAGAGCAGAGTGATTCGTCTTTCCTGCATAAGAGCCACAGTGGGACTAGTTATCTACAATGAGTTGCAGGCTCTATAGACAGGCAGACTAGAGAATCAGAGTCATGCAGAGTTTGTGCGCTGCTGCTGGCCTCCCACCGCTCCGCGACAGAGACATCAGTGAGCGGTGGAGAGGCCGATAAAAGGTCAAGAAAATGAGGTACAGTTAACCAAGAGATGCTGTAAGTCACTGTATTAATGTGAATATCAGCGGTTACCTCTAATGCTGCTTTCAGACATACTGAACACTGCAGTTCCTCCTTATTTTATCCGGAAGAGGTGCATATGTCAACGCAAATGTCCGAGTGAGACGCTCCGCAGTTACTGCAGACTTTATCAGCCTGACCTCCTAGTATACTGTCCGTAGAAATACAGAGGTCGATGTCAACACAGCAGGGGATCCCCGCTGGATTCACAGCCAATCCTTCGGATTTGACCCGCAGGACATGTCTGTCTAAAAATGGCTCAAGGGTGTGGGAGTAGAGAACCCACAGGTTAACACCTTAAGAGGAAGCCAAAGAGGGGCAGATGAGAAACTATTGTTGAGAGGTGTAATGTTTGACTTCCCATAGAAACCCAAGCTCATTCGTCTTTTGGCTCTTATCCATATAAATGAGTGTTGCTATCAGATACCGAAGACTTTTGATATCCTATATTTCTCTTAATGGTCGGGTTGGAAATCTGTTATCGTTAACACTTATTTATCTTATTTGTTGAAATCCTTATACAATCAATGAATCAAGTCCTATAAAGAAAAACCTGGTGTAGCCTGCTCTTGCTAGCTTTTCCAAGATTACCAACCCTAGCTTTAAACTGCTTTCCGACATGGGCAGAACTCTGGTTTTCCTGCCAGACCCCAAGTAAAATGTCCAGAACATGGCTGGGAGGGCCCATGTGAGAATATATCAGGAAAGCGTCCGACAATTTCACAGCGACTTGAGCAAAACTGAAAAAAACTATAAGAATACAAACATCTTAGGATAAAAAAGAGGAGCTCTAACGCATACAAGACACAGACGAAGATGAGAACTTCAAAAGACAACAAGATACGAGAGCTTTTGGCTAAAAGGTCCAACGCCAGTGTCGATTCACCGTAAACAAAAACACCTCTTATCCGCAGAGGAGCCCTGCCTCCTGTATGCTCAGACAAGGCATCGCTCGTCTCCTGAATTCTCCGGAAATGTTCCTGTTGTTGTGAACACATCTAACCTGGAGAATGTTCATCTCTGAAAACCGCTTTGTAGTTCTAAGAAAAGACTGAAGCCTGGTCAACTGATGAACCTAGACCTCTGTTGTTGCCCAAACACATACACAACTCCCACTGTTGCTCCGGGTAATATCTCTTTTCTTACCATAAGCACAAGTCCAAACACCCAACTGCTGGCATAAATACTCACTTGAACACAAAATGTGAGTCATGCTGCTTCTGTAAATAGTCTTCATCAACTACACAATTTACTAAAGCTTAAGTCACAATTGCTAAAAACTACAGTGTTTAAAATTATAAATATATAGTCTTTATTACCCATTGATTTATGCCTTATAACCTTAGAGCAACCCAGTGGGTTAGACCCTTTTCTCTAATGCGATAATGTGTAATCTTACTTTCTACTTTCATACTTCTATTGGCTGTTATAGTGATAATATCGCTTTGCAGGTTTCTCTGCAGACTCAACATTAGGATTCTCAGCATTTCCATTAGGTATTTAAGTGTTCACATTCCAGTCAGTCAGCACATTGAAATCATCACCATCAGAGAGCAGAGTGGTGAAGGTCTGGAAACAACAGACCTCTGCAGGCGGATACAGATGCACTTGAAAGAAGTTTAATCATGATGAACACATTGTAGTGATTGCAGTGATCAGCAGAAGCCATTAAGTAAAGAATGATGAGTGAAAGAAACATGGTGTCTGCAGGTTAACTACACACTGACGTCCTGTTTTAAGTAGGAACCAGAAACCCAGGATTCTATGGGGGATGGAAACCGGCCGGGGAAAAAAAGATATATGAAAAAAATGAACATAGTAAACACCAAAATAGATACTTCAATACATAGAAAAACTAAAATGGACAGTTTATAAATGGAACAGACTATGTATTTGTATATTTATTTACTTATTTGTCTTTGCATTTACGATTTATGCATTATGAAGTACTTTACTTTTTTTCATCAATTATTTTAGTTTCTGTCCTATAGAATTCAACTATGAAAGATGGAAAGAATATGTCTGCCGCTTGCTTTAAGAGAGAAAGATGGAAGATGTGAAGAGAACTATGTACCACTTTGAGATTCTCACACACAGTTAGAGTAATTCATGTCTTACCTGTTGTTGAGAGCAATGGAGGGAAGGGTCAAGTACACATAGAAGAAAAAGGAGAAAATAGAGAGAAGGTTAGAGAGAAAAAGATACTTTATTACTTTCCAAAATATATTTAAAAATTGAAGCAGCTCTGAGTATTTAAATTGTCAATAGTTTGTAACTAAGGTTAACTTGCTGGTACTTGAAAAAGGTCAATGTGCAGACATTAAGCTAATTTAGGCTCAAGATAAGATGCTGTGGACACTGACGGAGCCTTCTGTCAATACTAAGCGTTCATTTCATCCATATTTTTGCACATCTTCTGAAAGTACCACTGGAAATCGTGGAAATCAACAAACACGAGGAGGAAATTTCTACAATGAACTTGAAAACTTTGCAAGTTGGTAAGAAACTACTGGCGTCTATAAGACGTTACTTTGCCTGGTCACAAGGAAAAACAGCTGCCTCTTCTTCACAGGTACATTGTCACATCCTCCTCCACTGTTAGTGTGTTTGTTGTTGTCAGATACTCCATCTAATCTGCACTGCTCTCTTGTGCTTAACAACCATGAAGGACTCATGGAAGTAAGTGGGTAGTGACGGTTACAATTGTTTGGAACAGACAAATCTCTTTTCATATGTAAGACAGCATAAATCTGCCTTTAACAAGGGATAATAATAAAAACATTTTCAGTTTTAAAAAGATGCTTTACAAATCTTATTTTTTTCCCCTGCTGTTTGTTTTACCATATTTTGGTAAACATTTGAGGCTCATACTGCAAGAAAAAAACATTGGTCTTGTTGCTCAGGTTTCACAAGCAAACATTCACTATAACAAAAGCAGTGGTTGAAACCACAAGAACCCCAGTGAGAACAGCAGACACATTGCTGTGAATGAAAATTATACCCAAAACTTGAAAAGTCACCAAACCTTTTAAAATCCTGAAACATTTCTTATTATATAAATGCTGAAGTATCCAGCTGAGGGGAAAATGGAAGTAATTCCACTTTCAGAGCAAACAAAAACACAAAGAGAGATGTATTGATCCCGAGCACAGCTCATCCTCCGTCTCTATAGTGGATGGATCAAGTGGCACATACTGATGTTGTGCCTGAAATATACTGCATACTGCATATTGGAGCAAAATGACCTCAGAGGGAGTCTTTGGGATTAGACTATAGACTCAGAAATAACAGGGCAGACGCTGTGTGATAAGAAACCGTAGAAATCGGAGTCTGGGTAATACTCGTCTTGAACTGACAAAACATATTAGTATGGATTACAAGCGGGGGAGAAGCCTGAAGTAACGGCTGCTGCTCCTTGAATCTCCTTGGGCAGATAATAGTTCTCCCTCTAATAGACAACTTTATAAAACAAAATAAAGTCAGTGGAGTAAAGAGCATTGAACTCAGCCCTTTTCTTTCTCTCTGTTGTTCATTAACCAGAGGGTCAGCTGTTCGATCCTCGTCTCCTAAATTCCACACGCTGAAGTGTCCTTGATACGAGATACTGAGCCCCAAACTGCCCCTGGTGGCTGGGCTGGCACTGTGTTTTTTCAGGTAATTGTTTGGTCTATACAAATCCGAAACAGCCATTATAATTTCTGTCAAACTCATTCGATTTTTTAATGAAAAGGAGCTGGAGCATTTTTTGCATGAAAAAATACATTAATTATAACCAATTAGTCAAATAACTATAGAATATTTCTCTGATCATCAACTAATTGATTAGTTTCAGCTCTACACTTACTGCAGATAGTGCAATCTAATCCGTGACTGAGTCATTCGATCATTAGATCATCGTGGACACGTGTCTACATTTACATGTAATGTATCCTGGGGACTGAGCCAAGTAACAGCTGACATCTGTACCAATACTGACCCCTTCTGGACAACATGGCGATGTACAACTGGTAGTCACACAGCAATTCTTTTTTTCCTCAATTTGATAGATGACTTCAACCAACCACACAATTAGTTCACTGTGGGAAATGTATCAACACAACCTCTAACTACTCAATCATGTCACAATCTGAAACAAGCAAAAAAAAAACACAGATAAACTGTAAATGTACAACCAATGAACTTGTTGCGGATGGATTTTGGTTAAATAGCAACAGACTTTTAACAGACGTATAAGCAGATCTGACAGTGATTGGTGTCCACTTTGAAATATTGTGCTGGCTGACCGCCCACTCTATCACAATGTCTGGTTCTGTCCAATCATCCTGTAATTTGATCTAATCCACAAGAGAAAAAGGAGAAAGGGCAAAGATAAAGACAGAGAAATCACTGGCCGCTCACTAATAACAGATAAAAGACGTCTGCTCTTCAGTTTCATCTCAAGGAGCTCGCGGATTTGATCGGATTAAAGAGAGAGACCAAGAACAGAGCCTGTTTATAATCTCTGTCTAATTAAATGACATCAGTGAACACAGAGATTTACAAAATAAGACATCTATCAATTTCTCCAAAATAAAATGGAGGTTTGACAAAAACAAACCATTGAAACATTTATACAAACATTGACACGTTCTGAACTTTCCAATACTGAACCACTTGTAAGAAAACAAATAATTTCTTACAAATACTGATATAATTATAAGACAGACGAGTCTTCGCATTTACAATTTTGAGAAAACTCAAAACGGAACTGATGACCTTTTGATCCATCATGTATAGTATATGAGAGGTCGACATCATCTCAGTATTTTTTGGCTCACTTCATTTGCGGATCGCGGTCTAAATATCTTTCAGGCAAAAGTTGAAATCATTCTAATAGTATAATGAAAGTCTATCTACAGCTACAGCGGGTGCCTCTCATACAGACACTTGAGCCCTCCTGCAGCAGCCACAGGTCGAGTTTCTGACTCATTGCTCTGTATCTTTGACGTAATGAAACCAAACATACCAAAAGTCATCACTTTTTCACTAAAACATTCCAAATGATGTTCTTCTTCTGCTCTGGAAACACAATTAGCACAGACACACGTTTTTGGAGGCACTGGTCACAATATCCCTTGCATTATATGCTGGGGGATAGAAAACTGCTACTGCTTGCTAATGAAGAGAGGCATAATAAACTTGTCCACATGGTTTACTCTGGGGTCTGACAGAGTGGAACGAATGGGGACATAAAAGAGACTGAGATGCCTAGATTCACCAGCTGAGCAGTTGAGAAACAGGTTCATTTGGACATGTAACATGAAACTCATCCATTAGCTATACTGCATTATCCTTTGTGGGTCACGGGTGGGTGGGCAAGAGGTGAGGTACACCCTGGACAACCATTTACATTTGCATCCACTCACATTCACACCTAATCTACAATTTAGATTCTCCTATTAACCTAAGCCCACTCTGCATGTCTTTGGACTGGGGGAGGAAGCCAGAGAAAACCCACACAGACACAGGGAGAACATACAAACTCCACACAGATAAGTGAGAACTGAACAGGGATTCAAACCAAGAACCTTCCTGCTGTGAGGGTCCATATTATATTCTATCTATCAACTAGAGCAGCTTAATGATTCCTATAAAACTAAAGGGAAACCCTTTCAGTCGAATCACATCCAACCAGGAGTTGAAGTTGAATCGAGGAATTGAGGGACTGTTTGAGTAAGACACAGGACGTCCATGTCAAAATGTGTATGTTCAGTAATTACTGGTGTCTCTATGTGCAGCGCGGGTTACTTTATATCTCCAGTCTGTCATTAAAGTTCACAGACACAAAGCTTTTGGCTGCACTTGTGTGCTCCTGCTGCTATAGTGACAGACTGGAGCCTTCTATCTGTGCCGCCTTTTCTTCCTCCTCTTATACAAGCCTCCCTCTCCCTCTTGGTCCCAGAGTAAAGGCCAAATTGCAGAATGCCTCGTCCCGCACAGAACTCATTATAAAGACTACAGACAGACGGAGAACAGAGGAGTCTGTGTGACACTGTTGGCCAGAGACAAACAGATACGCAGGATAGAGGAGGAGGATGAGGAGGAGGAAGAAGAGGAGGAGAGGGGGGTGAACTCCTTTTTTTGCCATGATTAAAGGAATGAAGATCACAAATATGAAGCGTGGGAGGGAGTAAGAGATGAGAGAGGGATCTCGCTAATGAAGTGACCACTTGAGACGAGCACAGAAAAGACCTCTGGCAATATTGTTTTCAAATTTAATATCGAATGTGACACAAAGGCGACATACGGCCCATGGACTGTCATGCGCAAGCAACTACTGTTCACAAATTGGATTTTCATGAACTGTGAACACATGCTGCACTGTCCATGCACACACAAACACAAGTGACACAAGTCCACTGCTTGTCACCAGTTAGATACACTGGAAAAAGTATGTAAGCACAATGGAATGACCTGATTTTAGGCATTAAATGGTAACACAATGTGATCTGATCTTTATCCGATCAAAGTCACATTTACAGACCAACACAATGTTCTTATGCTAAAAAACACATGAAGATCTATACTCTTTTGTGTCCTTGTTGAACAAACCTATAAGCGTTCACAGCTCTGGTGGAAACAGTGGATTTAATAACTCCTCGCACCTCTTTTGGCAGGAAAAAAATCGAACAAGCTCCTCTGGCAGATGTGGCTAAGACCTGCACAACGTTCAGGAGCGATTTCTAACCATTGTTCCTCAGAGCTGCTTCAATTCAGCCAGATTTTCTAATGATTTCTGGTTTGCATTGCTCTCTTGAGGTGATTCCTGAAGCATCTCCATTGAGTTAAGGTCTGAGCTCAGACTGGGCTGCTCCAAAAACCTGCAAAACGATGTGCAAGATAATACAAAATTCTTTGTTATAAAGTCATCGTCCTGCACCAGCTGGTGGACAGCCATCCGGAAAAGACCCTCATTCAAACATTGCCTGCAATTTCCCTTGAAAGAGGAAAAAATTAAGTTCACAATCAGAGCCCTTCCAATTAGTTATATTCCCAGTGGGGATTGCTGAACGACTCTGCTGGCCTTCCCCTAAATAATGTGTCGCCATGGCATCTCACCTCATGCCCATTCACATCAGGTAAACGCCTTGCTGCCTGTCTGCAACGCACATGCAACACTCACGGCCAGCCCCCACACCGGTGGTTATGTGACGTTCCACGCGCACCAACCTACAATACCTGCAATGATTGGGCATTGAAGTGAAAGCTTTAAATCATCATTTTGAAAAAGGGAATTTTGAAAATGAAAAATTGAATTCCTTTTACCCTGCACTACATGAGATTACCACCTACTGTACATGTAAGAAGACAATAATTATTGGACATTTAATATCAAAACAAGCATACACAAAAAAATCCAGTGAATTCTAAAGTTCAGGAAGGGAATTGTGTTTCAATAACACTTTTTTTTAAAGGAGTTACATTAAGGCCAACATTCCTTATTTCTGCAGGTAAATACATGACAAACTGCCTTCCCACTTTTTTACTTTATTAAAATAAAGCTTTTCAATACAACAGTCTGTAACACAGAACAGTCCTGCAAATGTGTATGTGTTGTCATTGTGCTGGTCACTCCACGACCATCGCTGCCTCAGGCCAGTGATGAACACAGGAGAGGAACAATATTTAAACAGAATATCTGAAGATAAACTGCAGCAGTGGGTTTTGTTAAGCAATCTCAATATGTTACCAAACTGCTGCTTTAATACTGCTAATTTTGCTCACTCATATAGCAGCTATAGTGTTATTTCATGCCATGCTTATTTACAGGCTGCCTGTGTGGAGTTAAGCTTATAGCCAGAGGTCTCTCCTGTGGCTGTGTACCTCATCTCTTATCAGCCTCCTCCACTGGTGGTCCTCTGATCACATAGACCCCCACAGAGCCACAAAACACAATAGAGGAGCTCACACCACAGGGCGAATCCTACGAGCTCGAGGTCTGCCCACTCCATTTCTGTTTACCTTACAGCTCTCATTATACAGCAGTCAACACCTATAGACTTAAATTGCTGACCAACGCTTGTAGTTACAAAGTGAGTGCGTATACTTAAAAGCTTGACAGCAACTGAATGGCGTCAATGCAATGAGCAGGAAGTGGCTCCTTAGAGTCTCAAAATCCTTTTTTTTCTTTCTAACTATTTAATTAAATTAAATTTCTAATTTAATAATTTTTCATGTGCAAAATGAATTTTCCAAACAGCCCTCGGTGAAGTGTCAGAAAAAATGACAGAGAAAAACAAACCTGTAAGTCTCTACTAGAAAAATCTAAATATATTCAATTTAGTTATACAAAACAGAAGCTGGTATCATGGGAGTTGTTCACCACCATTGCCGATTTTTGGGGGATATTTTAATTAAGAGTTGTTACATAATATATCTTTAAGAAGATGAAACCAGCATATGTTGATTGTCAAAAACCTGTAGATGATAAAATACCCGATCAACTTATGGATGTACTGTTCCAGCATGTGCCTTTACTCTTGTGTTCTTCCCATGCGGACACTCACTGAGAGACAGTAAACAGACACGTAGTGAGCGCATGTGCTGTGCCCATCAAAGGGACAATGTCAGGATTACAGTGTGAATGGCCCACATTCTGATGTTGACAGTGAAGTGAATGCTTGCACAGCGAAATCTGTTCTAGTAAATCCTGTGTAGATCAAACAAATAAGCAAAACAAATCAAACAAGTAAAGGACCCCGCTCGCAAACACACTCGGACCTGCAAAACAACTCACACGAGGAAAGTACCACGGACTGCAGGACGCAAACTCACATCTGCATCCCCCACCCCTCCCTAATACAAAAAGATTGAAACTTCATTGATCCCAGTGGGAGGGGGGCATGAGGACATGCACGTGTTTTCACGCATGCAGAACCACACACATAATACTGCGTAAGCTCTCCTGCAGGTTTTCGTTGTCCATCTACTTTTAGTAATCTTGTGCTTATTTAATCTACATAGCCACTCCCCTTTAGATCCCAGGGTCAAACATCACACTATGGACGAGTAAATGAGATGTTGCGCTGTGTTAAGGAGAATTTTTATGAACTTCTCAATATGGAAAATGCCCTAAACAGTTGTTGCAGGACTCATGGTGCCGCTCCGACAGAAAATAATGTTATCTTGAACAGGAACAGTGGTGTGGTTTATACATGATGTAGTGGAAACTTATTTTCAGTGTGAGCACCATGTTATTAGTGTACAATTTTTATTGATATCTATTTTGGGCTGTTTTTCTGACTGCAAATCATAGTAATGGGAAATGACTCACTCACACACATATTAGAGCCCGACCAATATGGATTTTTGGGGGCCGATATTGAAATGCTATCCTGGTCCGGTCCGGTTGAGTTCTACTACTTCTATTACTATCTTCTTGATTTATATCTACCACGTGCATGTAATCGGATAGACATCAGGCTCAGGGTGGGTTCGGATTAAAAAAACGGAATGCTTGTTAGACTTGCGGTCCATGGTCTAACGTTGAATGGTATGTCTGCTTATTTCAGTCAAATATAAACTTAAATATAACTAAATTTAGATTTAGGCCAATTTAGACTTAACATGTGCTATATGTAATAAAGAACAGTATATATAGGACTTGTTAAGTCTAAATTCTTTCCAGTGTTTGACAGGCTGTCAACAGGCAGGGAACAAAATAAGAGGACAGACAGAGGCAGGGAGCTGGTTTTATAGGTAAAGAAACATGTCATTACAGAAGTGAGACTGCAGCACTTCAATTATCCTCCTCTTAGTTCATTCCTCAGTTTTTTATTGCTACTCTCTTTAACATCACCCCTCTCTTTGTAATTGTGAGTGAGAAGCAGCATTTCTCATTCTTTTCCTTTAATTGCTCACTTTCCTTTCTTCTGGTTCTACAGTAACAATGCAAATGTGTGACACAACAACCCCCACGTCTGAGCGGATATGTTGACATGCCACTAATGGAGTGGAATGCTTGAATAATACCGTGATATCTCATTTAAATAAAGATTACACCTGCTATTGTTTCCCGTTTAATTCATTAATACTTTATGTTCTTTATGTAGGAATTCATGGAATTCAGTCACAGCCCACACAAGGGTCGCTGCGTCTCATTCAGCCACAGAGACTCCATTGTGATATGAACAATAGACATGATTTGTTAAATGGCCATGTGAAATTTAAGTGGCCCACAGAGTGAGGCTCAGGACGCCCGACTGCAGCTTTGGCAGCGATACAGGCAATACTGAGGACGGCAATGAATGATATTGTAAAAACTTCTCTATCCACCAGCTGCTGTGCAGTTGTGTTGAGCTGAACTCTCACCTGCAGGCACAGACTCATGGCATAAGAACAGCCGCGGCCATCTCTCTCTAATTGTAGTATAAATATATGGCAAGGATGAACACATGAAGGAACACAGAATCTGGCTTTTACGGCAGTGCTCCTCGTGAGCGGAGAAGAAACAAACAATGCAGATGACTTAAGGTTTAAGTCAAATACATAGTAGGTATCAGCCAACTTGGTCATTCTTAAGTCATACGCAATCCATCAGAGTCAGTGTTAAAGAAGTCTGCTGACTTTCAAACCATGGTGTCATGGATACTAAAATGTATTTAGGTTTAATTTAAGTTTTCTGTAACATTTTAATGAACTCTGCTTTGACTTCCCAATAACCACATGATAAATACTGCAATATCCATGCAAGACTACATTCTGGTGACTGCTCTTTTAACAGATGATACATGCATGAAAAAGATAGATAGATCTTAGATAGAGTTTAAAATGTATCTAATTCGCTTACATTGTCTCCCACTGCATGGTTCGCGTACTATACCCTTCCAATTCATTCCATGCCAAACCATGCAATGCTAAACAAAACCATTCCATGTCATGCATAACCATAACCGGGCCAAACCATAACATTCCACTCCATTCCTTACCAAATCAAACCATGTCATGCCATGGCTTTTCATACCATCTGTACCATATTGCATATCTTCACCCTGAACAATCACTTTATCCTTTTATTTTTATTTTCATCTTTCGACATCAATCACTACCGCTGCAGACCCAGACCAAGACTAAGCAACTACAAGATTTATACAGTTGTGTCAAGACCTTCTACCCCAGAGTGTCCAATAGAGTAGTTTATCATTTTGATTTGTGTTCAATACAAATTCACAGCCCGGAATTTCTGGACTGACCTGCAGGGCCTGTGTAAGACTCAGTACATCAGGAACATTACTAATTAAAAATGTGTTGTGTTTTTAGTTGTTTTCTCGTGCCTGCAGAAAACAGAAGTTGATGCTCTTGACAGCGTCTACATTTCCCCCAATATTTCATTATACTGTTCCTATTTTTAGCCACAGTAGCAGCATGGGCGGCTGGTCTGTTTGTCAGTTCACCACTGTGGTCCAGACCGAAATATGCCAACAACTATTTGAGGGATTGCCATGAAACTTGGCACACACATTTGTGGTGAGGTAAAAAACTTAGGAGGCTTTATTGTCAATAAAGTTGTTCTCTATCCAAGTGTTGCTCGCGTTTCTACTACTTCAGGTTTTATGACATTTTTGCTTTTGAGTGAAATCACTCTACTACCATTTTATAGATTTTGGCACACATTTACGCACTGCTCAGGGTGAACTTTTTAAAATAAATTTGGTGATTCTCTGAATTTTTCTCTGTGTTTGGCTCTTACAAATACCTGCAAAATGAATGACATTCCCACCAGGCTTTGCAGTTCTCTGTTTTATGCTAATTAACGAATTATAGCTAGCTAAACTAAGATGGATCAGCAAGTTAACATTGTCAGTGTGACCATTGCAGCATGCTGGCATTAGCATTTAGCTCTAAGCTGCTATCTGAAACATTCAAGCTGGGATTGGTGCCTGGGTAGAGTACGCAGGAAGCAGGACGTGTAGTGTGCATTTCCCGGTGGAAATCACATGTTTTTCTTTACAGCACATCGCAGATGGTGGGAGAAAAGACTACTGACTTAGCGGTAATTTATTTTTCGGTCAGTGAAGTCCTTCCTTTGACTTGTTGCTTTAAAAAAACGTATTTTACATTCTAAGATTCTTCTTCACCTTCTGACTTAAAGTATAGATATCCACTCCATTCACATAATATTGACTTTATTGACATTTATTTAACTGAAAACGATTTTAGATAGATAGATAGATAGATAGATAGATAGATAGATAGATGTTCAATTCCTTGCATCATAAGAGTGGTCTCACAGTATTTTTTTTGCTTGTCTTGGTTGTGGAAGGAAAAATCAAAACTGGAATTGAAGAAGAGCTTATATCCATTTCTTACAATCTAAAAGCTTGAACTGCTGATTGGGCTGAGACACACCTTTTTTATTTCATGTCATGCGGAAAAGTTGGTAAGTACCCTTTTCAGCATTGCACACCACAGGAACTCAGCCAGTGGGAAACTGCTAACAAATCCACACACAGACACGTGGGGACAAAGACACACACAGATGTACTCAAACATGAAGCAAAGATAAACATCTAAACAGACACTTGAAGTGAATTCTGTCTGCCTCTGAGCGAGGCCTCTAAATGCACTCATCACTGTGATCAGCAACACGTTTTCTAGCGTGGGAATCCACATCCAGGCTATAAACAGCAATCTCATGGTCTCTCTCTCTCTCTCTCTCTCTCTCTCACAGACACACACACACACACACACACACAGACACTTTGTGGGTGTGTTTGTGTCCTTCCTCAGTTGAAATGGTAGCTGTCAGGAAGGAAATGGGCAGACATGGAGTTCTGTATTTTAACATCACTTAGGAAATCTACCTTTACCTCAAAGTGGCACAGCACAAATGACAGAAGGTAAAACTTGTATGTCTGTGTCTGTACGTGTTAGGGCTTATGTGCAGCGTGTCTGTGTTTCTGTAGCTATTCAGAGAGATCGAGGGCAGGACACAGGAGGAGCACAACTATCTGGGACAGTGCAGTCTTCACCCGTTGGTTCTACAAAGACACTGAGAAGCAACTAGACAGCAGCTCAATGGTGTACTAAAAATCAGGTTGTTATTACCTCTACACTCTCCTTTCAAACTATACGTTACATCTGCATATTTGACCATAGGGTCTTCCATAATGTTAGAATGTGTGTGTGTGTGTGTGTGAAGGGTCAAAGTGGGAGGTGGGGAGTTATGGGAGAGGAAGTGAGGTACGTCGGAGGAAAGGGGGAACCTTTGGGAGTGGAGTTCATTTTCTTCGGTTTCCTGTTTTCTGTTTTGTCTCGGCATGTATAAAGCCACCTTCTAATATGATCAACATGACTTCTCTCACACCCACGGCATGTGTAAATGTGTGTGTGTGCGAGCGTGGGATCAACTGAGGAGACTTTATGAACTCTTTTACACCAGCTAAAAAAAGGCCATTTCCAGTAAAGTTGGTCAATCAGGTTTTTTTCCTGCCAGTGAGTCATGACCAACGTCATGAATGCCCCGGAAACCAATGCATAGTCGGCGGGAAACACTACACACAACAGACGAAAGCACCATGGACACCAGCGACACTGTTATGGTCGTTAGACTTTTACATGTTTTACTTCAGTCCCTCTTTCAAAGTCAACTGCAACTGATAGATTTTAAATCGCTTGCATCTTGCACGATACAAGGAAATAAGAAATTGCTGTTGCACGTTTTGCCCAAGATATTAATAACAGTACACAAAAGAGCATGGCTATTTACACGCCAAAGGCTGGAAGTTCTGCAAAATCATTTAACAGAGGAGTGTGTGCAGATTGTAACCATTCCCATTGCAGACAAAAGCCTGATGTTAGTGGGATTTTTTGATGAGTAGAAAAGGGCCTTAAGATAACCTGAGAAAGAGAGCGGATGAACAGAGAACTTGTCCATCTAATGCATCATGAAAGTGTCACCAAGAAATAAAGGTGCCCTCAGGACTCTTGTGTGAAAGAAAAATGAATCGGTCTTGTCATTGACGAAACTAATTTACCTCCATGTCCGGGAAATAAACTTTTTGATTTAAAATTTAACCATTAGTGTTCAGTCAGTATATTAACCAGTCTCTCTCAGGAAGCAGCAGGAGTCTTTTTGTTGATTTGAATCTACTGATCCCCTGACTGGTTGCCATAGAAACAATACAAATCCTTGTGATTTGTATGCAAAAACATTTGTGTGCAGATTAAATATATATAAAGAGATGACAAAACTAGCCTTGAATGTCGCTAAACAGATGGGCATAAAAAGTACATGTACATGTTGAGTTTAAATTAGTTCCAGTCTACTCAGCACACTTCACTCAAGTGTGTATGTTTAATATAGATTGAAAAGCAAGTTAAATACTTAATTACTCTGTGAAAACACAACTACAATGATGATCCCTTATTGCTCCAGCAGCCTTGTTTGTTATGTGATTGTAAGTTTGATATTTGGTGTCTTTGAAAGCTGCATGAGAAAAGTCTACAGGACTTTAATCTCCAGTTCTTAGAGCTTGTCATCTGCGCTCCCATATAAATTAAAGAGTGAAAGGTGCCCTTAGGTAGCAACAAGACTATAGCATTGCAGTTGAACAACTTTGTCATGCTATTATGCAAATATGTGGTCCACTCTGGGTTTTTCTGTAGGCTACATCCATACTACTAAGAGGATCAAGATGCATCAACTCTGCTACGGATATGCCTGACGTCCACAGTACTCCCGAGTTTTAGAGACGCCAAAACAGAGGCGTTTAGAAATGCTGTGACCCCATTTTACTTTGACAACTCTGAGGCAGCGTTTCAGTCAGGAAGACTAAAGGCGAATGCGTTCTCACATACAGACAAAAACAGAGATGTTTGGAAACAATGATTTAAACACTCACAACAGCCTGCTAATTGGGTCTTTTCAGTCCACACGTAGCCTTCCCTAATTTGTCAGACTCCTGTCACATGACCAGAAGTAAACAACCACCATTAGCCTCGGCTACCAATGTAGAACACAACATGGATAATCAATTACAATTTGCTGACCCTGTTGTCTTTTCTAACAGCTGTTGAATAAAATTCTGCAGTTTACAATGATACAACCGTTTACCTGCATAGGAGACGAGCAATTATTCAAGTAATCGGTGACTATTCTTTGACTAACATCCAAATGCTTCTTGTGTACACCGGAATGCCCAGTTTAGGTGAGTGGTCCCGTAATATGCATCCAAAACGCTCATTTGGACGAAGATGGTTTTAGCTTGAAAACAGTGTTTTCAAAACATGGACATATGGTGATATGGACACAGCCTCAGTCTTCAGGTAGAGTGGTAGAAGGACTAGTTCATGCAGACAGTAGGTGTTTTGTTCTGGTTCAGTGACAGATTTTGTCACTGCAGATTTTGTGGTTATCCGCTTGTCTGGAACTTTGGGATGACATCATCAATCTGTAAATCAATTTTGAGGCTGATTTGAAAAGAGGATGAAGACAAATATAAAGGAGCAAGGAAAGTTGAGAGCAAAGGCTCCTCATTTGTAGGTTTTCCATTAAAGAGTAACAAAGATTTATTATAACTTGAGTCTTATTTTCATCAGTTTGGTCATAAATCCTGTGGAATAAAACACTGAACTGATTAAATGAACTACAGAGATTCAAGGGCGTAGCAACAAGTCAAAAAAGGAGTTGAACAAAGCAAGAGACGAGTCGTCTACTATCTGACAGGAAAGTCAATCAAACCTATTTGGAAAAAAGACAACTGAAACTATAAACCTGCTTTAAAGACAACACTTCCTGTAAAATTAGCCAATATTACAAATTTTCTCAAGTGCAATGACTTTCAAAAGTTGTTTCGAATCAGAACCTGATTGAACTGGTTAACAGCTATCTCAGTGTTTCTTTATATGAGATATGATATGATGACCAAATCTACTCAATAAACTGAAATTATAATTACAGTACTTTATGTATATGTATCTCTTGGCTCATTGAAAACTCAATGGGTGGGCTCCTTTGGAAGCAACACAACAAGGCTTGATCCGACAAGATGGCACACACAAAAAGTGTCACACCTTTAAATAAACACACAAATAAACACTAACATTGCATATTCAAAACAGTGCACGCACTTTCAAGAGAACATTAACTTGTTGTGAAATGCATCCCAGAACTGTCTTCATACAAATATTGGCATTGCTACAGGTAATGCCTCTCTGTCTGACTGAAAGAGGATATGACTCATTGTCTCGGAAACTCAATTAGACATCAAGTTATCTGAATTTTACCACATTACCATGCCATCATCAGTTTGCTATACAGTATGTTGCCTTCTTGCTCAAGCTGTTCACTGTTGCAGTTCTCCACTTATAACCTACTTTTCCAAAGTCAGACACTGGAACTGCACCATAATAGAACATGTGCTCTGATTGGTGGAGTAAATGGACTGTATTTCTTTCGAGCTGTTGTAGTATTATCATCATTCACATATTCATACAACACTTCTATATGCAGCACTTTGTTTCATTTCTATCACACACCATTCACACACACTGCTTGGCACAGCTGTCAGAGACAATTTAGGGTTCAGTGTGGACATATGCGGACAGGAGGAGCCAGAGATCGAACGAGCAACTTTCTTGTTAGTGGACACCCCGCTCTACCTCCTTTGCCCAATTCTAGTGAGCCCAGAACACCAAATGTAGCACATTTTCATGCACACAACCAACTACAGGCACACAGAGATGGAGCTGGTAAAAAGGCCAAAAAGGTCAGTAAAAACATTTAGGATTTTTTTAACAGTCCACCAGTGCATGAGTCTGCCGTAATTTCACAATTGTCCCATTGGCCAACATACATGCTGACACGACAATGTGTTTATTCAAACTCTAAGCCTACATGAATACATCCATAGAGACATTGAGCCCATGGATCTGTTTAACTGGCAGCTTCGGTAGAAGGTAATGGTTGGTCATTCGGTCGTGGTTGGAGCACCACATATACAGGGAGGAGCCAGAGTGCTCAGTTATTCAAAACTACATATGGATTCATAACCAAATTCAATATATCAATACATTATTATGTCATTATGAGAAACGCACATCAGCCCATACCCATAGCCATGTGCACATTGACAGTGCATGTAAAAACACACTCACACTAAATACAGAAAGATGTAATGTTGTTTTTATGACATATTCAGAGATGCGCTTGTGAAAGCTAAAGGTTTGAGGATCCCACTGGAGCTGTACAGAATTTATTGCTTTCCTCCTCTTGGGATAGAATTAAAACAATTATATGACCTCCACTCATTGGTAGAAGAAACATTAAATACATTAAATATTTGCAAATGTTTAACTCAATTTATTCTCAGTAAATTGGTTCAGCAAGACCTCTAATATGTCTACACTGTGTGTGTGTGTGAGTTTGTGCTCCTCCATCAGCAGTGGGAGTGTTTTGGTGCAAAAAGACAAAATAATTTAAAACCCCCGGCTTCTGTGGCACCTAAATTCAGATGTTAAGCTCTTCACTGCCGTAACAAGGCCACAATGAATAATTGCTCCAGAATTATAAAAAGGCAAACTGATTTCGATCTAAACATGCAACTACTGCAAACACAAAGGCTACAGCTGCACCCACATGCCCAAACATGACGTGTGAAAGAAATTGAGACACATACTAAGATGTTTATCTCACATGATCACACACATAGCGAGATCCAGTGTCTCACAAAACATGCCCTGTATAACACGTTATATGTTGTAACTTAAACAAGAACCCTCTACTCCCCTTCTACTCTCCAAATCCAAAATCCACATACACGGTGAAACCACCCCCATATATTGCTGTCAAACATATATCGAAATCCCTTCTGTTGTCTGTGATTTATGAACAACTAATTACATGGCTGTTCTTCAGAGAGCAAGGGGAGGAGGGGAAAAATGAAAGCTGGGAAGAGAGTGGAAGAAATAAGGGGCAGGTCCTTCGCTACTAAAAAAATCTGCAAGCCATAGTGAGAAGACACTGCAGACAGTGAGAGAACTAAAGACCTCAACAATAAATACAGACAACTATATCATCATGTTAAAGAGTTAAATATTTGGATTAAATGGAACAGTGTGTTAGTTTGTATTTGTCTTTACTGAGTGCCATTCTAGGTGTATAGGTACAATTTCACTCAGTAGAGCACATAAAGCCCAACAGGACCAAGTTCGACAAATAAATATCAGCTCCCTAAACATGTCAGATTTTGTTTTTATTAAGATCCATGAATAATTCTCTGCAAATACTTTGAAAATGTTACTTTAAAAAAGCCTTATCTCACAATGTATGTATAAAAAAAATCCTGGATTTGTCCACTAATGCAGATCCGCACCATCATTTAATGGGTTCCCCCAGGGCTAATGCATCCTCCCACCAAGTATTGTAGAAACACGTTTAGTTGTTTTTGTGTAATCTTGCTTACAAAAAAAGATACAAACCAAACAAACAAATAGACAGCTCCGCCCTGCTTCCAAAGAATCTAAAGCAGCCCCAAAATGGTGCATCATCTTTGCTTTCTCCCTAGGCTAATGAAAACGCAGAATTCGCCCACGTGATGCAGAGTAACAGAGGAACGGCAGTGTAATAGAGTGAGTGAGAGAAAATCAGAGAAAAGTTTCAGAAACCGATAAACAAACAAACAAAAGGAAATGGAAACCAGATGAAACTTGATTTAATTCAAATCACTTGATCACCTTCAAGCTAGAAAATCGTGATTCACATTTTCTTCAGAGTCATGCAGCCCTTGTCAACACAATATCCTCTCCAGAGTAAATGCATCTGGAATTTGATCTAGGATTTTGCAATCATTAAAAGTATCTAAACAAGTACGGTCAAGAAAAGAGATCTTAATCTTGAATCTTTTTGTTCCAGTTATTTGCTAATAAGACAGTTTCACAACATCTCCACGTGCAAATTCACCCAAAAAGTAAACTGACAAAATACATCACTGCCGGGATAGACAGCTTTAAACATACTGAGAGAACTCAGCAGTGGTGATAGGTATACAAGTTAACGATGCTGGAAAAGATGAGCAAAAAAAGTCCAAGGTTCGAGGTAACAAAGTCATTGCTGGCGATGACAACAAGGAAGTACTTTTCACTGGGATACACACAGGAGATTTACAGGGGGGAGAGGTCGCAGAGATGTGAGTAGAACTAGGATGCTATTATCTCTTCAGCCAATGAGACAGCAGTTTATCACAGCAGTCAATCACAGAGTAATCGCTATCTGTGAGAAACTCCTTCCACTTTCACGGCCGTGGAACAATTAGTCAGCTTCCACTGCCTGGGCCGTCACAGATAAAGATTCCACAAAGAGTGAGTTAGCAGACTCAGTGACAGATTCTATTAGGCTTGTATTTTATTTATTGCCTTACTTTACACTTGTATTGTGATCTGTAGGAAAATATTAGACACCGGGCCAATATGGATTTTTAGGGGCTGATGCTAATAACAATATAAGGGAGTTAAAAAAAGTTTGATGCCAATATATCAGCCAATGTTAGTTTTTATATTGGCACATATCGGAAAACACAAAACACTGATACCGATGACATTTCATTTCTCATGTCGGCCAAACGATATTGCGGTCAGGCTTTAGAGTATATGGCAACCTTGGGTGATGTGTTTTTTCAATACCTGATTAACTGTTCAGCAGAGAACTGATGCATTGTTTTTAATGATTGATCAAACAACATATCAGCAATTTTCCAAGCAAAAAAACAAGCAAAACCGTTGCTGGTGTCACCTTTTCTCTGCTTTAAGAACAGCTTTGAGTTATGGGCTGCTTTTGAAGACATAAACAACTTGAAGACGTCTCCTTAGAAAGACTAATATTGTAGATTAATAACCAACGGATAAATCGAATGAAAAACGTACTACTTGCCGCCCTAAACAAAATCCAGGTCAATAAATCAACAACCAAAGTAATCCAGATGTACCACAGCTATAATCTGCAATTACAGCAGAGTGGATTAGTGCAGATCAAGGTTCACTATGTCTTTCTTCTACTCTTGTGACCCACACGATCCTTGACTGGCGCTCTGGCCTCGCTCATCTTCCCCTCCACTGACTCGTCCACCTTCAGGAATGCCATTCCACTGGTCGGTCCAGAATTCCCGCTCAGTGTTTCCCAGTAATCCCCTCTTCTCCGGCTGCTCCGAGGCTGCTTCCTTCCCCACAGCTGCCGGCTGGCCCGGCTTGCTCTAATAATAGGACAACAATGCCCGCCCCACACCCCAACAGAAAACTTTACATCCCAAAATGTTTTTCATTGAATCTGTACATTTTAAGACTGTTCCCCAAATGTTCTTTAAAAGTTAAAATGCTTGTTTAATTAGCATAACTTGTTACATCTAAATCCATGAAAGCAACTTTCTAAACTGTTGACATTCAGCACGTCTGCAGCATGTAAACACATGTTGGTGGAGGAATGATGATGAGGCCCACTCAAGTGAGCTGCACTGTGTGGTGGAGGAGAAGACACTGTAATCATGCAGGAGCTGATAAATAAGGACTGCACACTGCTGAAGTAGTTAAACACCACCTTGCACTCATGCCAGTGTTTGCGACAGGACTACAAACACACACACATGAATATATATATATATATAGTAGACTGGTTATGAATAAATGTCACATTTGTTCTGCACGGTCCTCTCAGCGAAGCAGCCCCCCGAGCTGCACACACTCACACAAACACATGCCAAAGAAAGGGAGGCATTAATCAGAGGAGAGAATGGAGAGAGTGAGAGCTGGACTGAGCCTTTTCTCTCTGATCTTCTGCTGTCCCACTTGTGGAGGCACAGCTCACAATCACATGCTGCAGCTCTTTGGTGTCTTGGAGCCGGACATTTAGTCTACAGCCTCTCTCCTCCTCTTCTTAACAGTTTGCTTCTTTCACCCTCTTCTTCCCTTCTTTTCTCTGACAGACAGATCGGTGTGATAAACATTGCTTCCCCTGGCACGTGAAAAAGCTTCCCCCTCCACACCTTCTCCTCTCCTTCAACCCCCCTCCGCCATTCCACCAAGAGAGCAATCACACTGGAAATACTCAAGAACTTGTAAGTGAAACCCCCATTTCTTCCCTCTCACAGAATTACTGGCCAGTGAAAGTTGTTAAAAAAGAGAGAGTGGGATTGTAGTGCTCACCTCAGACAAGGTCCCGCTGCTGCAGGGGGAGCAGAAGTAGTATCATCCTCAATCCTCGATCCTCACACAGAAAAACCAAGAGCAACAAGTAGCAACTCCAGCGATTTCTCCTCCTCCCCTCTCTCTCTCGCACTCCTGCTTCCTTGCTCTCTGCTTTGCACTCATTCAGACTGCAGTAGCTGCAGTGGAGTGAGCGAGTATGCGTGTGTGTGTGTGTGTATGGTCCTGTGGACTCCTGCAGGGGCACTTAACAGGGTTCAGGTCCTCCCCCCCTTCACAGGCTCACGCAGAGAGAAAAAAAAAAGCTCACCCACACACACACAGAGGGCAGGAGAGTATTCTCTTCGTCTTTTGTTGCTTTCTCTCACTTCCTTGCTCTCTGTTTTCAGATGTCTGTAACTCCCTGTTCTGCACCCCCTTTCATATGAGAAAGAGAATGACAGAGTGAGAGAGAGCCAGTGCATGTGTGAGTGTGTGTGTGTGTGCACAGGGAACACTGTCCTGCCTCAGCGCCTGGGGCTCAGAGAAGGAGGTGGAGGAGGGGGAGGAGTTTTGAACTCAGAGAGCTGAATTCCTACCTCTGGTCCCAACCAATCGGAGGCCTCCCTGCAGCTGACCAAAAACCGCGGGGCCAGGCCGGGCCTCGCCACCACACTCCAGCTTTAAAGCATTAGCTGAAGTTTGCTGTGCTCTCAGGATACTTTCTACAGTGGCTCTATGGATGATCATAAATGTTGTTCCCTGGGCACTCTTTGTTTACATTCACTTTTTACTCGTATTGATATCTCCGGATGAAACATTCAATAAAAGTATAAAAAATACTTATAAAATGTTTATTGCACTGGAGATGTTATCCATTTTCAGGGGGGATTTAAAGTGTTAAAAAGTTCATAATGTATGCAGAAAAAAATATTTAAAACACAGATGACTATGTTGTGACTGTGTTGGGATGTTTCCTTGTCTTTTCCCATGTCCCTTCCTCCTTCCGGCAAAAGGAACAGGACTCTCATGTTTCGGCTGCTGTCCTTGGCCACACATTTGTCAAGCAAGACATTTGTCCACAGAGGTGACATCAGATCTCCCCTCCTCCAGCTATTCACACCAGCTCACTTCTACTTCAGCTTCTTCCTTCCCTCCTCCACATCAAGTCAAACTAAAGGCCTATTATGTCATAATTTTAACATTAGGTCTACAGTCCTGCTGGCAACTATAGTTGTGTGAATGCAAATGTCTGGGTGAGAGCCTTTGGATTATCTGCAGAATTCCTCCGCCTGGACTCATAGTCTGAAGTCCATAGAAATTCAATGTGAGAACTCAGCAGGTTGGATTCATCGCAAGCGAGTCGGGGGGGTTGATGATGCTTCTAACATGCAACAGACTGAAATAATGAAAGAAACAAAAAGAAAACAAATGTCTCCGGGTATAAAAATGGTGACACACATGTAGAAGACACCATAGAAAGTGTCAGAACATTATTAGTGTGGCAGGTATTTAGTCACAAACCAAATCAGTGAAATTGAAATTAACCGATCAAATCATAGTGCCAGATGACAAGAGAAGGGATCACCAGTGTTGTCACCTCGGCTGAGGAGGCTATGTTATCGTCTGCCTTTGTTTGTTTGCAGGATCGTAGAAAGACAACTAGACAGATTACCATGAATTTAGGAGGATGCTGTATGGGAACGAAACCAAGGAATTCTGGTGCAGATCTGGGAGCGGATTCAGGATTTTTCTCATTTTCTTTAACATTGGGAGATTTATCTGATATTTATCGAATATGTATGAGTGAGTGAAGATCCAAATAAAAATCCATCTAGTGACTTTAAACATGGTTTCATTAGGGGGCCGTTGGGCCTTAGTGGAGGTTCTAGTTACGATTCATCCTGAGATGGACATGAATGTGTTTACCACTTGTCATGGCAACCAAAGTAATACTCATCAAGTCATCAAGTCGGATATGTCTACCTCATGGTGGCACCAGAAGTAAAGTCAGGGCTCACCAAAGTCAACAGGATTCATCCTGTGGGGACCATGAATTACTGTATAAAACCGTCACGGCAATCCATCATTCAAAGAGATAGACTGACGGATCAACATTGTAATACCTCGAGCCATTCTGCCTCTGTGGCACCAGAATTCACAGGAGACAGAGAGCAAATCTGGAAAAGAAAACCTTTTTCAAACTAAATGCAAGTTTCCACTCTTGCTCCTGCATTGTATCATTATAGAAGGATTATTGATGTATTTACACTGATGTAGCCTTTAATAGACCATTCAATTATTCAATGATTAAGTTTTGTATGTATAACGTTAATAGACTGATCTGGGAGAAAATTGCGGAGACAAGATGTTTCCTTGACTGAACTGCCTTTATGTCTACAATTAGGCTAATTCTAATTACTTCAACAGAGCATTAAGAAAGCCAGTGGGTTAGAAAACCCTGATGACTGACAGCTCCATGTTTCCTTCACTGCACATTTAGTGAGTCGTGGCTTCCAAACCCAGAATGGAAACAGCCCAGATTCCACATGTCTCGTAAATGTGAAATGATACAAATTGCTCTGTGTGTGACATCAGTGAGGACGGGATAAATACGTTGATCTATGACTTTCATGTGTTTCTCGCTTCTGAAGGAATTCAGCACAACTATAAAAATATCCAGCAAAACATCCTGTTGTTAGTTTGTCTCTTTGTTTGTTGCTCAGCAGAGCTCGGTGATGAGTTTTTTGACACATTTTGGCAAACTGCTTTTTTTTATTTTTTATTAGCATGATCACCTCAACTCATCATTCTGAAACAGCTTTGTACAATTACTGGCTTTTTTTCTACATTTTTTAATGAAAACAACAACTACCACTTTACATGTAATTCAAATGCAACGAGGATATCTCAAAGGACATTGCAATGGACCTTTTTTATTATTATATTTAGGACAATATTCAAAGAACCATAAATATGCCAAAAGTGAGCAATGTGATAGATATGTCTCTTGAATGCCAAAATATCAAATGCAATGTTTCAGAAAAGACTTTTCTTTTAGAAATAGTGACTTATATACAGAAGGGGAAATGTTTGTAAAGGTATGGGGACCATTTACTGCTTTTGTGTCTGATGAAGAATGAGTTCTACCTGATGAGTCTGTGTACGTCGAAAAAAAGCTGTAAACTGAGAGGCTGCTCAATGTGATGTTTGTTTTTCTATGTCACAGTGTGTGTTTTTGCTGATGAGGGACAATGAGTAGAAGACACTAACAAAGACGTCAACATGGAAAGGATTCGAGAGGTTTTGGTCCGCAGCGGAATTTATACATTACGTCCTGCCTCCTGCTACAAATATTTTTCTCTTGATAGCAAACGCATCAACAAAGACAAACCAGACGTTTTCCAGAGTTCATGTCTGTAAACGGCTCATGACAGAAGTCCACAGATTTTACTTATAGAACAAGAGAGAAAAGTTGCCCAACTTAGTCTTGATCCCCATCTTCATTCAAAAATGTCATTCTTACTGTGTGAAATAAGAATTCCCAAGTATGAAACTGTGGAAAAAATGTTTTCATTATCTAAAACAATTAAATACAGGTTTAGCGTGACTGAGGTCAAATCAGGAAGCCTATAAGATGTTTGTTCAGGCCAGAGTTTGTCTGACGTCTAAATCCACCTAAACAATTACCAGGAAAAACACTGATAAAGACGGAGCGAGAGTTAGAATGGGACAGACAGAAACCTAAAGGCTGAAATGACATAGTGAGTGAGTACTTTGGTATGTGGGCTATAGAGTTACACATGGACAAAAAAGTGAAGCAGCAAAGTCCACTCCTATAGACAACACAGACACGCCTCCGCTTTTATCCTCCTCTCTGTTTGTCTCCCTCTCCGTCTCAGTGATCGCTCACCCCCTGTCATTTTGTTATTTTCCTGAGTCGATTTGTGTGTGTTTATGTCAAAGAACGTGTGAAAAGGTAAAGCAGCTTTTGTAAATTACGCTCTGAAGTTGTGGAACAGACTGCCGCTAGATATTGGAGAAGCAAACGTCATTCAGTCAACATCTTTAAAAGAAAACAATTCTCTCATTATTTCAGCCTTCAACTAGATCTTGCACCTGCCTGCAATTTTATTATTTTTTATCACTTTCTTTCTTTTCTGTTTGCACGCATTTTAACATGTTCTTTATGTTACTTAAAATCCATTCTATATGAATTACATTTTAACATGTTTTTATCTAAATGTATGTGAGCTGCATTTCTTGTATGAAAGGTGCTATACAAATAAAGTCTATTATTATTATTATTATTATTAAAAGTTATGAATATGCACAGTGATGACAAAGTTTAACCCTATGCGTGAATATCAGGTTCTCTGGAATAAAAAAATTATTAACTTATTTTGTTCCTCCAGAAACAGCATTTAGGTTTCTGCTGAACCTGAATCAGGAGAATAACAGCAACAATGGAAACGTAATACAGGATGTAAGGAGGGAGATGAAAAAGAAAGAAAGAGGGAGATCAGGAGCAAACAGAAAGTGAAGAATAGTGTTGGTGTGACAAAGGAGCATCAGTGGAGATACACAATCTGCATAATGTGTACAGCCTCCTAATGATGTGCCTTAAGAAGTCGTTCTGTCATTCTGTGCCTCTTTTGAATAAATGTTTATCCTGAGGCACAACTTTAATAACACTTTTCTCCTCAGAGAGCTGAGTTTATGTGTCATAAAGAAGTAACGCATTAAACAGTCCAACTCCATCAGGCTCGTTTCTGCCTCCTCATGAAAGAGACAGAGGAATGTGTGTGTTTCAGCTGCAGGAATAGTTGGACATGGGACAGTCAGGAATGCCAACATCTGCCATTTTGAGACAAAGGCACTTGTGTGCGGCACGTGGGGTCAGGCCGCTGCCATGCCAGCAAGTGCTTTTTGTGGAGGGATTCCAAATGGAATTCAACATATAAAAAAGCTGGAACTGGGGCATCCTGGGGCCCGGCAGTCTATAATGCATGCACTGCATAGCAACTAAGGCCCCCCTGGATTCATACGGACATTTATCACATACCACTCACGCCTCTCTCTGCATATGTTTTCTGTCACTCTCTACTGTCAGCGATAGAAAACCCCTAAAGCTGCTCATCCAGGGTGACACACTGAACTCTGAGGGCCTCGTCATGAATCAACAATTGTGTTGGTTTAAAACTCGGCTGACAGCCCCATGCAAATGCTGTTTCATGCTTTACTGTCGCTCCTTCCACTAGACCTGAAGATATGGGAGTCATTATAGCTGGATTCATTTTTCAGAATTCTCGATATTGCTCCTAAAAATTTAGTTTATGCACACAACCTAACTGCAAGAGCTCGTACATTTCGACAGAAACATTATTGCTTCAGTATACAGTATATATATATATATATATATATATATATATGTACATACATATATACACACATATGTATCATGCTGGACTCACATGTACTGTATGCCTTGGCCAATTCAAACGAAACGCTGCTCATTCACTTTGAATGTGGTGACGTTGCTCGTGCTGTGTACAGCAGAAGTTGAGCTGTGGATGCACCAGCCAATCGGCTCGTGTTGAAACAAACACAGGTGCTAGCCAATCAAATAATGTCGAAGTGAAAGCAGAGGCAGCGAATGAATTTGGTGTGTGTTCATCTGGTTGTGGGTTTTATTTCCTGTCTACTTCTCTTCAGCATTATAATGATAGCTAGCATGGCACGTTAGCTTGAAAGTGCTAACTATGTTGCTGTCGTTATGACGATTAGGCACCAACGGTCAATGTGAAGCATTAACACAAGAGTGAGTCTAGCAATCCAACCACAGACTGGACTCTGGATGTGAAGCCTATTCTCTATTGTGAGAGTCATGCATTGTCTATGCCCAGCATCCCCCTCAACTGCCTCTTGATGCCTCTGCAAACACAGCCATTTAATGTAGTGTTGCATTTATTCAAAAATATGTTGCCTCTTGAAAATAATACAGCCAGTGAATATGTTGCCCACGAAACATATTTGTTGCGGTTCAGTTGTGCAGAAATGAAATTTCTAGGAAAGAGGATTCATGAGAAATTCTCCATAGAGCTGAGCTTTTTTTTCATTTTGCAATAAATGTTCAATAGTAAATGGTCAATACTTATATAAGAGGTGCTTCTGACTAAACTTTGAGAAATATACGGGATCTAATTACTGCAGTTGTATTTTATATTAATGAAAACAGGCAATTAAACAGATTTCCAGTAGTAACCTTTACTGCTGCCTAAGATATCTTCAAATGCTACTACATTGAGTGACATTAATTGGTTACTTGGGTTACCCCAAAGGGGTTTTACATACCATAATCATAATTTCATTGTGATGGTGAAAACAAAGCAGATAGACAAGCAGAACCAACCATCTCAAGTTTTATGTTGCTGTTAATCCCAAAGCTCTAATTTCAGGCTCAAATTACCCCATTTTCCCACCAGTATTGGCACTGAAACAAACACCCTGGTGGCTCATCACAGATCTGTAGCTGGGTAAACCACACAAACAATGAGGAAGGATAAACAAAACGTAGATTGGGATCAGTTTATCCTACGATTCCTGCATCCTCCTATCTCCCAGGGAAATACTTGCATCCACGATGTCTGAATTCACCAGCTTACTTTCACAGTCGGTACTTTCCACCTCTCTCAGCTCCCACTTTGCTTAGTGCGGGACCAGCACATTTACATAAGACCTACACAGACGCGAAAAAAGCACATTCCCGACACGTGAGCGTGTAACAAGCTCATAAGTGCGTTTGGCTCAATTGTTACCGCCTCGCAGTCACTTCGACTTAGACACACACAACACACTTCCACAGCAAAACACACCAGGGACACACTATGGCTCACTGTAGCACCCACGCACGAAACCACACTAAACATGCTTAACGTCGACATAACAGGCGGCGATTTGTGACAGTACAATTTTCCTTCAACACTATTGTCTCATATACCCTGCACTCCCCTGTCTCCCCTTCCTCCCACCTCAGCAGTGACTCCACTGACAGACAGTCCCCCCCCCCCCCCCCCCCCCCCCCATCAGGGTGGCTTTCTGACAAACGGGGCCAAATGGAGTCGTGCCACTGTTGCTGCTGGCCTCAAGTCAGCTCTCTGAGGTTATTGCTTAGCTCTGCTCTTACAGTGTTATTTATATCCACCATCGCAGCACCAGTCGGTTTGATGAACTTTTCATCTGTCATGTGCCCAGGGGACCTCACAGCTGTGGATCTTTTTCTGTTAAGTCTTCTTAAAATGGCCTACAGGTGTGCAAAAAAGCTGTTATACAGTTAAGTATATAACAATACAATATAAACATTTTATTTATTTTTTTACAATAAAACAAAACCTGGACCAGGTCTAGGAGGTGAACAGGGTCTCTGGGGGATGTTGATGAAGGCCCATTCCTGGGTTGAGGAATATCTAAGTTGCTTTTAGGACTACTGATATAAAATTGTTTGATACTTACATTTAAATGACAGTTGTAAAGCTGAAGCCCATGAGCAAGATTGAGAAGTATGAGGCAAATGTAAGGTTGAGAAATAGCAAGAGAAACCAAACTGATGTTTGTATTCAGTGACAATAGCCCTTTTATGATTATGGCATAAAACAGACTAATTAAACACTCCAACTTTAACAGATCACAAACAGGAAATGAATACTCTGGAGACAAACATTTGTAATAGGTTGAAATTGTCATGTTGTTTGTTGTAATATAAAATTATGTGATTTATAGTCAATGTTGTAAAGGACAAACTCAGCTAAATGTACTTAGTTTTTTCTCGATATACGTGTACCACCCAGTGACATCAGTGCCTCGTTTGATTTTCTTTGGAAAGACAAACTGTGGAGTTCTGGAGTTGAGTCCTTGAGGCTCCGTAGATTGATGAAAAAAGACCCAAAATTCCTTTGATAAATTTCAGGCTAACTCATTGATGCTTCTGGGACATTCACCAGCAGAAGCACCCCATAAATACCCAGAGGACAAATCAGGAGCCAAGTGCTCAGGCCACATTTGGACAGTCAGGGTTCAGGGTTCATCCAAATGGGGTCAGACAAATGTGTACTTGACCTCTGGACTGTTAAGTTTTTAGTGGGCCTAAATACAGTATGTCCCTCAAAAGAGCTTCCAGGCATGGGCCACTGATAGGAGGTAACATTTTCTGTCCCTCTCTCTCTCTCTCTCTCTCTCTCTCTCTCTCTCTCTATCTCTCTCTCTCTGTACTTTCATGTCTCCTTTTCCAGCATTTTCTTTTTCATTTTGAGTTTCTCAGGGTGTTGTACAATCCATTATGCATATAACCACAGCATTCCTCTTGTTGGAGATGATGGCTGCGAATGTGTGCATGTGTTTTTTTCCCCTCTGTCTTTGAAACATTCACAGTTTCTTCCACAAATAGAGTCAAATATAAGCATGGAAGAAAAATCCCACCACAGCAGCCACTCAAGAAGAATTTGAAAGCCAAGTGTGAAACACAGTCTCAACTAGATGTCGACAGAACCTGAAAGTTTTGATGCGCAATACAAATAAAAGAAGGTGAACTCTTACATACTTTTGGCTCAGTAAAGCTTATGGAATTGAATTCAACAATTAAATTAAAAGTCCTGTAACAATGTGAACGTTATTTTGTTGTAGAGCTGTGTGCTCGCCATCAATTCACTCAGCCCCCTTTTGCCCAGCTGTTGATCTTTCCTTCTCTCTCACATAAAAACTTTAACACAACTGTCTCTCACGTCATTGTCAAGCAAGTCAGACTGGCACTGGGAGAAATCCTGTTGAATTGATGAACCATTGGAGCATCATAAAAAGTTTTTACCATCCTTGGCAGGCAAAAAAACAATGGGCATAACACTGGCCCGACCTGTGTAGAAGTTACTTTGAGTCAAAAAGTCAAAATCGTAATCATTTTTCTGTACTCTTCACTGATTTTCACAATGCTTTTTGCGCATTGGTACAAACATAAAATATGGAGGTTGAATGGCTATATTCTCACTGATACCTGACCCTGTCAGTTGTGAGTCAAGTGGGTGTGAAGGCCTCAAATTTGTTACTTTGTTTCACTCTCACATTCATCGCATTGTTTAAAGTCGCAATAGGTGGCAGTTAAACCCACTCTAGAATACTGGCTTTGCACTAAATGGCAGAAATTAAAAAAAAATTGACTTTCAGATGACCATACAGCGGTGAAGCATTTAAACACTTAAATGGTGGAGACCAAACAAAGTCTACAATGTCTTTCCACCTCAGATTTAAAAATCGAGATTTGCTTTTCCAAAAGATGGAAATACAGAAATATGCACAAACACAGGCCTACATACAACGACGTGTTTACAGTTTGAAACAGGACAGACTAAACATCATGGGTCTCTAAACAATTTTGACAACACTCATCGGCTGAAGGGTGAAACCCAATAAACTGAACAAAGTCTCTATCACAGAATAAAGTTAATTTCCCCATGAGGCCTTGTACAAGATAATGCTTCTACTTTTTAAACTAGATCGACAGCCAAGTTCCCAAATTTATACACCATGTACGACCCTGCTCTGGCTAAAGTTTAGCACATGACAACACATGCAAGAATAAGTCTTTTATTAAAAGCTGAACATTCTTCTAGACAAAAGCCCTGCGGCGCTGTCACCCAAAAGACCACAGATTCATCTGGATAAAATCTGGGAATTTAAGTCTGAACTCTAATTCACTTCAAAGGGGAAAATGAGTGAAAAGGCCTGTGTTTTTCCTCCAAAAACTTTTTCATAAAAGAAAGAGAAGAAATCTCAGCGGGTTTAATCCCCGTCTCATCAAAGTTCTGACACAAGCACACACACTGTGTCCCTGTGTTTACCCCTCCAGTAAGTGAGCAAGCATTCAACCTTTCTCAACTAGGACAAAAACATACAGACCTATTTACATGTCAATGATGGCCACGGATAAGGACTTTCTCTGCCTCTCCATTTTTAGTTTCCTCCCTCAACATCCCTCTGATCTCTATGTGCTCCTATGAAACAGTGGTTATCCTTATTTTGAGGCTGTGAAGACAAATACTCTTACTTAAGGGAAGTTTACTTCTGACAAAACTACTGGGTGCAGCATGTAGTCAAGTGACTACTGTTAAATGTAAATATGGTGGCGGTAGCACAGCATGAACAATCATCTGCTTTCTATCCATTCAAACAGTGTATGACATCAGGATGCATTTGCAGCACTATCTGCAGTTATTGTTTATGCACATAAGAAACATCTACTATTTATACAAAATACACAGAAAACCACATGCCTATAGAAATTCAACATCTCCATGCGTGCGTGTGTTTGTGTGTGTCTGAGAACGAGTGAAGAGTGATGCCCGCGAGCCTTGCGAAGCGTGAACTGAGCAAGCCTGAGGTGACAATGTAATCAGGTGATATCAGATCATTGTCCTTTCTACTTCCACTGTTTCTATTTATACTGGACCTTTAGAAAGCGGGTCTCCTCTCGCTGACAAGGTTGAGAGGAGAACCTGAATATTACTGCACGAAGCTGACATTACAGTTTTGGGAATCCTCACTGTGAAGGTGAGAAAAAAAAAAAGCTCAACTTTCTCACTTATTTGCAAACGCAAAGTTTTACGTCTGAGGAGATGGATACAAATGCTGAAAGTTATCTTTTAGCAGTCCCCTTTACCCCTCTCTTTGTCTCTCCTTCTCCATCATGGCAGGGAGCCGAGTGCATATAAAGCAAATGTGGCTTTGACGTTGGCGAAGGGCAACTACGCTCTCTTGAAATATGTTCTCTGTTGACTCATTCTGTTAACCACATTCTTCATCAGCAGTGCAGCAGAGTCCTTCCCGTCGGCCATGAAGACAAAACATCGTCTCTTCTGGCCCAGTTAATAATACACCCAATTTTTTTCCTGCCTTTTAACTACCTAGTTTAAACTCGAACATTTGGAACGGTGGATGGGGAAAAAAGAGGCAGCAGAAAATGAGGGGGAAGAGAAAGAGTGAGCGCTCTCACTGGCCTACAGTGCAGCTGAGATCCCCCTGGATTTATTTGTGTACATAACTCTTTCGGTCTCTCCCCTTTCCTTTCCCTCTGTCTCCCACTTTCATTCCACTGTGCAGCTCTATCACCAACACGAACACCCACATGCAGAAACAGCTACACAGCATACAAACATACACATTCAAATAACCATCAAATTATCTTGCGGCTTTTGAAAAGGGAACGGTACACCCACGGCCCTCATAGTTAATTATTCCATTTGCAGAGCGAGAGGAGAGCTTCCTGCTCTGTGAGGCTTGAACCAAAACAGCCACAAACTGAACTGAAGACAAACATTACTGAAAAACAGGACAATTTTAGATAATTAGTCATTAGAGCAAAAAGTGTCTTTAGCAGGCAGTTGATTTCATCACATTGCCATGTAACACCCCTCACCCCTTAACCCAACAGAACAGACTGAAGTCCTATTCATTTGACCACAGAGGCCCTAGTCAACAGCTTAGAGCCAAAAGGAGAGCCTAGTCATAATGGAAAACTTTCCCGGAAAATCATGTGACCCAACTCCCTTGTTCACGAACACACTACTAAACTTTATCCACAAGTATCACTCTCACTGTGTCAGATCTTTCACTCACCATGCTGCATCTCTGGGTGGGTGCTGGTGTCAGGGTCCATGTTAGAATCACAGGGTGATGAGCACCCGCATCAACACACCCATGTCCCGAGGCAAAGTCAGCTGTGCAACTGAACTACAACTAGTGAAACTGCTACTAGAACTACTGTTATCCCCCTCCTCTTCTGCTGCCGCCGCTGCTGCTGCCTCTGCCGTCCCCTTTCGCTGTTCTCCCCAGTCAGAGCTACTGGCTCTGGTCTGGCCCCAGCAGCCTGCCAGCTCAGCTCAGGCTTCCACTGTTGTGTTACATCTGTCTGACTGAACCCCTCTCTGGAGAGTGGGGAGAGAGAGGGAGAGTGAGAGAGTATCACGGAGCACGGAATGGGAGGGAGGAGAGAGAGAGAGAGAGCGGAGCAGTTACCACCAGTTTGTGGTGGTGGTGGGGAGAGAGATGGGTGGAGGGGCTTGCAGGGCTGAATGTTTCCACTTTGATCAATTTCACGCTCAGCATATTTTATTCTCATCATAACGAGAACTTTGTAACATCAGTTTGGAAAACACCAACATGCCAAAATAATTTAGAAACCTCCCGACTACTGCGACAATGGGTGAAGTCCAAAACCTGAGCAGGCTCGCTGGCTGGGTTTCAACTCACTTTTCAATCCGGCACACAAAACAGCACATGTTGCTTTAGCTGACAGCTCGAGCAGTATAAGGTAACAATAGCTCTCCAAGACTGCAACTAAAGATATTTTTATACATCTATAGAGGATATATACACTTGCCGCTTGTAGGAAACAATTTCACAGTGGCAATTCCAGAGACTTGGAATCTCCCAGAATCTGGCAAGATTCTCCTTCAGTTTTTTAATGGTGGTTGCCAAATAACTTTTAGGTGCATTACTGCCACCTTATGAACAGGGGGTGGAGAACTTGCTTGATTAAACGTGACTTCAAAAGAAAAACAAACATATGTTCTGTTGTCAGCGAAAAACAAAAGAAGAAAAAACTATGGATGTTGTCATGGCTGAGAAGGCGGAATTGTCAAATACATTTTTCAGCGCGAACTGGAGGGGAGTTGGACGTTTATTGTTGCTTTAGTCGCAGCTGTACAAGTACATTACATCTGGTTGGTGATGATCCGCTCGCTCTCATTGGCGATTGCGGGTTTCTGTTGGAGCCGGTTATTATAAATATCAAACATGTTTGATATACGTTTGAAACATAGGTACGGTGGTTTGTCGACTTTGTATACACAATGGGCTTCCCTGCCCTTTCAGATAGAGCAAGCAAATAGAGCCCAGCCAACCTTAACCTTGTTAACATTCTTATCTGAACTATACCATGTTGTTGATAAGCTATAACTTCCCATATTTGAGAGGATTTGAGTTTGTCTTTGTTTAAACTGATACAAGTGACAACAGAAAAGATACTGACAAGGCAGAACAATCCATTAGTGGCATGAAGTCAACAAATACAACTCTGACAAATGACAAACAGATTGCAATTATAAACAGAGGAGAAAGATGGAGGCATGGAGGACTTAGTTAAATTAAACATCAGAGGGAATTTTAAGATATTCAAAATACATTAGAGTTAGTATCTGGCCTACAAGGCATGTACAAATCTTTCAACAGCCTTCGGTCAGTTATTCGCCTCTCTTTAATCCCATTGAAAACTTGACAGCTCCTGAAAAATATTTATGGAAGCAGTGAAAGCTAGAAAATAGGGCAGCATATGCCCCAGTATCTTTAAAAAAACAACAGTGGAGAACTTTTCCAAAGCTGCATCCAGAAAAAAAAGCTCCCACCCAAGTAAAATTAAGCCTTGTTGGTCTGATGGGAGTGTAACAGCGCTCGCCGTCTCTGGCATGTTTGTGCCAAAACCACGAAGAGTTCAAAAGAGATGCGGCAGCTCCGCTCACTATTCAGTCGGAGGATGAGACGAGATGAGAGTGCTCTCTGATTTGCTGAGGATTCCTATTCATCTCAGTGTGTTTTTTATTCATCACGTTGCTTATTGAAAGCCTGTGTCTCTCAAGGACAAGAGCAGGTGAGAACTATGGCAATGAATTATTGAGTAGTTCGATGTTTCGTGTTTTTGTGAAATGAAGCACGATTTATAATTTCATACAGGTGGGCACAAAAACACACAAATGCATCATGCATCCATTTGTCGATATGGTATTGAAAGTTTCTCTTACAGCTGACTAGTGAAAACAAGTCCATTTTAATAAAATTCTAGCAGGATCTTAACCCTTGTACTAAAAATATATCTATAAATCTATTGCTCTCTCTCTCTCTCTCTCTATATATATATATATATATATATATATATACATATTTTTAAAAAGACTTCAGGTTTTAACGTCGTCATCGCAGCAAAGCTAAGCTGAAGGATAGAGGGTTTTGTGTAATACTCCCCCAAGCCTTAAGTACTTTTCAGACGTGTCCCTATACCTGCCCTGTATGATGTGGGCATCCCATACATTCAAATACCAAAAATGTGAGATCATCAATTATAGATATCAGCCATGTGAAGCTGAAAAAAATGTGTGTGTATCCTAATTAATAATTGAATCTGTTATGTTCTAGCTAACATGCAGAGTAGTGCATCTTCAGTATGTTAATCTGAATTAGTGAATAAGAAACGATCTTACATAACAATCATGGGAAAGTTTCAAAATGCTGTTGACAGACTTGCTAATTACTCTGTAATTAGTGAACGAGCTGGCACTTTGTTCATTTAGCCAGTTCCCTTCTCATACACATCCAGTATGATAATCTTACACTGTATCTGCATCACTATGACATCAGTAAACAGATTACAAAATGGGATGCACATATTTAAAACTCCTCTGGTTGTTGTGTGTGTTTTAGCATCAGTAAACTACTGTAGCAAAAAATTTACTTTGTACTTTAAAGGACAAATATGTGCTGTGCAGCGAATGCTGGGAAACAGCCATAACTTAGAGGAGACAGAAGGACGTCGCTGCTCATTTCATTATCTGGTTCTCATCATAGCAGAATGTGACCTCACTCGGTACAGGATTTGATAGAAGTGTTTTTACATTTAATGAGACCATTTCTAAAGTGTACTAACTGACATAATGTTTTAACTACGTTTACCTTAGAAATAAATACAAATTTCCTTAGGGATTGCAAAGTAAATCTGTATTTACTACTGAACTAAATAGTTTCCACGAAAGAGTTAGTGGGTCAAGAGATGATACTGTAGATCCATGCAACCACAAACTCACTGACTCACTTGTTTAGATGTGAAAAAGCACAGTTTAAACAGTCAGTGTCTGCAGAAAGCTTCGTTCGGTTCCCAGCACAAAAAATCACTGTCATCAAGAAACGTGCAACTATCTTATTGGTTAAAAATACTGTCACAACACTGCCAAGTCCGAAATGATACGATCTTTATGCCGTCTAGACACACCGTCTCAGGGATAGAATGCAACAACACCTCAGGAAATCACTTAACTCAATAAAACCTCCACTCAATGTACTGTACTATATACAGGGTCCAGGCATGTGATGACATCATGAAAGAGCACTTAAACTTAACAAACGCTGCACACACTGATTTAAAGGCAGTAGGTAACATGTTGCATGCCTGCCAACAACCAAGCAACGGTAACCGTGGGATACAAACGCTTGAATGTCAAACCTCAGAGCCACCTCGTATCTTACTGTGACTGGTGGACTGATATGTCCATGGAAATAGTGACGCATCCTCATCACTGCTGAGGTATGTCCTCGGGCTACTCACCGCTCTCAGTGGACAGCTGGCTGTGGAATTCTGGAAACTGGGTTTCCACTGGAACGCTGATGGTGCGTCGCAGGAGGTGAACCTTGCATGACGCTGAGCGCCTCTCCTGCAAAAACAAGGGAGGAATCCGCTGAGAAAGAAAGGACGGAAGATGGAGACAGAGAGGAAGAAATTCAAGACAGATAAAAAAAACATGTAAGAAAAGGCACAGATACAAAGTCAGCACAAAAAGGAGATAGAGGAAGAACACAGAAAAGAACACAAAGAAAAGTAATAAATGAAAGAAAAGCACATACAATAGTCACACAGGCTCCTTATCTTCTCTGTTGTGGTTATTCTGGACAACGTGTTTAATGCTTTGTTGAGCCGATAATAGCTGCAGAGGCCCTGATGAATGAGGAGTCATTGGCTAAAACAGAGCAGGCGTTAGCAGCACTCAGTCTGTGTCAGCCCATATCTTCCTGTTGCTTGCATACCAAATGTTTGGCTTCAACAGATTACACAGACAAAAGGAAGGAGGGCGGCTGTGGTGAGTCCAAAGAAAAAAAGAGAAAGGGCCCAGCACGCAGAGTGATAATGGGCTTATCGAACATCCTCACACCTCTCAACTCTTTGCAGCACCCTGTCAGTCTTGTTTTCTCGGCCGCTCTGTTTCCGTGTCTGTCTGTTTATCTCCCTGTCGCTCTCTCTCTCTCATCCTCTCTACGAGTCACCTCTTTACTCGCTTGCCTCGTGGGACTTGGTTTTGAGGACAGCACTCGCTCTCACTTTCTCTGATGTAATGACAGTGTCTGCTGGTCTGAGCAGTAATGACAAAGCAAGATGAGCTGTAACTCTAACCTCCATGCATTAACTCAGGGTGACATGGATACATACAGTACTGCGCTGTGTGTGTGAGTGAGTCATAAGCAGTGACTGCTGTATTATCTGTGGCTTAATTATAATAATGACTCATTTATTAATCCATGAGTTCACACACTCATACAATTATTAATTAGTCATACTCACTAATATGTTATTACCTCTAACAAGGGGGTTATATTTTCATGTGTGTTACATTAATCATAAATGTTAGAAGCAGCTGTTCCAGATGGCAAGAGCAGAGACTGTAACATGACGTTTATTTTGAAGTATAAAGACAATAAACACATATTTAAAGCCATGTCATCTACCGCTAATAATGGCCTTCTCCATCCTGGAATTGCACGGCTTGCCGATTTCAACAGGGGGTTCAACACACCACCATTTACATTTACTTTTTGTCTGGGCTGAACACAGCTGTGGCTCTGTTAGCAGACATGCCAGACTAGCTGCTAACCATGCATTATAAAAATGTGGGGCATTGTGACATCACAATGATGCAGAAGTATCAGCCGGACTACTGACGAGGTGTTGCAGGAGCTTCAAGAGCTTCAGGATCAGTGTCTTTTGTCGGGGTTTACCATGGACTTTAGGCTTTTTAACTTTACTTTCTTTTTGCATGAACAGAAAACCTATGTAAAAGAGTAGAGGAAAGAAAGATTGAGAGAAGCAAAAAAGGTCTCCTTTAAGGTTATTGCTTTTGCCACGGACATAATCACTGATGCAAATGGCAAATCTCAGTATAAATACTTGCATAAATCTGCAAATCCCTGTTGTTGGCACTACCACAAAAAGAAAATCACGAGTCCCCTCTATTGGTCATCATGTGGAGCTTTAGAAATGTAGATGAGAGTAATGAGCTCAACTTCTCCACTAGTTTCGCTCAAAATGTGCTTCGTGAGTTCGAGGAGTATCTGCAGGCATCACGGCGAGCTGGTGAAAATGAGAAACGTCTAACTCTGGAAATCCCTCCGGAATCACACCTTTCTCTCACTTTTATTAGGTTCTGATTGCAGCCCTCAAGACATGTGACACACTTGGGGAATGTTGAGATTGTTATCCACTCTCATAGCTTTCGGTATCTGTAATCCTCCTTTTTGGCTTTCTTTCCACATAGGGTAAGCATAGTTTGTCTTAGAATTAGGGAAGTGTCAAATTGGCTGAACAAATGGCCGAGGGCCTAATCGCCTTTGGCACATAAGGTCATTTATTCAGTAAACGTCCTTTTACAAATTACTATATCGGCATCAGCTGCTCTCAGCGATGCTGCACTTCAATTCTATGTTTCCCATTATGTCCTAAGAGAACAATAGAAAAACTGAAAATCTGATTAAACCAAAAAGGGATTCAATGAAAGGGCAAAAAATGAAAAAGGAGTCACTGTTTACTTAAAGCCCTACAGCAAATACTTTCATGGCCAACTATAAATCAAAACTTTTGTGCATGGACTCTGGTACAAATAGATTTTTCTTTCTTTCTTCTCAATTTCTCTCCAGCATTTTCTAGAAGTTGTAAAAAATGTAGAAATACAACAACAAAATGTAAGAAAATAAAAAGTAAAATAAGACAAACTAATTTATTAAGATTGAAATATGCTGCACTTCAGCATACTGTTATTTTTACTTAATTAATTTCAATATTGAAAAAAGGATTTATAAATCTGTCAGCTTCGTACATCAAAGCCAAAAGGGTGAGTAAAACCGATTCTCATTTTTAATGAATTCCACAGGACGTTTCTGCATTAAATAAAAACACAACCTCAGCCAGGGGCCAACAATCCCCTCATGAAAGCACATTTAAATCTGCTAGAGCTGGAAGAAATGCAATGATTATTTAAAATCCAGATCAATTGCGCAATTCCGTTGGAAATTGGTGGAAATGTCAACCAAAATACTTTTTACTTTCAATGTTAAAGAAAGTGAAACAATATAAATGGATTTCTGCCTCTTTCTTCAAGCTCTACCCCAAAATTTGATGGATTCAAATCCCATGTCCCAACTTTCCACCAAATTTCATGGAAATCCATTTGGTTGTTTTTGTGTAGTCCTGCAGACGAACAAACAATCCAACCAACACCTCCGCCAAGACCGAACAGTCTCTTAAATTCCATCAAGGGGCACCAAATCTTTCCTGACCCATACCGTATCCATCCACCAAGTTTTGCGTTCACAATCAAACAAACTAAGAAACAAACAAACAAGCAATCAGACAGGGGTCGAAACCTCCTCATTAGATAATCATTTTCTATCTCCAGTGATTACTGTCACCCCAACATTAAAAACTACTGCAATCTATGGAGCTATAACTGACATATTTTGAGTCAAATCCCAACAAGCACATGGTCTTATCATTCTGTTGAAAAATAGTTAATAAAACATCTGAAGCCATGACATTTTGCACAGTTCACTCAGGCTTGCTTGTAAATGTTTGACATCTACTGCATGATTGCATATTCACAGCAGTTGCTGCGCTCATCAATTCAACGGAGCTTGTTCTGCTCTCTCAACCTGCATGTCGCCCCACCTTCATCTGGAGCAAGCCATTATAAGACTGTATAATCGTTTTGACCTACAGTTTGCTGACATAACAGAAATCCTGCAGCGTTATGGACGACCTTTCAGAGTCTGGGTCTCTGGATGGATGCGGCTAAAAGCTGTTGTTCTTTGTTGCTGTGAAACTAAAAGCACTGTAGTGGAAAAAGGCTGCGGATGGGTCGATTGGAATAACAAGGCAAACATCAGTGATGTCAGAAAACAATAAACTGAGGCCACAATTTTCTCCATCATGCTGGTTTATGCAAAAGGTTTGGCACGTCCGACGACTTCATCCTTTGTGATTCTGAATTCATGTTCAAGCACCATAGGGATCAACTATTCACCCAACTTAGCTGCTCAGGAGGCTGCATTCCCCCATTACCCCATCTATGTGACATCATGAAGTGGCAAATAAATAGCCCATCGCTTTTAAGGACATTTCTTGAGTTGGGTCTATAGATTTCTAACTTTACATGTCATTTAACTTGGTTTTAAATAGGGTTTGAATTGGAACTGATGTGGCATAAAAGCAAAAAATATGTATAGCCAGTTTTATTCCCATTCCTGATCTCAGACTATCAGTGTTTTGGGTTTTGCTGCTGTTCTGAGAGCTTAAAAATGGTCTTCATTCATATATTAATTTATTGGATATTAAGCATTTTATGAATAGAATAGAAGGAGATATATATAGACGGATAAACGATACAAGGTGATACATGGTTTTTGCAACTTTGTTGCAATGAAAGATAAAAGATGCGCAGTGTTAACCCTACAGCGTAATGTACCAGGAATTTATTTGAAAAAAAGTTGAGACAGGTCCACAAACTTGCAATTGTTTTGCCCAAGTTCAGAGGGACGTAGCAGCAACAATACTCAAACAGTGGCACTCGTACAAAGACTGCCTGGTATCAAGGGGCCCAAAATGTGGCACGAAGGCAATCTCCTGCACCATTACAGTGCCACCAGTCTTTATAACACCAGGCAGGTTGGATACACAAATTCATGCTGATTAAGCCAAATTCTACCTCCACCATCAGCGTCTCTCCGGAAATAAAATGTATTAGAATATGCAATTCTTTTTTTTCCTGTTTTGGTGAGTCAGGCAGCTCCAACCAGTCTGATGATTCTCCTCTGACCGCTCTCATCAACAAGGTGTTTCCATCTGCAGAACTCCCACTCACTGGATGTTTTGCTATTTCGCTACACATTCTGAGTACAATCTCTAGAGACTCATGCGTGTGAAAATCCCAGGAGATCAGCACTTTTAGAAACACTCTAACCAGACCGTCTGGCACCAACAATCCTGACGCAGTCAAAGTCAATGAGTTCACTTTTGTTTCCCTCATTCTGATGTTTGATGTAAAAACGAAGTGAAGCTGCTGACCCGTCTCTGTTTCGTTTACTTGGTTGTGCCGAGAAAGTCTGTGGATTACAGCCAAAAAAGTGCAGTCGAGTGGTGAAAACAGGACCTGACTCAGATGATGCAAGAGGCTTTTTGGCTGACATGATTGGCTGATTGGGTAATAGTGGGAATAAGCAGGTGTAAAGTGCTTGGTGAATGTATATCATTATTAAATAGGTGAAAACGCCTTTCTAGGAACTGGGTTTGTGTCGCTCACACAAAACTGTCAAGCAAGGAAAGGATGTTGCCGACAGAAGATAATTTAGATTACGCTGCCGACTCCTCATTTGAGTTTAACAACAAGGACCTCTAATCTCACAGAATCTGCCATAATCCTGTGTGATATTCATCAAAACAACAGGCAAAGGACCAGACTCTGCTCTGCTTAACCTGGCTACTGGTGGTGTCTGCTGTGGGATGATGGAATTAATTCACACCCTACGCAGAGTTCACTCAGAACCTTGTGTTTCCAATTACAACCTCCTTACGGGGTTCTTATTATCATCATTCTCATTATTATTATTATTGATTGACGCAAAACCTTTTTTTGTGGTTTTATGCTGTTTATTTTTTGGAAACTCCTGGATATTAATATTTGCTGTACATGGAATGAATGAAAGACGGAAAATGGCAGTAATTTAACATGTCCAAATATATCTTCAAAGTGGTCTATGCTGTGTGGATGCAGACATGCCCTCAGGCACATGCAGTGTGTGTGTACTATTTGCATGTGTGGACCAGGGTCAAGGGGGAGCTTTTGTCCAGGGCCTGGGGTCATAATCCATCCATGAAGACCCAGAAGCAGTGAGAAGGGTAAAAAGGGTTGGTGCACGATTAAAACCTGGATATTAACATGAGTTGAAAATGTGTTACTATAGGCTACAAGTGGGGAACTGCTTGGATGGAAAAGGGCTAAAAAAGCAGAAAAAGGGAAGCAAATGATACAAAATTAAATGACAAGAACACTCACCCACACACAAACAAGTGATGAGAAAAACAATGGTGATACAGAGGGACTTGACAGACAAAGAGATTGTGCGGTCTGCTCTCACCACCTCCTCATCCTTCAGAAGCAGCATCTGACAGTCAGCGACCACACAGTACTGCGGGTTCCACACAGTTCGCTCTTCACAGGAGTGGCCACGTGAAATCCGGTGTCTGGACGGACAACGCACATCTAGAGCGGAGGAGAAGAGACACAATCAGAAAAGGATAGAGGTGTTTGTGCAGAATATGGAGTAATAGCTTAAATAGTGGTATTTTAAAAAGTCCACAGAAGGAGGGATGAAGTAGATTAATAGTATAAGAGGAGAACAGTTGGGGATTTAGTCTAATGGACCCAGAATTTACTTTTCAATTCCTGCAAATTCCTGTTTTGCTCAGGGAATGCAAAGAAGGATTCAATTGGAGGATTCTTCCATTTCAGTCGGATGTTGGCTGAACAAAGGGGTAAAAATAAAACAAGTGGAAGAGGAATTTATTGGATTCTCCTCCATCTCCAATGATGAGGTGACAAATCTCAGGGAGAAAAGCAATACATGTGCTTTTTCACACGGAAAATCCGCTCCATCGATTCTCCCACACGTAGGTTACTGTGACAGAGACACTGACTACATCACTCACCACCGACTGAGTCTGACAGTTTCATTACAGATGTGGTCGGTGAAACAGGCTCCCTCACACTGACTGCATACAATAAGAAAATACATTTCTGATGAATAAACTCGGACAAAAACATCCACTACAGCATATCAGTGCAGATTCAGATCACCTGACAGTGCATTGGAAATCAAATAAACTGAGCAATATTCATGAGATTTATTACTTATCAGACTTTAAATGTTTTCTATCCATCTGTATATTTCCTTTGTAAATCTTTATAACAGGCACAATTTGATTTGAGGAAGGCACGTGCCTACATGGTGCTGGGCTGTTAAATACTTCATATGTATTAAAACCATGCTTGATGAAAAGTGTTTTTATACAGTTTGCTCAAAAGTGTTTTTGCTTCCAGGAGTAGCTTGAAAACTGGAGACTTTCATCTCTGTTCTTAAATATAATATTGGGAAAGAGAATATAAAACCATCCAGTGTTCTCTCTGAGAGTTTCAAAGCGAAGCGAGACGTATATATTATTCATACAATGCACTGAAAACTTTTTGTCAGGCATCTTTTAACCATCTACACATAAAAATTTGATCTAGAAAAAAAATCTGAAGTGACCACCAAGGCTAGCAGTGTGAACGTAGCTTAAGTCTAAGTGCACAGTCGCATAAATACACAATCCCCCGCACACACGCACACTGAGAAATACAGCTACTGCAGACGGCACCTGTCTGATCAGCTCACACTCACGCTGTGGACAGGAGAAGGTGGAGCACAGCGTTCTCCATTTAGCGGAGCTTCTTCAGAGGCAGGTTTCTTAATCCTGCTGTTATTTCAATTATGTAATTTCAGCATCAGTTCCACGAGCTTTAAAATGGTGATACTGGGAGAGACATGACAGAAAAGAGACAGGAGGGTGAGGAAGACTAAAAAGCTTGGGAGGTCGAGCATTTCGCTTCCTTCGATAAAGCCACAGAAGTGAGATCTGTGAAGCGGGAGATCAGCGCCAAGTTTTTCCCTCTCATGGTTGAAATCTATTTACACAGCTGTTTGGCATCGACTACAATAGAAAGGGAGGACCGCAGTTACAGACGCACAAATCACTGGCAGGTCCAGCGCCATAAAGAAGCTCAGGTTAAACCGTGCACCCCACTTCTCAGACTCTGGTCGACAGACAGGCTCAACGACTAATATGATATAAAGTATGTGGATTTCTTTTTTCATGGCCTTGCTGATTTCTTTTTTTTTCTGTTGTCAATCATTTATGTATTCATTTTATGATCTTTAACACACTACGAGGCAGGAAAAATAAGCCAATGGTGATTAAGCAGTAATACCTTTAACCAACTGTTTGGCTACCTGACATGAGGAAAATAATATTGATTTTCCTTGGTGGTAAAAATGCACGGACAAATAAAAAATGTGTGAATAGGTGTTAAATGTGTTTATTGTAGGGATTTGTTTGTGGTTCAACATATGGCATTAAAAGCATCCACTTACTCAGCATTCAGTCTATGATTGTAACATCTTTAACCCTTTCGCTATTGTTTTTTTAGTTATGTGACAATAGTCGTCTCAGAGTTGGGCCACATAGTGAATGCCTAAAAGATTATAGCTGTTTGGTGAAAACTCTCGCAAATAATACACAATATTCTGGATGTAAATATAACTGTTACTTCTAAAATATGTACTTTGGGATAATATCCTGCCACCCTAGTCCTCCCAGGGAATAAACAAACAGGAGCAGAGTGAGAAGAAATATGAGACATTGTTTAATTCAGCTTCTGTAGCTGCTGCATTGTAGCTCCAACTGTTGAAATCAATCATCCGACATTTTATTCAACATGATCTCTTTCAGCAACATTTCCATCTAAAACACTCTGTGTTGATGATAATGGTGCTTCAGCTGCCATGTGATTAAGGCTAACTGCTACATGCTAACTGCTAACTGCTAAATGCTAACTGCTAACTGTGATTAAAACTCTATTTAAAAACATGCACTTACTGCTGTGACGACATGTTTATTGAATCCTCGCAGACTCTACTCGCCTTCCGGGTTGTTTGTGTGTTTACTCTAAAGGGTCTTTAGGGTAAAAATAATATTAGCTTAGCTTAGTTAGCTTGTTTTCTCACTATCGATGTTGAGAGTAAGATGCCATCTAGTGGCGAGAAGTGGTGGCGCACTAGAGCTGTTTTACAGCAGCTGCTGGTCTGTGGCAGAACAGTTAAATACTGCATGTGAGATATTAACCACAACACATTTAAAACCTGCATATAATTCAGAAAACTTAAATGTCTGCCTTTCTGACCTTTGCACTATAATTCAAAACAATTGAATTCAATATTAGTACTGTATAAATAAGTATTTGGAATAAATATAGGCAATACATGCTATCATATATAAATAAATACAACAAAATCACAAATAATATTAAACACCTATGGTCACTTTTCATAACTCTCAAGTGACTGAAGGGTTATTTGTATTTACTGTATACGTATGAAGATATGTCGATTTCTTATAAGGTAAGAGAAATTGAGATTATAAATAAAAAATAAAAAACACATTTTAATAGAGGCAACATTGCTCAGAACAAGTTATTGCACAGATAAATTGAATACATATTACACAAGGGAGTGATGGAATAATATGAAGATTAGAACTTGTTTTTACTTGTCATCCCTGAGTCGTACTCTTCTGTGTGGTGTGGAACTGTAGTAGACATTTGAAAGCCATCACATGAAAAGTGTTGGTGTGTCTAATAGCATTGACTCCATTTCAATGTAAGCATCCCAGTAAGACATGTCAGTAAGCCAGCATGCACGATGCAATAAGTCCATGAAAGGAAGTAGAGAAGTATATATTTTTGGAATGAAGCACATCTGTGCTGTTCATCCTGCAACTTATCACAATGTCTAGTCACACATGAGACAGTTACTTTAGTTTGGAAGTAAAAAATGTAACAAGGTCAGATCCCATTCGTACAAAGTCCCTCAAATATATATATATTTATTTAGACTTATATACTGGTTTCGACTTAATATTGCAGAGGTTTCCATTCTTCATATCTAAACTAAAGCAACATAATAAATAGATGCAAGATGGAAAAGCATACTGTTGCAATGGGCTTTTGACTGAAGAAGAAAGACGTATAGAGTTGATTCCACAAAGCCTATGTGGAGCTGCAGTATTGACAGTGTCATGTGAGAATGGTAAATGGTCTTTTCTCGACTTTACAGTACAATTTCAAACACACATTCACGCACTTTCTCTACCATACATCACTCAAGCACTGCCTGCAGAGCCATAAGGGGCAATGTGCGGGTCACTATCTTGCCCGAGGACACCTCGTCATGCGGGATTAGGGATACTCGAATTAAAACGCTTATTTTCCAGTTAAAGGATGACCCGCTCTATCTCCTGCTCCACAGCCGAAGACCATTTAAGAGGCAAACAAAGCTAGAAGAGAAAATGCACAGTATGAAACCCAGCACAGTGGAGCAAAAACGCTTTTGCAAATTGAAACCACTGAAAAACAGCCCTTTAAAAGTATTATGTATTCCACTAATCCCCTATGACACACTGGTCATCTTACTTTGCACATTACAAGCTTTACCTAATTACATAACATCCCCTCTAATAGAAAATGTTAATGTCAACCATGTGGTGTAAATATATCAATCCAGTACTCTGGGTACATTCTGCATGTTAAATATATTTTAAAATATTCATATTAAAATCTTCTTAAAAGGACAATATTTGTATATTATAATTTTGTTAAATTCTCGATCTTAATAACGTTACTGCAGATTATATTTCAGAAGTGGATGTTTGGTTTTGGTAAATGTTTTTTTAATCTGCCCCGCAACAAAGTCCTTTTCCAAAATAAGAGGCTGTGATTTGGGATCCATATAAGAGTGCTGTTTTGTTATTTTGTTACCTTTGATTGTAGGGCAGTTATGTAATCAGGCCCATTTTACTGTCGCTGAATAAGAGGCGGGGGGGAAGGAGACATAGATCATGTATTCATTAGAAGAGTGCGCAGTGATGTTTTTGTTCTCTGTGTGTAACAGATAAGCAGCGCTCCAATCCGAGATGCTTCATCTGACTCGGATGACAGGCATGGTCACGTTGTGTTTGCCTTCATTTACACCGCTGCTGCTGCTTATACTGCTGCTGCTTCCTGTGTTCCAAACATTAGCGGCTGACTGAGATCAATAACTGCACAGTATTAGCATTTCTTTCCCCTCTCAGCATCAATAGCTTTGCGCCGCAGTATGACAATAAAGCTCACCTCTCCTCGGCTGCTACAGAGTCCTTCCATCAGGTATCGATAGAGCAAATATAAAGAGGCCCTAATGGTTTCAGATCGATACTCCAAAGTTCGGAGGAGATGCCTCACAAGCGTCTTGTTTGAAATACCTGCTTCCCTGTTCCTGTGAGTTACGGAAAAGGAAAGCGGGAGAGAGGACGTGGTTCAACATTTTGAACCTCGAAACACAGAAGATATGAGGCTGTATGTAGGCTGACTGCAGATTTACCAAGTTGACCGCTGTTGGAACAAATCTGAGGTACATCAATGTCAACCTTTCTGGATATTTTAGGTTTCCTTCAAGGGTATCGCACAAAATAGGGGTTAATATTGACTGGACCATCATGTAACAGTCTGTGCTCCTACTACTCCCACATCCTGTGGATTCTTGCCTCTCAGATCACCTAAAGTAGACTTTGTGCAGGAGTATGAAACTTAAAAATGTTTAAAGGTTCAATTCCGCGGACGCTTTTCTCAACCAAAATATCCCTCTGATTTAAAGTTCGAGTCAACTTTACTGTGAGTTCTGCCATGTGCACAGGACATAGACGGGATTCAAATGCTGTTTCTTTCTGAACCTACGTCTTAACAGTCAAGTAGACACAAAAGTATACAATAAGTAAGAAATGCAATTATAAGTACTCAGCAATAGGTACTCAAGCAACATAAAGGTACACAGCATATAAGTAGGCAGTCAGAGAGGCAGACAGGATTTGAACTGCAGAGTAAGATTATAGTGTAAACTGGAATAGGGCCAAAATAGATCAAGCAGTGGAGATACTTTAGTGTGAATGTGCAGATAATGTACAGTTGTGACAAGTAGGATGAGTTACGTATCAGCATTTATAGTAGAGTAGGAGCGTTAATAGTGAAATAACAGCAGACCACAGAAAGTGACTGGTGCATCTTTGCATTGAAAAATAGTTCATGCAGGTTTCAGTGACAAGCTACATTTTAAGTTTCGCTTGCACATTAACAATGTCTCCATGTTTTGTGCATATGATCATGTTCAGAAAATGCATTGACATAAGCAGCACCCCTCTGGTGATGCTGTCTGTGTTAACTTCCGCACAAGACGTTGAAAAGAACATTCTCAGGGAGGGCTGCGATGCATTCAGGTGTGACAGTTCCAGGACCCTGCTATTGCACATGCCGGCTAATTGGTGCAGCTTCTGACACCAAAAAAACCCGATGGAGTTCACCCATGATTTATTTAGTAACCCCTGTGCTTTTACACACATTGTCGCCTGGCTGAGCACTTAAGAAACAGATGCATCCATTGCATGCACACAGTAAGTTATAAATCCTGCCTGTCTACATGCCGCTGGCAACACCAGCATGCTCCCCGCAGCTTTGAGAGATTTAGAGCCCCTGGGTTTGCGCTGCTGATGAGAAGCGTCATCGTGATTTCTGCTCGTACAAAGCGGCTCTGCAGAGGCCACAACGTGCAGCGATTAAACCTTTTCACAGAGCTCTCCGGAGATGGCAGGACGTTGCCACCAATCCCAACTTCAGGGTTAAAACAGGTAAAACAGAAATGGCAGAGTATGTAAATGCACAAATAAGACTTTGTCAATCCAGCACCATTTATAGCTCTAGTCTAGCGGATGTTGCCACTGACAACCACTCATTTACACTCGAGTGGACTGAAGGGTCTCACTGAACCATACTTGTAAAATAACAGGCTCAAAGAGATGGCGGTATTAAACAGGATACTACTGGCCATGACGAGCTGCGTCAGCCAGTCAATGCCACAAGAAGCTGGAAAATGAAGGAGAAAGCCTCTGACGTTGTCTTGGAGACTCTGGTGCTGATAGAAGTTGAAGGGTTTCAAAGACAAAACATGGTGCAATGACAACAGGATGTCATGTACTGACCTTCAGTGTATGCCTGCACTTTAATGACACAAAAAAGCACGAGATCCATTAGGCAGAGATCAAGATAGCACAAACACCACTTTAATGCTTTAAGGGATATAGCTGGGCATTAATTCCACAGTCTACAAAAAGTCACTTCCTTCGAGGGTGGGACGACCACATATATATTTTCTCAGACAGAAAAGATCACATAAGAGGTTAGACTTTTAAGGAGAGTGGATCAACTTTGAAAGAAACAGCAGAAATAAAGGAATTTATAGGTAAAATTTGAATTCAGGACATGAGGCCAATGATGTTTTTGCTTCCTGTTTTATCTCCCATCAACATGATCTTGTCCGATCTGTTTACTGAAAACATAAATAATTGAAGTCATCAGGAAATCAACACAATGTTGATCATATTTTTATAATATTTTGAATGTTGACTGAATGAATCTCTCACACTGAATACACCCACGTTACATATTTTGTCTCCCCCATCTCTCTCCACAGTCCACAGTTTGATTAGCCACATACTGTTCTCTGCTCTAAAAATGTTGCAACAGATTTTTTATCTTTCGAAACCTGAAACCTGTTCTCAAATCCAGATCTTTCCAAAATCGGAGGCTGCTGAGATGGAAGACCACATAGCCTTTGTGTCTCTCTTAGAAGGGGTTGTTGCATCTTGACGGGGATGACAGGATCTCTTGTCGTCAGGCTCTGCAGCCGCCCTTCTTTTCCATGAGCCCCCTGAGAGAGGACGTCGACAGCGTAGACTAGTAAGTGACCATGTGTCGTTTCACACTGGAGCTAAAAAACACATCAGGTTGGATGGACTGATGGCTTTAATTAATTGACACTGACTGATTTACTAATTGATTGTCTTCCCTCATCCAGTCTGACCCCCTCCAAAACTGCAATGAGGGTCTGCCCAACTGAGGACAGGGTCCACTGTGCAGCCCCAGACAGAGGTTACTCTGACACCAAACTCTCTGGCTCCATGTATGAGGTCTCCTGGTGTTCTGATGAGGCTCTAGACTCCACAGGTGCCCCCTGGTTGTCATCTGGAGTCGACAACAGCAGTGACAAAGTCTCCTGGTATTCTGATGAGGCTGTTGCAGCCAAAGCCTCCTCTGGCAGCGAGAGAAAACTGCCTCACAAGCCGCTTCTGTTTAAAAGTGGAGGACTGAATTATTATTTCTTTCTTTATTTCTTTATTGGTGTTTTTCTATTTTAATATATGTTTTACTACCTTTAAATACTTGTATATGTTTTATTAATACTTTTTTACAACACTGAAATACTTTTTAAATACATTTAATGGTTTTAATACTAATACTATGTAGTACTTTTAAATACCGTGTAATACATTTTACTTCAGAAATCACTATGTGGCGATGACAAAACAGAAATCAATGTATGGTCACAAAGTGGATTAAAAATACATTTGATTCATTGTGTTGCAGGTCAGAGGACATCAGCAGAATAGGCAGTTCTTCGTATATATGGCCCAGGATGCATTTGCGCCACCTCTAAATGTGGCCTGATCTCAGGATGCCTTCAGGCACATTCAGATCTGTATCATAGCATCGACCACTTGTGATTGGATCGCTCAGGATGGATGTTGATACCTGGTCTGAGCGGTGACTTAGTGATGCTCTAACCATTACCCTTCATTCTCATTCAGTCTCCAACAACTTATTGAATCTCAGCAGGCCCCCACGCTGTATCCATGAGGCAGATCCAAACCAGTTTTCCCCTGAGGAGGCCTCTCAGCTCCATCAGGCCCTTTACGACTAAGACACTCATCATTGAAGCTAATGGAAGCTCCAATGGAAGCAATCAGCGTACGTGTCACCTACTGTAGAGATATCATTTAAAGGTGAACCGTAAATCCTTGGAACAGGAAATAATGAGTGAGAAACAGGTAGAAAAGAAAACAGGCTTTCCTCTCTGCACATTCAGATATTGACCAGTTTTTGTGCCACAGGTTTAGTGTTTTTGTGTTAGAGGTGCCAGTGTTAATGTACATTGTATAGTAGTTACATTTTCTGCAGTTCTTTTCGACTGCTACTGAGACAATGCTTGATGGAATAATATGGGAAAAGCAAACAACAGTTAGCTTGTTAGATTATTTGAAGAACAGCAGGACTGTGAAAACTAAATGTGGGAAAAAAAAGCTGATCTGCAAGTAACATTGTGTCCCTGTGTTTCTGTGATGGCAAAAATTGATTTGGCTAAAAGAATGATAAAAACAGAGTTAAAAGTAGAGCAGTACTCCGTAGAGTGCCCATCCCCTCAAAGGTCAGATTCAGATTATTAAAATATATATTATTATTATCTGGATCTATAATATAAATGTGTCTCATTCTATTTCTTAGAGAATCTGACAAAAATCTTGTAATCCATCCACCATGGGGGGAGCTGGACTGACTAACCCCACTCTGCATGTGTTTGGACTGTGGGAGGAAGTAGGATCGGAAAACCCCATACAGACAAGGGGAGGACAAACTCTACTCCATGGTCCCATCCCCACGACTCAAGGCTCAGTTCATTCTGCACAATCCCATTTGACAGAAGTAAAAAACTCAACTAGCAAAAAAAAAAGGTGATGACAACTGAATACTAATATGACACAATGAATCAAACAGGTCAATAAGTGAAAGATTTGATTTCCATTTCATCGCCTTGAAGCCGTGAACTCCAGTCACCTTTACTCTGAAGCCTTGACTGAATGCTCTCAGCTGCTGAGTGGGAGTTGGCAGTTCAACACTTGACTGGGATGGAGGATATTTTTTCCTAACATACTAACTGACCCAGATGTTGAACTCTCTCAGCAGCTGCTGGTTGGACATCTTTTGTCTGGTCCTGTGTCGGGGACGAGATGTTCTCACTCGGTATCACTGGACACTGAGATGTGTGACCCATCTGCTGCTACTGATGATACAAGGGAGGAATGAACAGGGAGGGTCTTCATCTCAACAGCTTTGAGAAACAGCTGAATAATGATCAATCCATTTTGATTTATATGGCCTATATTATAAATTATAATTCGCCTCAGGGCTCAACAATCTTTACATGGTGTGACATCCTCTGTCCTTAACTCTTGACTAGAGTCAGGAAAAACTACCAAAAATAGTGACTACATAAATAAAAGTTTACTGCTGTCTGTCTATTCGCAATGTTCCCTTTAATAAAAGAAAACACATCACAAAGTACAAAGTAGAAAAACTCATCAAAAGTTGTGTGAAAGCAGACACCAAGTTTGACTGATGAGTAGAGAGAGGACACAGATTTTGGTGGACCTGCATGGGCCTGCTTTTCTTTTACAGGGTTTTAAATTAAAATAAGATTAATGATGGCCTTGAGCTGAGTCCCAAGAGGAAAAAGAAGGCCACAACATTACTTAACAATGTATTAATGAAGACGGCCATGCTTAGAAAGAATGAGATCTGTGTGCAGTCAGGGTTGACATCATTTCAGAGACCTGGGCCCTTCAGTTTTTCAAGCGTTATATTCTAAAAAAGTCATATGACAAATGGCCTAGGACAAGAAAGAAATGCAGAATATGGAAACTGAAACTAAGACAAAGTGTGCAACTCTTGTCCCCAATGCAGGAAGAAGAAATAAAAGACAATTCATGGAGATACAAAGTTTACCTTAATAAAAATCACAATGAAAGACATTGGATTAGTAATGAATATAAGCCATTAATGTTTTTCTCCAGAATTTAAAACCTGTTAATCACCCTGAGCAGAAATTAGTCGTGAATGAACACATACATTTGCCTTAGATTCTAAAAAACGGAATTCAGAACCTATAGTTTATGCAATAAGTATAAAATCTGTATTTTTTTCAATTAACTTTTAATTAAAACATTTTCTTAACATGTGACTTTAAGCAGCATTACACCACGTTTAACCTTAAATAACAGCTTCAAAATTTATTTGACGCGTCACCGACTTGGAATAGGGAGAATGTTTCCTCTTGACTCTTCTTGCTCTCTGTTACATTAGTACACAGGTATACGATCTCCTGGGAGAAGTGTGGAACTGACTAAAAGTCCCAGATTCAATTGTCAGGATCAGGTCCAAGTTCAAGAGTGATGCTGAACTGTGGATCAGTTAAAAATACTTTATTTCCAATCCTCAGCCAGGAAACGTTTAAAACTCGGAACAATTCTGAACAGAGTTTGGTGTATTTGTTACAGCAGCAGCTCTTGTGGTTCAGAAAGCCAGGGATCATGGGTAATATCCAGCAATTAGCTGTGTTTCAGTTCAGTAAGTGGGACTACACAGTCAGAGCTGCACTCAACACATTAATAGGCTTTGATTTTTCTTTGTATGAAAACCACTTAATTAATTATTAACATAATTAATCACCACGTGTGGCTGCAGAGGGCGCTGTTGCACAGTAAAAGTTACATAGTGTTGCTTAATAATGAACTAATAATAAATCAGATTGGATTTCTCCACTCCCTTGTGTTTGTTAAATTTTACACTTTGTTATTCCCCCCTAAGTCCCTATTGTAATAGAAACTAATTTATGTCCTTCCGGCAAATATAATAATGCAGGAGTTGAATGTCTGATTCAGTGACTTGGAAACAAACTGTTGGTCCCTGCAGGAAAGAGTTTGGAAATTGGTAACTCGTTCTCTGTAAATCTCTAAAACTGCTCCGGTGTGCATGCAATTACGATCCACTCGCTCCCGTTTGGAAATTCTAGCTCAGGCGCCGTGCGGGACCCTCAGGCAAACAGGCTCAACTGCTGGCACCAATATGAGTTCAGTTCATTCTGCCTCCGTGCTGCCTGACTTTTATTTTCATTTTAACTGTGTGAGTCGTGGATATGTGGAGCAGTCGGCCTGCAGCACAGCGGCTCTGCATAAGAACAGACCTACCAGATCCACAGAGGCCGGGGTCTACCACGGCAGGACCCGAGGTGCAGGCTGTGCAAAGAAGCCCCTTGGGTCTGGTCCAGCACATAGCAGCAGGGTTTAAGATGCAAGCTGGGTCAGTGTACCCTGAGAGGCATAAACAAGAGGCTGGGATAGTGTACAGGAACATCAATGGGACTTACCACAGAAAAGTGGTTGAACACGGCAAAGGAAAGGTGCTGTGGGACTTCAAGCTTCAGTCAGAAAAAGCAGCTGCTGGCTAGCCCACCAGACACAGTGGTCGTTGAGGAGGGGCAGAAGAGGGCAGCAGTGATGGATCAGAAGCATTACAGGATGTGACCCCCGAAGCTAGGACATCAGATTTCAGATACAACATCTGAAGTCTCTTTCTAAAAGGGTACAGAACAGCTGAGATACAGCGCGGGACCCTCAAACTCCCAGGCCTGTGCATTTACATGGTGTCGGAATAATCAGAAAGATTAGTTCCCGTCAGAGAAAATCCACATGAACGACATCTCAAGTCGGAACGACTCGGAATGTTTTGGTGCACGAGGTGCTGACGTAGTCACTCATAAACCAATCAAAAATGATTTTACAATCAGCTCTAAATTGCTGCTTTTAATGTCAACGTCTCAACATTACACTTTTGTCACGTGCAAATGACATGTCCATCTCTCACCATCGCGAACACCACTTTTTAGCCAATACATATGATATGATAATGATTTAAAGTGCATATGTAAATTATTTATATGCCTGTCACAACTGATCCTTCTTCTTTGCTCTTTGTTTTTATACAAATATTGGAATAGATGTTTTATTTGAATGCTTCAAACACATAAATACCACACATTTTGAATACAGCGTCCCTGTTTGGTCCACATTCCCACCTCAACACACATGAACACACTGAAGCCGGAACAATTTCTTCACAATTCTAGAAATGGGTCTATATTTAATATATGTGTGTGTGTGTGTGTATGTGTGAGAGATAAATGTGACACTACAACATTTACACTTTCAAATTCACATAATATTTAAATAATGTAGATATATTTTCCATTATTTCCAGCAGTTCTTGGAGTGCAGACACTTAACGTATCTCATTTGCTGAGATATGTTGTCAGGGTTCAGACTCGGGTTCTTGGCTGAAAGAATCTAAACAGAACCAAATAGCTGTTTGAATAAATTGCTGCATCTCTTCCCTGAACACAATGTGTATGATTTTAGATGAGGGTGAAGGTGAAAACCTGAGAAACAGGGTCCAAAAGCTTCTTGGATTCATAATAGCAGAATATTTCAAATGATTACAGGACTTGTTTTTCACATTTCTTGTACGAGCGTGTGTCTTCATGAAATATAATGAGTCCATAGTTTGTGTGTTTTTTTTGCTGACGCACAGTTGTTGATAATAGTGCCCTGGAAGAGGAAAGCTAGACTTTGAGCTGCTTCACTCTGTAATTAAACCACCACTAAATCCTGCTAAAGAATTCCCTTGTATGTTTTTCAATATTATAGTATGTATGTATGTGATTCTCTCTGTGTGGAGTTCACATGTTCTCCCCCGTGTCTGCAAAGGTTATTGTCTTCTCCTGCTTCCTCCCACAGTCCAAAGACATGCAAAGAAAAATTGTGAAACACAGAACACAGGCTTCATGTGTGGCAGACAGGCATTTTGAGTGGCATGTACGATTCATTTTGTTATATAAAATGCTAGGTCTGGTATGTGTGTGTGTGTGTGTGTGTGTGTGTGTGTGTGTGTGTCTTGTCTGCAGCTCATTCTTTCTGGAAAAATGTGTTTGTTTTCCAGTTCTTTTGTGCAGTTTGGCTCTTTGATTTACTTTGTTTCTTCCCTGTCTCAATAACAACTGTTAGAGAAACTGTGCCAACGCAGTCAAACAAAATGTGCATCAGACAGAAGAGCGGAGAAACACAAAACTAAAACAGGCTGAGGATGCGCGTCGATCCACTAACAAGTCATTTCATCGGTGCCTTACACTTTTCTCAATGTGAACCTTCATATTTCTCTCTTGCACTCGCACACATTATGTAACACTGCTTGCCACCTGCTAAGTCACTGCTGCAGGCCAATACAACACACTTAAGGCTAAATTATGCCTCTGTTGTTCACGCTGAAATTTGCACTACTAATAACAGCCATCTGTCTGAGGAGTTCACCGAGACGAACGTACATCTGTACCACAATCACCTCAGAGCTGCGTGTGCTATTAAGCGGTTCCGGCTCGCAGACCCGATGCAGTGGAGGTGACGTGAATCGACCTGAACCGAGGGGACGCGCTGATAATGATATCACCTGGGAGCTCGGATGAAGCCGGTGATGGGTCACAGGCGGCGTGTCAGAAACAGGAGTGATGTCTGAAGTGCAGATAAATCACGAACAACAGCACAGCAGCAGCGGCGACATTACGTGTTTCGTCCTCCTCCGAATGCCACGGTACGATTTTTGAAAACTCGTCTTTTTTGTGGTTGGAAGTGAGATGCAATGCTTCTGTTTTTAGAACACACTGAAAATAATCACACACTACTGCTCCAAACTTAACTGCATCTCACCTGAAGTGAACATGTGCTGATGTCTGCTTGTTTTCTCATCTCTTTTCCATGTATCAATACCATAAAGGAAGAATTGTGCATATTGCGTTCCCTAGGTTTCAAATCTTCATTAGACATTAGTGACCTGTCAACATGAAAAACCTTGACTGTCAATCATGTAAAAAAAACTACAATGCATACTCAACAAACCATCAAAGCTCACTGGCACTGGCCCCCTCCCATCTGTTGAACCACTACACCACCAACGCACCATCACAAGGGCACAAAAATATTTCCCTGACCTGTCCCACCTGCTCACCACCTATTGCCCTCTGGGAGGCACTAGAGATCCCTGCCCATACATCAATTCATCCCCACAGCCGAAAGGACTCTGACCTCCCTGCAACGATGATGATGGACATGCATCTTAAACACTGCCGCCGTCTATGTCAATGTCTATGTTATTTTTCATGTTGAGAGGAGCTGTTTCCATGGTGAACCACATAGGAATTCCACCAACTTGGTTGTGTGATCATAAATAGATGATTCTGACCTAGTCTGCAAAAGGCCAATGTCAAGCGTCAATACACCTGAAAACTAAGCTAAAGCTAAACTTGGCGAGTTCTGAGGACAAACATTTTTGGATGAACTTAAAGATCTTCGGAGGAGTTTGAGCGCCCAACACGCAACTTTCACAACATCGCATTTTGACCGAGACAATGTTAGTGATGAGTGACAAGTGTTGTGGTGAGCAAGCTCGTAGCTAAGAAGCAGAAACCTCAGACCGAAGAGAATCTGTGAAGGAGCCTCGTTGTCGCTGCGGTGCTGAGACAAAGTAAGATTATTCCAAAGTTGTCTCGAAGAACAGTTGCAGAGGGGATTTGGATATGGCACAAAACACTGAAGGACCCTGTAAAACCCTGTAATGCCTGCAACGAAATATCAGACCTAACAAATATCGCCCAACCAGTCATTTTATTCTGCGCAGGATAAGTGCTGAGTTTGACAAATGCAAGTTACTTCCCTGCCTTCTACCCACAGCATGCTGGGACATACATACCTTTACTATATATTCATACTATTGTGGAATTTATAGCTATATATTTATATAGAACTTTCTATAGTTGTACTATATAAAATATACTGTTTTTTGTTTACTGTGGTGAATTTATATCCATATATAGATAGATACAGATTTGTCTATCCCAATATCTCCATATATTGTTATACTTATACACAATACACGTTTACTGGCTCGTGCAATCGTCCACTGCCACTGCACTTTACTCAATAACATTTCTATACAAACAATATTTCTATGAAGAAAGGTGTATATTACGTACATATTCTGCATTTCTTGTTTCATTTCCTATTTTCATTCTATTGCCTTTTTATATGTTTTTTCTCTTGTTTACCTCATTCTGACTTGTCTGCTGCTGTAACAAGTAAATTTCCCCGGTGTGTGGATCAATAAAGTTTTTTCTTATATTCCCCCTCTGCCCCCAGATATCCCCATAAATGCAGATTAAAGGCATTTTCACTTCAGAGGAGAATCTGTCAGCAGCTTGCTTGTAATGATTTTTTTAACCTCAGGGTTAACAGTTTACTGTCGCCAATCAAATTAATTACACAACTAATGAAAGATGAATGTGCACCGACCAGGTCCCAGATCAATACCTAGCAGCACCGTCCTCATCAACCAAGGACGACTCCAGCCTCCACAGTCCAAACGCAGCAGAATGCAACCACACTTTCCCACCGTTCAGCAAAGCAAACCTCAGCTGTTAAACTTCCTGTAGCCAGATTACCCAAAAATCTGCCAAAACTCTTAACCGATGAGGACATTTAATGGAAGCACACTGAACATGGTGCAAGTTGAAGGAAAACGAGGGGATTGCATCCTAAGTGGCACAAGCCTTGTGGTTGTATATAGGTCAGAAGAAAGCAATAGTCCATATATACTTCAACAGCTGTGCTTAGGATGTGAAGCAGTCAGAGGAGCTGACTCCACCTTAACGTTCTCCCCTCCAGCGCTGCCATATGAAAAAAAAATAAGGTGCACCTCCTGATTTTCTACAACAACACTCATCGTGGTTATCACCTCTTAAAGCACAACACATGCACTCATGAGCAGAAAGTAGATAAGAGTGAAAAAGCAGGCAAACAGACGGATGGGTAGTGAGAGAGGCAGAGGCAGAGAGAGGGAGAATGGGAGAGAGTAGCCAGGGAAACAAGAAGAATAAAGAATGTGGCATTAAATGGTGACAAAGAGGGAAAGAGAGAGGGATAATGATGGAGGAGAAGGGAGGGGATGACACTGATGCACATCTCGTTCTGTATTTACCTGACAGGGAATCAGAAGACAAGCTCTCTTGCTGATGCATCTTGCTCCAGTGTGAGATTGTGGATGAGTGTGTGTGTGTGTGTGTGTGTGTATGTGTGTGTGTGTGTCCACGAGCCAGCATGCCTCACTGTGTGTTTTGATGACGGAGTCTGCGTAGCAGCTCAGGGGAGGGAGCGAGGGAGCAGCAGAGCCAGGAGGAAGGTGCATGGGAGAAGAAGACAAACTCCTTTTTTTTCTTTCACCCGGCTGCCAAGTGTCTCCGATCTCTCCCTCTCTCGCTTTCTCTCATTCTGGTTTTCTGCGGAGCGTGAATGTGCATGTCCCACACACAGAGCACATGTGCTGCAGATGAGGATTTATGGGGTGCACAGGGGCAGAGATTCAGGGAGGGGTTTTTCTAGAGGCTGAGAAAGATGAGGAGGAGGAGGAGCAGAGTAGAGGAAGAAAACCAATCACCTTTAGTCACTCACTCAGGCCCTGAGCCATTACTCTTCCCTCCCCTCCATGTAACCTTGCAATGCAGAACACCAAGCCAATTCAGAGCTTACACGCACCACAACATCTGTTTGGCTGTGTCAGAATGGATCTTAACTTTTGTGAATTTGCAGCCCTCAATGGAAAAAAGCATAACAACTGTCAAGAATTCCATACCACACCGTACAAGCTCTCTCCAAAGGGGCCAAGGCCAGATCTCACGGGTTCTCGCTGAACTCTTCTCAAGCCCCTCGGGCGAGAGGTTGTGCGGCGGGAGGGTAATAGTGGACATATAGGCAAAAACCACGGTGTAACTGATGCAGGTTCAAGTTGAATTTGAATGTCGGGGCTTACACACACTTGGATGAAACAACAGGAGCTGTATGGAGGCATTTTATATTTTTCTTGTTGTTTCTTTATGATTAAAGAAGATCTCACCATTTATTTCAATTGTATTGGTTTTGTCTGCAATGCTGTTCACCCCTGAAACTCCAAAGGTGTTTTGTGGACTCACACACTCCACCCACCCCATCCATCTGCAAAGTGGTGAGTAGATAATGAGTGAATTTTTCATTTTTGGGTGAACTCCCCCTTTAACTTCAAACCAGTTGTTTGCTGTAATGTGCAATAAATATAAAACCTCTTCCTAGTCGTCTGCAGACCTCGCAGTCATAAACTACTTTTCCTTGTTTCCCTCCCGCGTGTTAAGATGCACACCAGCACTCTCTGAAAGGAAATGAATCATTGTCTACACTTGATTGGAGAGAAATTATTAATAATGTCGTCCTTGACTTCCTGCAGACTGAATGAGACTCCTCTCTTTCAGCTGACGAACACCCTGCCACCGTCAGCTGACACCGGCTCTGATCTGAGCATTCAATCTACAGTTTATAATTCAAGGAATGCGCTGTGTTTCAAAAACAGTATAATTATGCATGACCGCTAACACAGGCCATTATGCATGCTTGGGTGCCAGGACTTTTTCCATGGTTCTCACAAAAAGGCTCTTAATTGCCCTCAAAATCACTCATAGGCACTCGTATGACTTTTTTGGGGGGGCTGAGTTATTTAATGATGTAAATCAAATTCGTCATTAATTCACTCACAATCAGTTAATGCGTGGAATCACTTCAAAGTCCCCACGCTTTCGGACCTGGTCATTTGGAGAAGGTCACACCAGTGGTCAGCCGTGTTCTCTGCTGTCTGCTCTCTCTGTTTTACACATGTCACTGTTATTTCTCACACACGTGTTCAAAAGAAAAAGACGTAGGGGATATTTTGAAATATTATGAGAAAAAAATATAGATATAAAGAGAGAGAGAGAGAGAAAGAGAGAGAGAGAGGGAGAGAGAGAGAAAGAGAGAACAAAGATGCACAAATAGAACATACATAGAAATTGTCTTGTTAACATTTTTGTCATCCTCAACCCCCCATCCACCCAATTCTCAATGACACTGCAAAACACTTATAAAACATATTACTACTACTACTACTACTACTACTACTACTACTAATAATAATAATAATAATAATAATAATAATAATAATAATAATAATATTAATCATCCTCTTCATAATTTAAGAAAAACAAAAGAAAACTCAAGAACATTCATTACGGAGCACCATGAACTTGGCTTTTGACATTCGAGTCTCAAAATATGGTATCATGCATTTTAGCAAATTACTTTGAATATAGAATCTTTGTTAGTTTTCTACCATGTGGCAAAGTCACAGCAGAATCTGCAGCCAATGAGTGAAACCCTCCAGTTCATCTATGATCTGAAGAGGGCTGTGAACATGGCTGCTTCTGTGACATGCACATCCATGCTGTGTTAAATATAAAAGCTCATTCTCTACCTCTGTAAAAAATCCATTTTGTTCGAGGGTGAGGGCATTTTATTTAATACACTAAGTTTTCAAATCAAAAAAAGGCAGAAAAGATGTAATTTTAAAACATGAATTTGAATCAAAAGCAGTTTTTTTCTTCTGTTAGAAGCAGGTCTGGGTTGCTGTGTAATCATGTTGCATTTCCCCAGGGATGAGCAGTTTTCTGGAGTTAACTGCCTGCAGCCAATATATTCCTCTCATCTTTGCATCGTATTCATGTGATGCTGCCCCCTTTTTCCAGACTGTGTCACTCTGCACCAGGATCGCAGTATTTACACCGGTGGTCTCACTCAGACACAATTTAATATAAAACAGAACACCACCTTGAACACCAGTATTTCATTTTTTTTAAAGGTAACTCACTATGTTTAAGGATTCAGGGTCAAACAGTAAAAGCTAAAGCCGGTGCTGGATCCAGTCAAATAAACTAAAGTTTTGTTAATGCACTTTATATGAGGTTGTATGTAAATTATGTGAAAGCCACTTGCACTACACAGTCATGCTATCCCCCTGTAAATCCATCCATGATCTATGCTGCTTATCCTTTAGAGGGGAAACAGGAAGAGCTGGAGCCAATCCAAGCAGACATTGGGCGAGAGGCGGGGTGTCCTCTGTCGCCAACGGATCTCATGGCCAAACAAGAGATACACAACAGAGATAAACAACCTTTAACAATATGGTCAATTTTAGAGTCTAACCTAACCTGCATGTGGGAAATGTGGGAGGAAGCTAGAGTACCTGGAGAAAACCCCTGCAGAAACAAGGGGAAAATTAACTCCATATCAGAAAGACCCTGGTGGAACGGCGAACCTGGTTACCTGCTGTGAGCTGACAGTTCTAACTACCAGACCACTGAGCTGCCTTTATATATAAATATATAATTGTATGGAACTATAACAAAAGGTCAGAGGTGACACACAACGCTGGACTTGATCACAAGATTTAAGATGTGAGAATGTGGTGAAAAAAGGGAGAAGAGACCATCAATTTATTATAAACAATTACTACAATATTGTTAATTATCAATGACTTTTCAGACCAGATGGCTAAACTGACTCTCACACAAAATGATAAGGATGGATATATAATATATGTTAGCAGGTTTGGCAGTGTTCTTCATTGGAATGATTGGGCTCCTTGCTGCTCCTCTTGAGCCAAACCTGGGCTGGACAACACAACACTACTGTAAAATCAATAAGGTGAAAACTGAAGAAGAGCCAGGTGAGGTGGTGTGCTGAAGAATTCCAATGTTATCAGATCCCAATGCTGCAGAAGCGTATCGCATTCACTTGAGGAAAAAAAGTTCTGCTCTGTTTTACTGATTCACGACTTATTCATTGTTAATCCCGAAAAACAGACTGGATTGTTTTAAAGCGGAAATTATCCTGTTAATTCAGAAAGGCAGGGCTAAACATAATTACATTATATTATAAACAATAAACATACCTCAAAATCCCATGGTTGTTGCTGTATGTCAGCTCAACCCTGATAAACAGTGCTTTACGGTTAAGAGTACAGTGTCAACAGAGGTAAGACACCTAAAGACACAAGTGTCTCCAAATGTCTCAAACCCAAACCAAAATAAAATCGGGATACACTATACAGGTGGGACTTGTTTACTTCCATGAAAGTGAGAGACTCTTGCAACATTATACAGTAGACCATTTTGTTGATTTATTTTGTAAACCTGTTTCTAGACAGTTTGTAGTCAAACAATCCATCGGACAGGACTCGTCTTCTGTGGGAGGATTTTCCACAACCTGGCAACCTGAAAGGATTTCTTGTAAGTAAATGATTAATTAACATAAATAAAGCCATTAATGACAACTCATGAGGATTATGAGGGCTGACGAGATACAACATATGAACGTCCATCAAACTTGTTTGGAGTTGTGCTTCTTTCAGGACAGAATGGACGAAATGTCCTTGATCTCAAATGCATCATTTGCTATGGACTACTTTTCATTAGAATGCTGTTTATGAATTGAAATGCCATTCACATTCTGAGCCAATCCTCACAATTTTATTAAAAAGTCTGTGCTGGCTTACTACTCCTGGCTCACACAGTCAGAACAGTGTGTGTGTGTGTGTGTGTGTGTGTGTGTGTGTGTGTGTGTGTGTATTGATCCTCAGTTTATTGAGTGGGAGCATGTTGTGTGTGTCTGTCTCATCCAGCTTCTTCTTAATTATCCTGTTCTTTCCTCTGCAACCCAGGGAGGATTTAATGAAACACAGGAAGAGAATGACTCGGCTTTACACATATTGAGTGAATATTCATGTAGAAATATACGGTACGGTTATTCGTCAGTTACCATAACTTTGACTGAAAACACTGTAAAATAAAGATATACAGAGATTTTGTTTTGTTCTAATATTTAAACAAGTGCAAACTAACATTAGATGCACAGTGACCATAGCTCGTTGAGTTGGAGCAGGTAAAACTAATGATGAATATGAGAAAGACGACTAAATGGAATTTATCTGTCTTATCGACTAAGAATGAACTTGGTTTTGAATGAACATTGTTGCGACATCACTTGTGACTCCTCCTGAGCTATTTGGGTTTCTTTTTTTTTGGTCCTAACTCCAGTCGAGGGTCAATGACAGAGGACGTCCTTGCACCTTGTACAGATTGTTAACTGTGATTTGTGAATATGGGCTGTACAAATACAATTTAATTTGATTTGAGAAACAAATCATTCATCATATCTAGTGATAATTAATATCTTCTCTGGTTTAGAGGACATGATGGAATCCAAAGCTCCAAAAATAACCCCAACACTTTGTCCTGGTTTAAAAAAAGGGATGAGAGCGTTGCATGGTATCTTGGTGGTGGAGGAGAGAAAAAAGGTTGCTGTGACAACTTTCAGTTGACTACTTAGGAAAGTATACATTTTAAAAAAATATACAAAAATGCATTTTTGTTTGCAAAAAGTAGACAAAAATGTAAATTAGTTCAATAAGACTTTCAAAGTGATTCACGTTTTTCATGCGTGTAGAAACACCACCATCTAGCGATCATTTATTGACACTACAGGACAGAGTTTCAGTTTTCACACAGGCTTGTGTCTCATCTATTAAGTCTATCAAACATGCCATAACTTCTCACATCAAATCTACTTTACTTCCGCATTCCCCGATTGTACCTAATTCTTGTTTTTTATATTGGGACATTGGGACTTCATGTTTAAATCTCTGTCCAGTGTTTTTATTCTGTTTTACTTGTGTGCTTTTAACTTGTGAGGCACTTTGTAACTTTGTAACACACACACACACACTAAATTGCCTGATCTCCATGATGAGGAGGATTACATTGGCTCCACAAACACAACATCCTGACTAAACCATGTCTGCACTTTCTTTGTTCAGGCCTCACGCCGGAAGCTCTTTCTGCAGACCGCTGCTTCCAGCGTATTTTTGTTTCATGAGGTAAGCGTGCACTGCTGACCAGTTCTCTATGTACCAACAACATGACTCATGACATTTTAGTATCCTCAACAATACTGAAGCTGTTTTTGAAAGTGAGCAGAACTTTTAGAAGCATATCATAATAATCATAATAAGAAACCAATGTACTGCATTTGTTGTCATGTACATTTATCCAATTTCTTTTTTAAAATGTATCTATTAATCTTATATTAAAAAATGATAATGATAATTTTTATAATCAAATGAATTACAGTTAATCTGTTATTAAGAATATTAAGATAAAGGACAAGTAACTGTCGGATAGAACACATCCATCCACATGACATTGCGAAATGCAGTTGTATAAAAAAATATATATATCGTCATGTGCAATTTGTCCAATTACGTTTTTTTAATGATTTAATTTGTCTGATATGAGACCTGATATATTTGTTTTTGTCCAATGTAATTTGAGTCTGGCTTTTATTTTGCAAGACTCTTGGGAAGATCAAGGATGTGTAATCCAAGTGAGACTTGCTCTGATCAGCAGCGGTTCTTTTGTTTCTCATTAGCGATACACAAGAGAGACAGAGGAGATTTTAAAGATCAAAATGTACAACAACGCAAAGTACTATCAGTCAAATCTGTTTGTTTCATCCTCTGTGTTATAGAGGGGAGGTTATAATGTTTCATCAAGCTGAGCTCACCTGGAAGCAGAGCATCAGGACTGAAATTCTGCAGTATTGCATCTTAGTTTTAACTGTGCACGAGGCAACAGTTCTGTGTCCCTACCTACAACCTGTGCGCCAATAAAGGAAATATTAAGGCTGCACACGCCCGCCACACGGGTCTGTGTTCCTCTTATACTGCCTGATAAATCAATCAAGTATTGAACGCTAGGTACCTGCACGTTGCTCTGACATCATGTTCCTTCCAGTGTTGCTGAGCAAGTTTCTTTTTTGTGAGGACTCAGCGTTTTTTTGAAGCGCAGCTGACTTTCCAATTCACAACACGACATATCAGGTAATATATGTGTGTATGTATGCATGTATGGGCAATGATATGTTCAGAAATAGGCTATAAGTGACAATGACAAACCAATCTCCCTTGTACTATATATTGTCATACCCTTAATATGTGACAAAACTGCAAATGCAAATTCTCAACAATAACAAATAGCATTAGATTGACACGCCCAACTTATGGAAACACATTTAAATTCACTGTATCTGCATTTTTATTTGGATCGGCACCAAATCGCACATACTCATAAATATCAGTCCCCTAGACATGCCTGTTTAAAAAAGAAAAAAGATTCTTTGATAAATCAACTAAAATGTTGAAAAACACTCAATTTCACAATGTTAAAGAAAGTGAGAAAAAAAAAAGATCTGCCACCATATCACCACCAAAGGTAACGGGTTCTTTCCTGACCCATACCGCATCTTTCCACCAAGTTTCGTTATAATCCATGAGGTAAATACTGCTGTTATTGGAGAGTGTTACCTGCATAAGAAGTGTATCCATACGAAATCAATAATGCAAGAGGTGGAGGAAGAGTGCATGATACAAATTGTCGTCCACCTCCAAATGTTAGTTTTAATCCATGTCGTGTCAGTTTCTGCAGTGGTCGACTGGATCTGCTCCCCCCCCCGTCGTGTTATACAATTCTGATTGACAGCTGGCAGTCAATCAGAAACAAGTATTTTCTGAGGCTGTGGTATAAACCTCGTATACGGGCTGAAATCTCCACAGTCTCCACACACTCTCCACAGTCTACTGTGGAGTTCACTGTGAAAAGATCAGAGCAGCAAGATGAAAAAATGTAAATGTCACGTATTGAACTTTGGTTCAGTCGAGTGCTGCACCACAGTGATCCGAAAGCCTTCAAACAACAGCGTGCACACAAATCGCTGTTTTCCTCCTTCTGCTGCTGCTGCTGCTGCTGCTGAGAGTGGATTTGATTCTAGTGATGCATCAGTCATCTGGAATGGCCTCATCCATCCACTTCATGTAAGCCAAGCTGCCGTCCTCCACCGGGAAGCTAAGGACTTCTGGGTTTGCATAGGGATGCACAGACCTTGGAAGGGGAGCGTCACAAACACAAACATGTCACATAAAACAAACTAGAGGGGCAAATCGGAGAGCGTGATACTCCGCCCAAGGCTGATTGGCCACTTTATCATCATATGACACACACAAATATTCAGATGAGATACAACGTACACAGACATTTACTGCAAAGTGCTTACATTAAATACAGACAAAATATCCATTCTCTGAAGATCTAGATAATTAACTGGATCCGCATCTAGTTCATAGACATCAGCCCTCTACACATGCCTGACCTTTGGATGGATCCGCCCCCTTGATCAAATCCAAAGGTTAATGGTTTCTTCTGTTTTTATAAAATGGTTCAGTAGTTTTTACATAATCCTGCCAAGAAACAGTTAAACAGCAATGAAAACATAACCTCCCATTGGCGCACGTAACAACAGTATTTATAAACAAGCCCTTTTATACATATAGGTGTATTTAGTCTTTGCCATTATGTCATTTGACTTCTACACTTGCATCAGTGACACCTTCAAACTTCTACATCCCTCCTAGTTTGTTTTGAGTGAGGTTTCCAAGTAAACCCCAAAAAAAGAGGAAAAGCAGGCTGCACCTGTTCAATCCCCCTCACAACACGACCTTTAACTGAATAATGGTGACACTGCGAACAACCTACTTGTCTTCAGACAATGTTATCATGGGCTTCACTGCCTAAAACCTGCAGATCTAGAAGATATCCTGTGTAGATCAGCATGTTTAAAGCCCCTGATGCTGAATTTAGAAAAGGAAATAAGGATTAGTTCCTACTTGTAACTTTCACGTAGAATATGTTAGACCTTGCACCTGGCATTGCAAAATGTAAATGTATAGATCAAGACATTGAACATCGAACTAACTTCTGCAGCTCTATTGAAAATCTAATAATCAATGGCCAGATTTTTCCTTAGGAATGTATCTGCTTTTGAATTTGGATCATTTATGAAGTCAAACCTCTAAAAGACAACCCTATTTTAAGCAAAAACAACTAATTCTGCTTCAGCATTTTCTTCCAACAGTTGCACAACTGAGCACGTAAGCAATGTTGCTATATTATAAAATATTCTCTTTAAGAATAAAATGTTGTTTGATCGCAGTCACTGCTTTTCCAAATCAAAGCTGTTCTTTACCGAGCCCCTTGTAAGTAAATACATTTCACGCACACAATAGGGCCCTCATTAAAAATACCCACAGTAAACCATTAGTACACGTCTACAGAAGTGTGCACAGCATTAACAAAGCTTAAAACCCTTAAATACATGAACATTTTTCGCAATGACAACACTGATATAAGCGAATATTACATAAGGCGACACCTCACCTCACGTAATCTGTGACTTGCTGGATCCGGGAGGTCTTTGTTTTCACCAGCTGCAACAACAACAGAGACGTGTCATCTTACAGCCGTGACGGCCGTCTCAACAGGCCTAGCGAGTACATGTTGATCACCGAAAGACTTTCTCACCACACTTACCATCAGAATTTCACTTGCATCCTGGATTTCGCCTTTCCAATAGTACCTAAAGACCCAGAGAGGAGAAGACGTCACAGCTATTGCAGCACGTAAAGGGTTGTAAATGACCGTGGAGTATAAGTTCCAGTGTGTGTACGAGGTGCAGAGCCTTTAGATTCTGTAAAAAACTGTATTTTATGAAAGAGCACAACAATTACAGCTTGTAGTCATATTGTCAACCTGCTCCCCTTGAGGCTTTTATGACTTTAACTGCCTCTTTTCTTTTTTATTTGTGGACAGTGAAAGACAACACGCCACAAACTGACAGTCCATATTTCAGAATGCTGAATGACAAATGTGAAGATAAATATTGAAATAGACACCAAGCATAGTCTAAATTAATCTGAAGCAGTGCACAGACTTCATTTGTCTTAAGTGAGAATCTTAAACAAAAATATCCATTAATAGATGATTAGATGTCTCCTGATGATGATGAGGTCATGCAGCAGTGGACTGAAAAAGAAGAGAATAAGAAAAAATAGTCTATGTCTTAGTGTAATACGTTGATATTGGTATCATCGTTACCACCCTTTTACTTGGCATTGGATTGGAAAGAAAGTCAGTGGTGTCGCACATAACTAACCAAATGCCTGAAGTCGGAAGGGACGAAGTATAAATACTTTGCTATCGTACTTAAGTTGATTAAGATATGATTCTGATATCTGCACTTTACTTGAATATTTATTTTTCTGCCATTTCAACACAAATACAGATACTCTCGATTCCTTACATTTTTAAAACAGGGTCGTTACTTTCATATTACCTTAAAACATGTCTCCACCTTAAAATGTAATGATTTATGTTTTGGGGAATTGCTGGTTGTCCACATAAGGAAGACAAGTCCAGATAATGTGATGGTAAATGGATTTAGGTCTCAAAACATGAGTAATACCTGACCCACACACACCCACACGTACAAACGCCTGACCACCTCCATCAACACCTTCCACCTTAAACTAATCCAACCACATCTTCTATTCTTAGGTTAAACCTCTGTTTGGGTTTCAGGTTTAATGTTTGTACCTTTTCTATTCCATCATCGTCTCACCTCTTCTCCACCTGAGTTTTTCCTTCCTTGTCCCTTTTTATGGTTATACATTAACAGGAAAGCTACGCTGTGCATATAAACACACTACACTAGTTTGGGAGGCCAAACTGCCACACATTTTCCAGTGACGGGTAAAAAAAAGGCATCAGACGCAGCCCATTCAACCTAATGGTTTCCTCAGCCACCAGCAATGCAATCTACAACTTATGTGTATATACATCTAGGTGTCTACATGTGTGTGAGAGACATTATAACCAAGGCATCATCTATACAACTACGTTTTTTGTTTGAAAACAGAGTTTTAAAACTAAACTGATCTCAGTCCATACAAGTGTTTTTAGTCCGTATGATTTTCAATCCCTGTCCATACTCACACGTCTGAAAAGGCACATCATGAGACCATGCACATAAAATGGGCATGAGTGTCCCTCTGGAGACAGGAATTGTCACAGATTGCTCGTATAACAGCTACACTTGTACTTATGTAAACACTTGTATCGTTATAAAATGGAGAATTTAATTGCACAGCAGCTGTTAGCAACGGGGTCAGCAACGCTTGTAATTGATTAACCATGTTGCGTTCTACACTAGTAGCCGAGGTTGATGCCTGTTGTTCTCAAGCTGAAGGGGGTCATGTGACAGGAGCCCAACAAATAGTAGAAGGCTATAGAAGGCTACCTTGTAGCAGAAAAAAACCAATCAGCGAGGGGGGGTGAGATTGTTGGCTTCATCGTTTTCAAAACATCTCAGTGTCTTCCTATTCAGACTAAAATGAGTTTCTAGAGTTTTCTAAAAAAAGGTTCAGCAGCGTTTCCAAACATTTCAATTTTAGCGGCCCTGAAACTCCGGAGTAGTGTGGACGTTGGGTGTATCTGTCGCAGAGTCAATGTGCTTTCAAACCAAAAAGTAGCAGTATGGATGGAGCCTGAGCTCGTTCAGCTTGGTAGAAAGTTGTGTCAAGGCAGGGGTCAGAAATGATTTACATTGTGGAGGTCCTGCAGAGAATGTTAACACTGGCTGCCAGCCGCCTCTCCATGATCGCCCTGGAAAAGAAAACAGAACAACAGTGAGCAAGGATTGAAACAAGGGGGAGGGGGGGCACACCAGCTGTTTATCAATTGCATCATGAAACACAGCTTTTTCTTCATGGTGTTCTTCAAGTGAGCTGCAGGAAAAACACGCGAATGCGGTAAATTCTCGACGGAAAACAGAGAAGACAGTAAACTTTTGCTTTCTGCCACAGCTCAGCTAATATCATAGTTTATCACCAGCTCCACAATCTTCCCTCCTCACACCAGGGGCTCGTGGAAGACGAAGTGATTTACTTCTCTGGCGTCTGCTCTGTGGCTACTCTCTCGTCTTGACATGTGGTAAATTGATTGAGCTCATTTACATGCAGCAAAAATCCAAGGAGACGAGACTGCAAACACAGCGCTCCACCAGTTGTGGGGTTGACAAGATTGTATCTCTCCCCTCTGTAAAGAAAAGTCACCAACTGACCAACACTGACTTCGAGTGTTATACTCAATTCGACTAAAATTGCAAATAGCAATTCAGACACCGAAGAGACATGAGAGTTAGATGAGATGATACTATTTATTTCTGTGAGGTAAATATGAAGCTAGAGCATAGACTGTATATACTGTAAAGATGAACGACGTGACTCCTCCCCAAAAGTGAAGCCAATGCTTCTTGATCGCCACCTGGTGGCTGGCAGCATAAACCCACCACCTCAACTTTAGTGGATGGGATATGATTATTATTTCTTTTTCATATGTTATGCAAGTCTTGGTATAATTGATTTCACGTTCAGATTTGTAAAAAGGAAAGAACATATTAAATTTGTGGTGTGGATCCAAACAAATTTGCGGATACTTTTTTTTATCACCTTCTTTATATTTATCTTAACACTGTGACAGTTTTCACAACGTTCTGATGAGAATAACTCCTGGATCTTGATGACAAAAATCGGGAATGTTTAAGGAACTGATATTTATGATTGTGTGACAAATCATGTGGCCAGATTGAATTTAAGGGGACTGTTTGGCGGAGCTATGCGCTCGACTGACGGACATTCAGTTTTAAAGACTGTGGCACATAACCTGAAATTACTGCGGTGACCACTCAGCACTGTACCTGCCGATGTCTTTGGCTGCCTGTTCGTTGGGGCTGTTGAGGAGCAGCACAGAGTGGTGGCCTGGCACGTAGCTCCCCGTGAGGGCTGAGTGAAGCCGGACGCCAATGGACCACAACCCAGGATACAGGGACACAGACAGGACCAGCAGCTGCAGAAGACGCTGACATGTCAACAACAGACTCAAAGAGGAGGCGGACGATTGGGTCTGTACATAAATGTGGTTGTCACATACGCCTGCATGAGGGGGGAAGTGCAATTTAATTATCTCCCACCCTCTGAAAGGTTTTCCATGTTTGGATTGGATTCACTATTTATCCCCTTATTATTTGGCGCTGTCCTTCACAGATAAATGATTACAGCTGGGCCTTGGCTCGGCTCGGACGCATCAAGCAAATTATAATCTGCCCTACTTCTTTGTGCAGCATCGCAGCCAGACATGGATACATGCGACACAAACATGCTAAAGGGACACAAATAAAAATTTATCACAATACACATTTTCCACGGCAGCCATTTTGACATGAATTAGAAGGCAAACAGAGGTGTTAATACTGATCACATGAATTATCGCGATAGAGCAAAACCTAAATGAATGTGATTAGTATTAAAGGGATAGTTCATCCAAAAATGAAAATCAGGGGTAAACAGTGTTGCAGCCAAATCTAATACAATTGAAGCAACTGGTGACCACATCTTTAAACTTGTGCGTTATGTGCACGCCAACATCAACGCGGCTCCAGAGGAGGACAACAGCGGACATTTAGGCTAAAAACAGCCGTTTCGAGTCAAATTTGAATGTCGGGGCTTACGGACACTTAGAGGACACCTCAGGAGCAGCATGGAGGCTTTTAATATTTTTCTTCTGTTTTTTTTTACGTTTGAAGAAGTGGCCACCAGTTACTTCAATTGTGTTGGATTTGGCTGCAACGCCGTTAACCCCTGAAACTCCAAAAGGATTTTTGTGAACTCAAACACTTCACCCCATCCTCCATCGGCAGTGAATTTTTCATTTTTCAGTGAACTATCCCTTCAATGAATGTGATTAGTATTAACACCTGTGTTTAACTACTGTTTCATGTCAAAATGGCTGCAGTGAAAAGGGTTTATAGTATTTCCAGTTTCTTCTCATCATGGGCTACTTTGCTCTAAAAATAGGTTTTCATGTCTGAGATGATCACTGTAGTCCATAAAAACAATCTCTTACCATTAATGACATGAAGAGCACCGAGCGGAGGGCGGAGTGGGAGAGGGCCTCTTTGTGGCACCACTGGAGGAGCATCGTGGTGGTGGCAGCGAAAGTCATCCCCTCAGTCCAGCTGCTGCAGACACAATGCGGGTCACACTGTGCACAAGTTCATTCATTACCAGTCTCTGTCCCTGTGTAACTGGTGTGCTGTCATTTCTACACCCGCTCCATGCCTCGTTCAAACAGCTGCGGTGTGGGAAGTCATCGCTTTTAAACAAGAGGTGTGTTGACAGGTGGCTCTGGAGGTCAAGGACAGTGATTAATGTCTGCGCTGTTCAATTGGCTGCTCACTCTTCCTGACACAACCATGGACCAATCAAATTGCTCGTTCACCGTTCCGCTGCCCCTGCCTCCTGCCCGGGGTCATAATCGGCTTTGGTGTTTTTAACCGTGTGTGAACACAACTCACTAAGAGAGAGAGAGAGAGAGAGAGAGAGAGAGAGAGAGAGAGAGAGAGAGAGGGAGGGAGGGAGAGAGGGAGGGAGGGAGAGAAAGAGAGAAAGGTGTGTGTGTACATGTGTTAGACAGAAAGAGAGAGTGTGTTTAAGTGTGTTAGTGAGAGAGAGAGACACACACAGACAGAGAGAGAAAGAGTTTGTGTGTGTGTGTGAGAGAGAGATAAAGGGAGGGAGAGAGGGGGGAAAGAGAGAGCGTGTGTATGTCTGTGTGAGAGTGAGACAGTGAGGGAGACAGAGAGAAAAAAGAGTAAAGAGATATTGTGTGTGTGTGTGTTTTGGTAATGTGAAGCTACCACTGTTTTGTAAGGATGCACTTCCATGTTGGAACTTTAAACTACATTTTGTTTGTTTTACTCCTGTGTCAGTGGTCATCAAAATGGTCACAAGATAAGTTGCAGGGTTCGCAAAGTTGTTTTTCGAAAAAAACATTGTAGACTGGAGAATGGTTTGGACAAAATATTTTGAAATGCGGGTTGGGTTGGGCCATGTTGGCTGAGCTATCTACTTGGTTTTTCCCACTGCTCTTGCTTGTAATCAAGAAAAACATCAGATTTGAGTCGGGTATGGACACAAATACAGAATGCCTGTCGTTTTCAGGGTCGCTTAGTTTTTTTCACAGGTTTGGGCAGAAAACTCTAGAATACACCAGTTATATAATTTTCCTTGATTTTAACATATGTGCAGTGACTCAGTTTTAGAACACGCAGTCAGCTCACTCTCTCTCTCTCTCTCTCTATATATATACAATTGTAGTTTAATTGTAGTTTCTTTGAATGTGCAACTTCAGTTTGTAGTTTTATAAACTATACTTCTAAGGTGGAAATACTCAACCATGTTGTTGACTGCTTATTTCACTCACGATATCACGTATAAAAACAAGGTTAAAACTAAATTTTCGCTGGAGGGAGTCCTTAACAATGGGCTCCTCTTATTGAGCAGATCAAATAATATAATTACACAACACGAAAGGTCCACATACACTTTCATATTCGTGTGGACGAAACATTAGGAATAATAGTCTTCACAAACCCTCACCACAGCAACTAAACTGTTAGAAGCACTTACGTCACTGCAGTCACTAAGACAACAAATTTAAAACACACCAGTATGTTACATTGAAGTTTGAATGACTATTACAAGAAGTAAGAGCTTTAAGTGGCATGTAATAATTAACACCATTTGCTTTGTTTGTTTGCCTTCACACTGAAGTGCAGATTATTCTGCAACAAAATAAAGATGTGCAGATACAAGTGAAAACACACATCCATCAAAAAGGTGCTCTGTACTCTTCTGTCCCTGTGAGGCTCTGTGATTTGCGGATGCTCGTTGTACATTGAACACTGCCCTGCAAGACACACAGATGTACGATGTGACTCGAGTGCACTCAACCCACACGTCTCACCACACACGGTGAGTAAAGCAACTTGTCCTTTCAGATAAGCTACAGAGGAAATCCAAGGACAAGAAGAAGAAGAAGATTCAGACAAACAGGAATCTTACAGGAATATGAATAATTCAGTGCTGGATTATTGATGCAAGAAACAGATTCAGCCTTGCTTGGCATTTTATTTGCATTTACAGACCAGAGGTATGGTGTGGGCCCAGACATAGGAAAACAGATGAGTAAAGGAAAAGTATTTCAGCATGGCAGCTAAATTTGTTGTTTGGTCATAAAATTCAATATTGATGAATAAAGTTAGCTCATTGAACGTCTGGATTTTCAAAATAAAAAGTGGTTCTGTGCAGGATGTCCACATGGGGGAGCTGTGGGTCCACACAGCTCTCTCTCTCGCGCCATCATCCTCTCCCTCGATTGAGAATAAATGAAATGTAGAGTGTGCATTTAACATGTATAAAACTCTCATCGACTAAAATTAAATGTAAATTCTCTTTGTGACTCATCCCATTCTGTTTAGTTTTTTCCTTGACCATCTTCCCCGTCACCACCGACGCGGATGGCAGAGCAAGCGGCAGGGGGCGCCAGCGGGGGCCGCGGCGCCTCAGACCCCAAACCAATTTATTTCCCAAGCTCACTCAGGCTTCTTTTGAGAGCCCATCAGAGAACTCCAATAGAGCCACTTAAGCCACTGTTCCCCAACATGAAAGAAAGCAGCCAAAATAGAGAGATAGGAAGAAAGGCGAGGAGCCAGGGGAAGAGGCGTTTGATCTGCTTGTTCTGGGGCATCACTCAGAAGGGCTTGCTTCCCCTGAGGAGAAGCTACCGAGGCCTTTTTGTCCCTGGGAAGTCTAATGCGAAAAATAAAAAAATATATATATTTATTTCCATCAATGCTTTTTGTGTGTTTGCATATAACAAGGCCACAAGGTCTACAGTAAGAGCGGAAAGGGAAAAGTGAGAGTTGAATAGAAGAAAGGTACAAAGGAATGTGCAAAAGAGGTGCCTCGCCTAATTCTCCATTAAACTGCAATTGTCTCTCTGTGCGATCAATGAAGTTGCCTTGCTGTGAAATAAAACAAATTATAGCAGGGAGAATTAGAGAGATGAAGGGAGCGCAGAAAACAAAGCCTGTGTGAGTGCGGTGGGTGAGTAAGAGAAGGGGGAAGGAACTCTTTGGATTCTCCCTATGTGGCAGTGCCATTACTGCACTGAATGGGAGGTATGGGACGTGAGGAAAGATACTGTGGACACGAGAAGACACGCGAGGGTGAGGAAAGTGTTAATGAAGGGACATCCCAGGCTGTGATTATCTCTAAAGGAATTGCTTAGCGCTCCCAAAGAGGTTAATTAAAAAAGTCATGGGGGCCGAGCAGGGAAGTGTCTCCATCACTGCTGTGAACTCCCGTGACCCTTCCATCCCCTCAGACGGACATAGTCATCCATCACAGCTGATTCCCGGCCTGTCTGGCTCCTGCCGGTGCCACTGCAGCTTTCCCCCTCCAGAGCCCACATTGTTGAAATAGCAAATGAGCTCTCATGGAGCGTTACTTTCTGGAGGACTAACACAAACCTGGTCTGAAGTCAAAGGTCTTGTTTTTAGGGCACACTATCAAGATAGAATGCACCAACACAGGTGGGTGCATAAATTGGTTTGCTGCAAGTTACGCCCAAAACACAGCCATGACTATAGACTGTATATAAAGATGGATGGTGCATCTCCACTGCCTCTCCCCATCCAGAATTGAAGCCAAGATTCTATGAATGATGGCATCGTGGGCCAGTCTTGTGTCATTAGGAGTCTGCGCTGTAGCAACCTGGGGATGGAGCTACGATATCGAGGTTCTGCCAATATGCAAGTCAGTCTAAGCTTTCAATCATGACAATTTTTAAATTATAAAATAAGTAGAATGGCACCCAGTAGAGTGCAGACTCATGCCAAAGCCCAACAGTCCCCTTGAATTCAATCAAGCTTCACCAAATTACACACTGGCATGGATATCCGTCTCCTAAATATGCCTGATTCATTTCATCAAGATCCATGAATTATTCCTTGGGAAATATGTGAAAACGCCCAAAAAGTGAAGAAAATTCCTGCATTCTCCCCTTTGTCCGTATTCACGATGCATTTTACTGTTCCTTTCTTGGTCCATGTTCAGTTTTCTGATTCAGCTCGAACCCTGAAAACAAATCAATTGTCTCAAAATTCCAAATTGTGGTTTAATTGTCAAGTTCCTGAAAAGGGAGAACATCTCTCAGAATGTGAAAGAAAGTCATCAAAAAGTGATCTGGATCCGCAACAAAATGTAACGAGTTCTTCCCAGACCCAAACCACATCCTTCCAGTAATTATAATTTTGCTCACAAACAAACAAATGGTCAGGGGTGAAAAAAAATTTTCCTTGGTGAAACTAATACCAAACTTACCAAAACATGAATAATTGCATGCACATCAGTGGGATAAGAGCTACCTAAAAATGACAGAAAATTTTGAGTATTTTGAGTTTTTAGTTTGGTCCCATCCACTAACATGGGGGATGCAGGGTTTATGACCTATACTGCAGCCAGCCACCTGGGGGAAATCAAGAAGCATTGGGGGGTGGAGCTGTAATGTCGTCCATCTTTATATACATTCCACGGCGTTACACAATAGCGAAAGCAAATTTGGACACACCATAAATGTAGTAGCTCAATGCACACAGATCGTTAATATGGAGCCTCATAACTTCTCATCTTTCCCATTGTCTTCATTGACATTCTTCTTTTCATACCCTTCTATGTTATAACTACTGGAGCGCACCAGGCCATTCATCAGAAAACTGAGCTGACTGTCACGTTGTTTACTCCTCTCCTGCTCTCCAGGAAAGATTGCAGAAGTAGCGCATTTATGTTTGTTTAGCAACATAAGCACACTGTTCATATCCAAAACCACGGGGTAAGCGTTTAAGCCCCGCCGCAAAAGGAAAGCAGAGTATGTGAGCATTGACTTCCCCACCACAGCATGAAAGAATCAGCCACCGTCAATGAGAAATCCCTCCAGCAATCCCCGCTGAGAAGAGGGATTTGTCATCCCTATTCCCCCAGTTTTTGGAGACGAGGACAAAGGTGCGATAATGTACAAAATGGAGAAACACCGTGGGGACAAAAGTGAGCTACAGAGACAGAAGAAGGGAAGACAAGAGGGGAGACAAAGAGAGAAAAATGGGGTGCTCTCTGTGATTGTTTTTTGAGAGAGTCCGGAGCTGTCGTACAGGAAAAAGTGAAACATTTTCATAAATCTTTTCATGGGAGAGTGGCTGGAGGCTTGAATCACATCATGCTTGATTGGCTGAGAAGGAGAAGCCGATCAGGAGCGCAGGGAGCCACCTTCTCGACACACACACAGAAAAAAAAACCAAACCCCAATGCTTCCTCATTAAACTTTCCTCTCCGAGCCATCTGCAGCATTCCTTGTGCTGACGCAGGTAGAATAAGCTCATTCCCGCTCCATTCTTGCGCTGAGTGCACCAAAATTCGGAGAATTGGGGAAAGCATAATAACTTCAGACTCCCAAGTTAGAGTGCCTGCAGGCAATAAAGTGGAGGATGAACAGTGGAGACTTGATGGAAGAAGAGTGTGTGCAATGGAAAAGGGAGTACTGCTCTTGACTGCCTCACGAATCCTCCTGTAAGTATTTATTTTGAACATGTTCCATAGGGATGCTACGATCGGTGACGTGCATTCAACGTAGCGAATTTAAAACAACCCAGTCTCATCAGAAAACGTACACCACCTACGTTGGTCCACTTGGAAAAACGTAGGCATCTCACAATTTGGCCTCTCAAATTGTGAGATGCCTACGTTTTTATCTGCCCGTTGTTTTGTATTGGCCTGCGCCCACGTCACGTGACTCTCAAGTTCCCGTCTGCGAAAACGAAAACATGGCGGACATTCGTTATATTTTCAGATAAAAATGTAATTTTATAATATAGTTTGGGCATTAAAATACATTCTGACACCATTTCTAGCGAGAAATATGCTCTTTGCTTCCACAATCTTCAGCCAGTTCATGCTTACGATCTATATTCTATAAGTTATCACGAACATTTTTCAGATCTCGCCAGAAAAATCGTAGTTATGTAACGTTTTTGTCGTTGCTATGGTGGTTGCTGTGGACGCTGCCGTGCCGTAAACCACTTCGTAGCGTGCTGCTTGAATCATCGTCCGTGCGTTGTGTCGTTCAGTGAGCGTGAATGTTATTCACGTGATTTGATATGAATATTTGATGATAGATTACGCCTCTAATTCGAAGGATCTAAGAAGTCCCCGCAACTACATTCATACCGAGGCGGGCCCGATTGCGCATGCGCGAGCGGATCTGTAATCTTGGACGGTTTAGTATGTCGAGTGCACATTTTTACAGTATATATGCCTATTTTGTATTTGATACATTTGATATGGACTGATGATGAACATTAAGATTATTTTTCGGATATCATTAATACATTTTTTATCTTTACTTTTTTCTTGTAACTTTGTATTTCTGCTATGTAAAGAGTTGTTTGTACATATTGTTAATCTTCATGTGCTCTGTAATAGCGATGAATTAAAACAAATCTGCTGTCTACTTGAATTTAATTTTTTTTATTTTATATTACTGTATAGAGATGATAAACATACTGTATAAGGCAAGGGCTAAATTAATTATATAATTTATATATACACTTCAGCAAACAATTCCAGCAGCAAATGGTTTCGGGAGTTCACACAATCACACAAGGCGTTGGGGTTTGAAAGGTTTTTAATGTACCATACATACAAAACAAATTTGACAACATTCCTAAAATATAAATTAACAGTAAGCTAAAGAAACCGTAAGATAGTCTTTTCAATTAAACAAATAAAAATATTAGTAATATTACAATATTATTAATATATACCTTATATAAAGTATATATACAGTATAAACAGTATATATACACTGTATATTGACATGCTCTGTTGTAATACATCTATCCATCTATCTATATATATATAAGTAATATTAACAAAAACGTCTTGAAAAATAAACATTTAACATTGAACCTTTTATGTCATATTTGTGTGGGTGTGTGTATGCGTTTTGTGTATATTCGTGTTGTATGTATGAATGTCAACTCCTGGTGTTCTCCTTTGGCCCACTGCAAGCGCCACATCCTCCCACTGTAATTAACCAAGAAGATTTTTTTTTACATTAGCATTGAATGGAATTCATAACTTGACAAGGAAGAAGGGCAACGAGACACAGCGAGCTATAAATGCCATACACATTGAATATGTTAACATGCACACAGTAAGCTGATTAGTGTAAATGACCTGATTATTGTAATAGTCAATTGTCAAGACAATAGTTTATACTTGTCTTTCTAAAAATATTTTTCAAATAAATAAATACCACCACATTAGCAGCAACAATTTACATAAAAGTAAAGAAATGCATAATGTTATATCAGAAAAACTAATGATATATATTACTAATTTCTTAATTGTAATATTGCAGTAAACATGAAGTAATTTTAGGGACAATCAAATCCAATTAAGAGACATTCTACATACCACATGGAACAGGGCTCCCGCTCCACCAGTTCCATTGCGTTCCCCTGAAACACATTCCAACATGTTTACCATTAAAATCAAACCTATGGTCAGAAGTTGTGTGGTGATTGTAAATCCAGTTAGTATCTCTGTAGTACAACATTTGTTTGTAGATCACAACTAAAATGTTTTACCTCAAATTACAACAAATACAACTTTCAGCCTTTTGCATTTTATTACCTTCTTCACTGGGTAATACTTCTCTTCTCCAGTGATTGAATGGTTGCTTCTGAAAGAGCAAAACAAGAGTACACTTACTCTCAATCTGACCTCATATATATTAATATTAGCATTGTTGCACAATTTGATAATCAATTGTCAGAGACACATTTCCAAGGTTTTTGTAGCTGATCTAGTGCCCTTCAAGCAGGATTACATATTTCTCCAGTGACATCCCAATACTCCTACCAGAGCTATGCATTTAGCACATGCATCATGGAGATCATGGCAACCTACTGGAAATGCTAAAAAAAACTGGGTGTGTCAATCTAGGGCTGCAACAACTAATCGATTAACAGTCAACTTCCACTCCAACAAAAACAATTCGTGTTTGGCTACCTGTGCACTTTTAACTTTACATGATTCCCCTTGGCTTTATCATCAGCAAAAATAACATGATTACGTTGATGACCAGCAACATTTCATCTCATCAAACCCATTAACCAATCAGCTGGTTGTAAATAAATAACCACTAGATGGCAGCAAACCTTATTTGGCTTTAGAACAGGGGAAAAAAACAGATCATGTTTATGGGTTTTAAATCATAGACACTAGGGCTGTACAAGATATCTAAAAATTACGGTCATCACGATATCAACATGGGCGATGTACATATCACAAAAGACTGCTTGGACTGCGATAAATGGTGTTCAATGTGACATGTATTATTTACTTGTGTAACACATTAGTAAAAATACAACGTTATTGTGTTTGTTATCTAAAAATGTCACCACAACTTACCCTGACTCAACAAAGCACTGGGAGGCTGCATGTCAGGACTGGTGGAGGGTTGGTTGAGAGGACAAGTTGGCTGATGGGTGACTGGTTGGCAGGGATGATGGAGGGTTGGTGAGGGGAGGGATGCTGGTTACTCCAACCTCAATAGAACAAAAACACATTAATATCAGAGTAATGTTTTGTGGTGCATACTAGCATATTCATTATTTTCAATATATATATAAATAAAATACATCCATACAACTTAATTTGATCTATGCTTTAAATGTGTTGTTTATGACTTTTTGCAGTAGACTGAGCTATATGTTGAGATTTCACATTTAAGTTAAGTATACACATACACACTATACTATAGTACACGTTTCACACCAAACTGAAACGTTAGGAACCAATATAAACTATGCTCCATGGTAATTATTAACATATGCCTTATACTTTTCAATATTGAAATAGTAAAATTCATCATTGCTCGTCCCATACCTGTCCAGGAGCTTCAGCTGTTGTGGAGAGTGTCAGGATTCCTGAGATGACGACAATGCCCGCCCCCTACTCTGGTTCTGATTGGTAACCCCTGACCCTAATTCTGACGGTCCTCATTCCTAAACACCAATGGCGCCAACTCTGGCGCCAACAAGGATTACTAGCCAATCAGAGGGAGAGTAGGGTGTGTCGTCATGCCCCCCCCCTTCCCCCCTCCAACCACCGCCACAATCCCTAATTTGCAGCCACCCCTCCCCCACACATACTGTGTACATACTCTCTGGACTACTTATTTATTCTCTCACAACAATATTCATACTTGTGTCCATATATTATGTCCATATACTTACACCACTACTCTTCTGCATGATATATTTTGTATACTGTACTGTATATACTGTACATACTGTATGTATCTTAGTGTACAGTTAGTGTAGTGTTCTACTTTCACGACCGATGACATTGACTCTGTATAAATCTATGGTATCCATCCGACTTGATACATATATCTGCATTCAATTTAGACCAGTGTAGACCTAATTTTCCTTGTGAAACACTTTTCATATCAGTCTTCCCTTTGATTTTTAACATAGCTTCTCCCTTCCCCTAGACCCCAATGCAGCATGGTCCCTGATATTCAGGATTACAGTATAGAGTACCTAGTGGGTGCATGTTTTAAGAGGACACAAATATGAACTACTAAGACGTCACACTGTTTCTCTTGAGCTCATGGAAATGACCTTCACCTTCCACCTACTGTCACCTGAACCATACCATACTGGGTGTAATTTGAGGTTTTGACTGTTCATTGATATATATATATATATATATATATATATATATATATATATATATATATATATATATATATATATCACTATATCTTAACCCCTAGTGGTGGAACAGCCTCACACTTGGATGTGAACCAATTTTAGAACATATTTGCTTGTACTGGAGATCTTTTAAAGTTATGATTTCTTATAGAACCCCCTGCCTCATTCATTGTTGTATTAATGTGTTTGAATAAGTCAGGCTGCCACTTAACAGCTATTGATTTAAAGAGAAACATCTATTGCTGTATTGTTCATTTCTTTGATGTTAATGTTTCCCATACGACCTTATCAGATTGCATTGTGAAACATCTGGGTCACCTAATTTTAGTGGAAACAAGAGGGTGGACTCTGACTTATGACTGGATGCATTTAGCACTTAAACAATATGATATGGGTGCCACTTAGATAACCAGACCTGTGTGCTTTGCTGTGACTGTAAATGACTGAAATCTCAGATAACAAAAGTAGTTTTCTGACTTCAGTAGCTGAGGTACTCTCTACAGAAGGTAGTGTGCCCATTCTACTTCAAATCCATTTGATCCTTTTGTGTGTTATTTTGCTTAAAGCAGAGCATTCACTGCTTTAACTCAATCAGCATCTTATCTGCCAATAACATGGTGTAGAAGTGCAAGGAAATCCCAATATGTTACATGTCATTTATTATGTACAAAAATTACATGAAGGCAGTTGCAGGAAATAATTGATATGATCAACAATTCAGCTAGGGAGAAAGTTATGTCCCTCCAGGTTTGCTGCTTGGTGTGATGGAGACAGGAGGTTAGCATCAGAAGCGGAGGCTGCAGGAGGGAGTGTGGAGCTGGAGCAGTGGTACAGCTTCACTTGAGAAGAACTGAAGGACACAAACAAACCATAGTGTTACATTATGAAGATGGTTCCCTCTGATTGTTTTTTATTAAAAAGATAAACATCATACAGGCCGCTAAAAACTAAATATGCTAAAGCTAACAGCTACCCAACACCAAGCTAAGGCCTTCCTTAGCCTGCCAGGGAGTAGCAACAGCAGCAGTGCAGCAACACAGTTATTCACACATTTACCTAATCACAGCACTCACAGTTCTTCATCAGTGAAGAAGTAACTCTCCATGTTTTCCTGTTCAGAGGAGGAGTCATCCAAAGACATTGTTGCTGTTTCAGAATATGTCAGACCCACTGCAGCCTGCTGAGCTTGAACTTTGTGCAATCTTCTCTTGAGCACGCAGAGAAGACCCTCATGTCCCGTCTCCGTTAATGCCTCAGTACTGCCTGAGAATATATGATAAAAAAACGAAACATTTTAATAGTGCGTTTGTTTGCGCACACACCTTTCTTTTCTACAGAAATCTGTTTCCTGAGTTGATGTCTCCGCTTATTGCCATCTAAATTATGAAACCCAATATTTTTTGTGTACCCATACAAGATGACCAATGTAACACCAATAAAATATAAAATCCAGTCTACTACACTAACATTTGAATGTCTCTGCAGATGCTCAAATAGAGTCCTCAATGGTGTTCTGCACATCATTTTGATTGGTTGGTCCTCGTAAAGAGGAGAATAAAATGAATTTGTGCCAATATCAGTTTACAATCAAACCTTTTCTGTAGACCTTGTGTAAACAGAGTCAAAGGACATTGTGCAACAATGACATACATTTTTCCACAGTACCTGTCGTCCACTGCATAATATCTGACACCCATTACTGGACTGTGTCTTCCTGTAGATTGGTGATGTTCTCAAGGTCCTTTGCACAGTCTGTCAAAACAAAATCCGAGTACAAAATGTTAATGCCGCACAACCCTTTGCAGATACGGCTACGACCACATCAGAGCAAAACAAAACTGCAGTCTGTGAAGCAAGCAGTTTTTGTAGGTATAAGGGAAGTGCAAATATTTCTGCACGGAACATATTCAGTCCCTTAAGCAAAAAAACAATGATGGCCGACGGCAACCTCAGCGCCTTCGGCTACTTAAAGACTAGTTTGTGGAGTCTCGTGCTGCCGCCACTGACCGATACAACATCGCTCTTTAATAAAACTAATGAAGGCGAATTCACACATGTAGACAGAAATAAACAGTATAGATTAAAAGGTGTAAATATTGATACATGATGTTTTATGGGGTCATCATTATACATAACATAAAATTTTGCACATCTATTTTATGAGACAGGTGCGTAGGAGAAGAATACATTTAGAAGGTGGTGGGGTTTTTGTTTTCTACTTTCCAAACATCATTATTCATAAAAAAAAAATTGGTAGGGTACAAGAAAACTTTGTGTTGTAAAATAAGGGACAATGTAATATAACTTTACGTGTTGTCATCTCATGGATGTAGTCAAGCAAGGATGACCTCTCAGAATCCTTGGCCAGAACAACAACAAAAAAAAAAAATCAATCAAGTCTCTATCATGCAAAAATATATACATATTTACAGATGTACTGTTTATGGCACTCTAAATTGTCTACCCTGATTGGCTCTTAAAAGGCGTATAGTTTACAGATCCCAATCCCGCAATCTTGAGGTCATCATATTGAGTGAACCAATCCACTGCATACAATAATAATAACAATAAAAACAAATAATTTGATGTACTAAATTCCATCAATGGTAAACAGCGGAGGTATTCTTTCAGTGTGATATCATTTTATATAATATACTAAATAGAAATTTGTATTAAATCCCCAAAGTATGCTGGGTGAAATTCAAGTTAATGTTTGTGGTATGTAACTTAAAAGTACCTCTTTAATGATAGGAGAATTTCTCTCCCTCATCTTCCAGTATGTGGATGGTAGTAGTGGCCTAAACCTGGCCTGTTTCTCTCCAGTTCTCCTTCTTTTTGGGAGATGATGCCCTTCCTGTTCCTCATCAAGCCAAACAAACTGTTCGGTCCCAGTTTTGGATGTTGCTGAAACTCCTGGAGCTTCACTTGGATCCTCCTTGATTAAAAAAACAGAACATATCAACTGTTACTTAAAATGTATCGCAACGCCCTAACATCTTGTTTTGAAAACATTATTGTCATATTGCATACTATAAATTAAACCAAATTAATCTGATATTGTGGAGTAATGGTAGACAAATACATCCCTTGTTATTCTAAAGCATTCATAAATCAAAGTTTAATCATAAACTGCAGGCCCTACACTGTATCATGTAGAACTATTTTATGGGCGGATTCGTAGTTTCTGTTAGTTTCCTTATACCATTACGTTATCTGTTTATGTTTCTATTGTAGCGTCCCTCAATGATGAGCTAAGCGTCTGGTTTCACCAAACATTTATTAGCACCCCAGGTAACAGGCTACCGTAGGATGTAGCCTGTGGCAAAACAACAGCATATTTGCAAATGAATAGCACTCCATTGTCTACATCGACAGACAATGGAGTGCCTCAGCACTAAACCTCGATCGTTACAATATTTAAAAACAAAACAAAATGAACTACTTACCTGACAGAATTAGCATAACACCGTCGTCTTCCAAGCGCTCCGTGTTAATGACGTAGCTTTGTGTTCAATGGACCGGAAAGTTAAAAAAAAAACTTTATTTACGACAGTCACACGACAGGTCCGATCAGGCATGCGCAATCGGGCCCGCCTCGGTATGAATGTAGTTGCGGGGACTTCTTAGATCCTTCGAATTAGAGGTGTAATCTATCATCAAATATTCATATCAAATCACGTGAATAACATTCACGCTCACTGAACGACACAACGCACGGACGATGATTCAAGCAGCACGCTACGAAGTGGTTTACGGCACGGCAGCGTCCACAGCAACCACCATAGCAACGACAAAAACGTTACATAACTACGATTTTTCTGGCGAGATCTGAAAAATGTTCGTGATAACTTATAGAATATAGATCGTAAGCATGAACTGGCTGAAGATTGTGGAAGCAAAGAGCATATTTCTCGCTAGAAATGGTGTCAGAATGTATTTTAATGCCCAAACTATATTATAAAATTACATTTTTATCTGAAAATATAACGAATGTCCGCCATGTTTTCGTTTTCGCAGACGGGAACTTGAGTCACGTGACGTGGGCGCAGGCCAATACAAAACAACGGGCAGATAAAAACGTAGGCATCTCACAATTTGAGAGGCCAAATTGTGAGATGCCTACGTTTTTCCAAGTGGACCAACGTAGGTGGTGTACGTTTTCTGATGAGACTGGGTTGATTTAAAAACACAGACAAATGAGTCATGTTGGCGGGCTTATGGTTCAGCTCTGGAGAAATTCTGTCGTGCGATGCAAAGGCAAGGTCATTTGGAAAAACATGGCACTTCGAGAAAAAAATAAATCAATAACCTCACTGATGTTCTGTCCATTGCAGATCAAACTTTGAGGCCGGCGTGTAGTTAGGAAGAACCATCAGAAAGTGGCATTATGGAAATGCGGGAATCACCATGAAAAGGGCAGCCGGAGGCACGCTCAGGGCAACCTTTTATATACAGCGCTTAATCAGCCGAGCAACTGCTTTCGCTCCTATTTACCCTGTTTATGAGTCACCCCCCTAAATCTGCAACCACTTCATCTAATCTCTTCTCCTCCCCTCTTCATCCTCTCCGCTAAGAAAGCAGCAGCTTCTTTCCTGTATTCATTGTTTTCCACCTGGGCCTTGTTCAGCTCACCTTATTATTCAGACCTTCACTGCCAGCCTGCTGATAACCTCCAACTGCTGTGAGCAATTAACAGGAGTTCACCCGCTGTATAGCGTCCGCGAGGAGGAATCACTTTAGAGCCGGAGGAGAGGCGGTGCAGGGAAGGTGAGGAATGAACAAGGTGGACAATAGAATAAGAGATAGATGGTCATTCAAATGGAAATCAATGCTAATGAATGGCTTGCTTTGTGCAATGTGGCGATAAGGAAACGACCAGCTTAATAGCACGCTGCTCTGATGTGCGTGTTTTTTTTGTTTGTGTGTGTGTGTGTGTGTGTGACCAAACTCTGATAAGGATGTTTGAGATCAAGGATGCAACGACCCACTCCGCGAGGCACAGCAAACACAGGTGTCCTGACCCATTAGAAAGTGGTCTAACCTAAAGACCGAGTCAATATCCAATATCGATTTAGCGACTGTGACTGATTTGCTGTGGTTCACATGATGCGGCCAATACAGATGAGAGGTTATTAAAAGCAGCATTTGTTGCTATTTCCCCCTTGATCATGACCTGCAGAGTTTGAAACTTTGTGAAATATGTCACGGAGCGGGCGGCGCTGAAGTTAAAACTGACAGATCAAACACGCAGCCAATACCTGACATAAGCAGGTCAAAGTTTTAGTTTCATGATGCTATTCACACCTTGTGTCAGCAGGGCGCAGTCACCATGGACTGGTCAAAACTAGAATTGCACTCAGTAGAGCGCACAACTCAGTCCCCGTCAATCCACACAAAATTTCACCCACTCATAGATATCAGTCTCCTTTTCATCAAGATCCATTAATTATTTTCTGAGTTTTAAGGGAATCCTGCTTATAACAAACACACAAGGCTCACCAGTCCTCCGACTTTATTTATTGATGCTATCAGGACGTGAAGAGGATTTCAACGAATAAGAAAAAAAGTGTTTTGGAAACAAATGACCAACCCTACTAATGACATCTTCCCTGATCCATATGGCATCATTAAGTAAATCCGTGAGGTAAAAAGTGATTAGGGTTTTCCATGTGTAACAAAATGCAGATAAAAGTGTAGTTCCATCAGACCACAATGCATTTATTTGCTTGGCTAAACAAGGTTCCTGTTGAGAAGAAGAAAGTCTTGGTATTCGCAACAGCTTTGAGAAGCCACACAGGCAAAGTCAGGTGTGGGAGTAGATGGTGGTGGTGGTAGGGGGAGGTTGTTCTCCAAATTGCTAATTAAAGTGGGAAGGTGTATAGGAAAACTACAAATTAGACATGCGTCCTTGGTGGTATCAAGTATTTTGCAGGTTGCAAACATATTTGCTCTGCCTGTTTATATGCACATACTGTATTTGTTGGCCTCGGCAGTTTCCGCGGGTGCTTACAATGCGTATGGTTGGGAGGGTAGAAGTTTACAGCGGATAACAATAGAAGCGGGAGCGTCGGAGATCAAACGATTTTATTTCTGTTGTAACTGGGAGAAGGGGGCTCCTTCCCGGTCTCTTCTGGGACCACTGCTCCAGATTCTGATATCCATTTTCCCTTTGTTTTCTCTCTTGGCCCTTTGAAATATTTAGCAAGAATCCCTGACGAACATGTATTAACGTGTGTGTGTTTGTGTGTGTGTGTGCATTTACAATTACTACGCTCCTTCCAGGCATCAATCGTCCACTGTGTGCTCAACATCTGGATGTGGACAGTCATTCCCTCTGGACAAGGACACATCGGGTTTAGCATGGAGCTCCTCCTGAGGGAAAGCTTCTCCTGGCCCAGCCTTGGCCCCTCATTTTATTCCACCACTGGAGGCTCCACTAAGGAACCTCTCAACAATTACCCCTCTCCATCTCTTTATTCCTTCATTTATCTCTTCCTCTGTTACACAGGTGCTACTGTAATCTCCCCCCATGGGTTGGGTTGGGTTCCTCGCTGCTTTACCTTCACCTGCAGATGTTGACAGAAGTGAAAAATATGCAACCTTATATATATATATTATATACTGTGAGAAAGAAAAGCAGGTTAAATACTGTCTATTACCAGACAAAGAGACACATCTTTTGGCTATGTTGTGTAAGAACTCCCACCAGACGACATGCAGTATAATAAACCACTATTTCATAACATCAGATAATGCTGCTGTGGCCCCCGCAGCCCCCAGAATGGTATTTCACCTCTGCAGAGCACAACCTCTGAGAACCTCTCCTTGCAATCTGTAGCACCTTGTTAGTGCACACACACCATATGAGGCCTGTTGTATTAGTTATTCTAATGCATGTCTTGTTATCCATATAGATGAGAGAGGGACTGGAGCAGCAGATGGCCAGGGAAAGAGGGAGTCAAAAAAAAAAAAAAAAAAATCCTCCAGGAATGCGAGGATCGTATTCATCGCTCGCACACACCTGGAGACTCGCAGGGTGTACCCTCTGCCTCCAAATATTCCGCCGCTCACCAATTCGGCTCTGAGGTGTCCTGGCGAGAAGCCACTCACCCGGTTGTGTTTAAAAGTTGGCGGAGATTTTAATCTCTGCTCGCCCTCCAAGAGTTTCCTGCTGGATCTCTGTTATTTCACACTCTGAGAGGTATTAAAGTGTGTCAGTAAAATGGTTTCTTCACAGGTAAGGATCCTCGGAAGCGATGAATTATACAGAGGGTGTGGAGTTTGCCTCGTCGGCTTTGAAACTGCAGAACATTTTCAATAATTACTCGCACATGCATTCACACACATCCGGGGAGGAAACACATCCAATTTCAGCCTTTGCTGAGCTAATTGATTATATGTTTTTCCACATATCAGTGGATCTAGGATTTTTCGAAATCAGGGGCCACAGTTAAGACAGAGGGGCCGATTATATGTCCGATATACAGGCACAACTCCTGGTTTGGTAAGATGCACATTTAAATCAAACTTTGTGTACTTTGGTTTCAGCTGGGGCCGATGCCCCCTGGCATCACCCCTGAAACAAATACAAATTAGGATCTAAGTAGACTGGAACGGTATTGTAAACATAAATAGGCATGTTTAAAAAAAAAAAAAGCATTTACAAACTATTATTGTCTTATTAGAAAAAAACTATTTCATCACTCACTTCCTGTAAGTAAAAACCTGGCTGTCAGTCTTTTGGAGGACTGATAGTCATAAATTGTTTATTAATCCTGTATAGAGCATTAGGTAAGATCTGCTCTTAGCTGGAAAATAGACCCATTACAGTGTAACTGCAATGTGAGGTGGAGGGGAAAAAAACCCTTAAAAGGTTTTCCTATTGCATCAGTTAGCTTGTATTTGTAAGAGCAGCTTGGCAAGAGAGGGAAAGAGCCACAGAGACACAGCGGCAGGAAGCTGTAGATAAAAACCCAGGCTATGGTAAAGTGGTATTCTTTAGATTCTCCCCACCATTGTCCACATGACCCTTTTTCCGTGTTTGTGCGCCGGCCCGGTGACCTCCTTCTCCCGCCTGACACAATGAAGACAGACGAGCAGCTCTGAGACCTGCTCTGTTTTGTCCAATTTTCTCCCACCTCTGCGCGGCTTTCTCCTGACTGTTACACACCTGCATGGTCTACATTAGAAAAATGCGTCCCTTTCTGTGCGCGCCCTTGTTTAGCAACACATTACGGTGCAATCAGAGGTGCGGGGGGAATGACACGCCACCATCAGCGAGGTCAACAGAAATGTAGCCTCCGTGATCCACTTACAGTCATCATTTATCCGTGTGTGTCTGTCTTTGTGTATGGATCGAAAAAAGTTACAACACAGTGAAGATACATTCTTTGAAAACACATGAAGTGAAAATAATGTGGTAAAACTGCTCGCTTGATCAATCATATTTAACTGAGACCGAGCTCTGTGTGTTATTAATGCATCGCATAATCAACCTGTAATGTAGGCTACATAAAGAATGAATGTAAGCCAATGGCTTTGAGTAATGAAATGAGGATGTACTTCACACTCCAAGGAAGTAGCTGGGCACCAAGTATAGCCTTTGATGCATGTGTTTGGCCTACTCCAAGCCCATTGGGACTGACTACAGAGGACCATTACTTTTGTTGTCATTGCTAACTGCATCTCACAGGAGACTTCGCCACATAGCCAGAATATTGCTTTTCCAATTTCACCCCCTTTTCGATATATGACCTCCCGATATACAATGAGTGCATTGATTTCCACTCAAACCTTAAAATAATCCGAGAAACCTCGCCAAGAAGGACAAATTGAAAACAGAACGTATCAGCGATGTTTCATTTTTCCTTCCTAGGCTCCTTCCTTTGTGTGTCCATCAGTGGCTCATTCCACCCACTCCATCTCATCACTTGTCAAAACATTTTGCTGACTCCAGCGGTCCAGGTAATAACTATTGTGGGGTGATGCAGTTAATAATATCAAGTAGACTTGAGAATTCCCCGCCACCCCCTCTTCATACGTATTGAAAATCAATGTCTATAATAATGAAAACTTATTGCCACTCCCGGTGCATTCTGCACGGAGCAAAACAAATGAACTGACCCGGTGTCAAACATATCCACGCTCCTTTGTGACACCTGAGCAGATTCGACCACTGACTCACTCACTCACTCACTCACTGTTTGCTGGACCTCAGGAAAATGAGAAATCCAATCCGATAGCAAGGCTTATTTCCGCTGTTTTCATTGTTTTTAGAAATGTTTCAGTTTCCAAAAGGAAAAAAAGGCTAGTTTTCAAGTTTGACAGGAAAGGTTAGAATGTGGAGGAATGAACGAAAATAAATACAAACATTCTTTATCAAACAAGTGTCGTAGATTTTAGTTTTCCCGCCACGTAAAGCGATACGTTTCACAAGCTCCTGAACAGAAAAATCCTTGTAGCAAATATCATGACATAAAGCTGGAATAAAATCACCATCCAAGAGAAAATTAAAGATGGCAGTACTCCCTGACTGGCCTATAATAGGGTTTTTATGTGCAGCCGTATAAAAAAAGAAACGTAGTGATCTGTGAAAAAAGGGAGAAAGGGGGAGAAAAATTACAAAGCGTCTCTGAGGGCCTGTCTCGTCATTATTAGTTTTAGATGAAAAACACAAACGCTACCCAAGAGGCAGCAGCATGCAGCAGGCAGGCGTTCTCTGACATTTGAAGGGGTGGCAGATTGGGAGTGGGTGAGCTGCAAAAGTAGCAGAACTCCTCCATGAACAAAAGAAGTTGGCAAATAGTGGCTGGGGCTATACTTTCTCCCGACTTCACTTCAGTCACGCAGGCGACTGACCCCCATGGCCAAAAGGTCTCCTGAAGTCAGCGTTTACATTTTGTAAATCACAGTATAAGCAGGGTTATGTATATTCACTCATTCTATCTATGGAACTTTACTTTTCAAATCTATCTATAATTTAAATAACAATACAAAACATTTTTTCACCTAAAACAGTCAAGACTACTTCCCCACTCCTACATGAACCATACAGTGGACTGTTCACTCGAGTGTTTCAAGGGACTTTGAGGGCTCCAGAAAGAAGGGGCCTGGGGGGCCCTACATCAAACCGAACAGAACCCCCCCCTAAACCACAACATTCAAATTTTCAACCTATTATTTTATCATAAAAATTATAAACAAAGTGCATACTGCGCATACCATGGACTTTATATAACGATGGGCAATATGACTGCTCCCCAAAAGTGAATCCATAATGTCTCGGCTGGCTGCAGCCACCAACGCATGGGAAATGGACCAAATCAAATGGTTAAAGGACTCGTCAAGCACATTTTCTCAAAGATGGTTTCTGTCATTTTAGCTTGTTCTTATCACATTGATGTATGTCCCAGCGCCTATTGTTCCAGTAAGATGGGTTTTATTTGATGCAGTAAAAACAGGGTAAAACGTCATGATTGACAGCTGAGACTGTCAGGATTCGTTGAACCTGTCTCAATGGGACCTCTCTACAACGACTCTGTCTCCTGACTGCTTCTGCACAGGCTGTGTCTCCATATGTGCAAGATGGCAGCTCTAATCTGGGATATTTGGGCTTCATTTTTGGACAGTGGGAGGAAGTGAATGCGCATCATCCATCTTCACAACGTCAAGTGTGCACGACATAAATAACAGTAAACTCGTGAAGTTTAAGTTTAAATGCCAACCACCACCTCTGGTAAATATATATATTTAGACAATTGCCTGCTTTACCTACTCTGATGCAACGCTGCTGCATAAGTTCACAGTTGAAAACATTCCTGAAGCTACGGTCATTCTTTGCCAGACTCTTTGGAGAGGTCCATTGCATCAGTCTGCAGCTCGTCTGGTCAACAACAGCCATCAGGCTGAAGAACGGAGAGGAAAAAAAAGGTTGACCACTGCAGTGGCTTCACAAACAAACCATATATATTTTAAAGCAATGAAAAGCTCATTAACTTCAGTCTGTGATAACTTTTACCAAAGGTTAGAAGTGGGAGAGAGGAGGTCAAATTATTTAGTTTGTAGTATCCAACTTGTTTTAATGACAAAAATAAATATTCATCAAGCAAATTAGCATCGTCAAATCATTAGCATTCCCAAATAACAAAAATCCACTCATGAAGCACTTGATTATTTAACAGAGCCCCACAGTGGACTCAGTAAATCAGCACACAAACCACATGCTCAGCTGCTCAGATCCCAGATAGGTTGTTTTGCCGAGCTCCGTGCAGCAGGACAGCACCGGCTGCATGCTAAGTGGTCAGCAGAAATCTTGTAAGCAAATACTGTCTCATCAGAATCGGATGAACAAAAGAGGCAAAGACATGCCAGCTCGTACCTGTTTCCTGCAGGACTGACAGCACAGTACTCAATCTTCTGCTCATCTACACGCGTCAATCACATAACAACGCGTTAACACAGCAGTGACTGTCAGTTATTATAGCCAAGACAAAAATACAGCAAAGACAAGTTGACATTTATTTTAGTGACTTGAATACAAATAACACTGGCAGAAAAAAAGGTGGTAATCCTTTCTAGCATCTTTAAACTGTTGCGACTGAAAACAGTGACTCGGAATCGAAGATGAAGCAAAAGCACAAAGGAAACAAATATGAGGTTTTTAATTAATATGCCTTTCAATTTTTATTTATTAATTTATTCAGGGAACTTTCAACCGAAAGCCAATCTCTCTTCTGCAGGGATGCCTTGACACTCTCGCAGTTCCACAAATCCACTGTTGTGGTTTGAGGATTTCAGGGCTCAAAATGCAGACACTTGACAAAGGCAAGTAGAGGCCATGAAGATAATTTAATGTAAATAACAGGCTTACACACGCTCTGGTTGGCAGGCAGGCAGACAGGAAGGCAAACAACAAGTCCAAACTCTGAAATGCTCTGAGAAACTCAAAGGAACTGAACAGCAGCACGTGTGAAGACTGGAGAGACGGCCAGAAGAACTGAGTGTGCTTTTGTTTTTTCAGTTTTGACTTTTGAGATTCTGTTTTTTGTTATTTTCTCTGTTAAAGACTTTTCATTAAAGACTCTTTAGTTTAAACTCTGTGTCTGGGTCCAACTGCCTCATCAACTCTGACACTAGTCATGTCCAACTATGATGATGGCAACAATGGAAATCCTCTGTCGACCAGACCACAAAGAAAAGTCAATTTTCTACTGCTCAAAAAACCTACTAACATCTGGCTTTTGTCTGCAAAATGAATCAGTACTAACTCATGGGTCAAATGACTCTGCAGTAGACACGGGTCTTTATTGGATCTGGCTCCGATCGACAGCGACGGAAAAACAGACACCCAGGTGAACACGCTAAACTACAAAGACAGCGAGGTGAGAGCTTCTCAGTTTCCTGTGTATTTGTGATGTTGAACCAGGGAAAAAAAGATACAAACTCTTCTATTGGCAATAGGACAGGAGTCAATCGCCTTTTTAGTGGGTTTACCGGTGTTAAAAACCCTGCATGAACCCATTAAACTTGGTGTAAAATAGAAAATAAATGGGGACATAACAAAAGTTCAAAACAGTCCAAAGGTTCCCATAGGGGCAGATCTTGACAATTACCTCGATAACTGACAAAGTCTGTCCTGCTGTCCACTGAGCAGCAGTTTGGGTTAAGGGCCCTGAGAGAATTGTATTGAGCTCAGTATGAAAATAAAACGACAAAATACAGAACAATAAATGAAAAACAAAGGGCCATGTATGTCCCCATTTGCCCAAATATACCCCTGAGAAAAGGTTGAGTAAAGTTAAATGACTGAGCCAGTCCTTGTAGGCAAAGCTGATATTTAGATTAGAGAACTTTTTTGAAGGCTACCACATAAGCAATCATTTCAATGCAGACGTACAAAGAAAAAAGCAACATGGTTCAACCTGAAGCAATTCTTCTCCCAATCCACCTTATATCTGTAATTGAGTAGTGCATTGAAGATAAGTTCTTATTTCTACAGCAAGATTGCTTTCAGATCTTTGGATCTTTTTGCTCCTTACTGATTTTCCTAATTGACTCTTTAAACTAAAAGGACAAGACACTGTGGCGGTTCACACTTGTCTGAGGGTTCTTTGGGCAGCTCGTACCTCTGCATGAAGTAAGAATGATTGGTGTCTGATTAGAAATCTGTGGCCTTTCAAGGACCCACTTACCACTAGCATTCCACTGATGACATGGCTCACTCTTTAAGGCTAATTACCTTGTTATTTAGTTAAAAAAAAAAGTTGATTTACCCAGTGACCTAACTCCTCCAGTGACTGCTATTTCTCCCATCAACATTTATGTGTCAACAAATCACCTAAATTTGCAACATGTATCTTTGGCCACTAGGGTGTCTCTCAATCAAAACAATACTAAAACACCTAGTTTAATGATGTCGTGAAGCAGCGTGGGATCATGGGTGTTGTTGTATTCGCCACAACCTGCGACTCAGGCTCAAATCGTATTAGGGATGAGGTAATGTTTGATTTGTGTTACTCAGCAATCTGCAATGAATGTTCATGATCCATTGCGAGCGACCAATAAAAACAGTGGAAGGAGGAAACAGCCGACTGGTATTTTTTTTTCTTCATCATATGTCATTTGAAGTTATAGTTGAGACGGACAAAGCCATGGTTAAAGCGCATATGATACAAATAAAAGGCGACAAAATAAATAAAATTGTGGATTTCTTTGAGTTTGTACATTGTTGGAAACATTTTGGAAGTACACGTGAATAAAACATAGGTCCAGTTGTTTTTAGACATGTTAATCAAGAACGCAAACATATGATAACTTTAAGTTTTAAGCACGACAACTTTTTTGAAACTTGTTAATGATATAAATGAATTTGTATAACAGAGGTGGTCACCTGCTCTGCTCAAAATCTCAATTACACAGCTTTTAATAAAACTCTGCTACCTGCCCGTTAAATGCTTTTTAATTCTCCTTTCTTCAAAGTACCTGGCCCAGCTTTAAGTGCCTCTTGAGCCACAGGTTCTTTCTCCTCTCACTTCAAACATGCCTTCATTTAAATACATTCCACCGTACCTCTAAATTGTGGAGGCTTCACTACAAAGTTCACCTTTGAAAAGTTTCCACTGCGTCTGCCCTTGCCAAGGTTAATAATGCCTCATGTTTTGAAAATGGAACCATAGATGTTCTCTTTTATTGTTGGTTCAGATACAAGCTCACGATTTAATGCAGAGGGCATACTATCTTGTTGCATACTGTAGTGTGGGGGGAAAAAAGAGGAGATATCTGTGGAAACTTCTCTGGCTCTGTTGCAGTTTGATCTTTCAAACAAAACTGTATGTATTGTTGTGGGAGTGACTTCTTCTTTTAACTGCTTATTGTGGGTGGAATGCATTGCTGTCTGCCACAGTGTCTCTAATGGATGCCGAAGTCAGAAACTTTCATATCCTACACATTGTGGATCTACACAAAATTCGAAAAGAAACTGGGGCGGCATGGTGGTGCAGCGGTTAGCGCTGTCGCTTCAAAGCCAGGTGTTTGTGTGGAGTTTGCATGTTCTAAGACCCTGTAACCCTGTGGCTTCCTCCCACAGTCCAGACATGCAGACTTGGGTTTGTGTAATTGGAGACTGACTTAACCATTGATCTGTCTTTGTATTTAAGCCCCATGATACATTAGCGACCTGTCTGGGGTGTAGCCTACCTCTCCCCTAATGTGAGCTGGGATTGGCTCCACCTCCCTTGCAACCCTCATAAAATAAGCAGTATATATATGGCATAATAATAAAGCCACTGAAGAAAAAATAAATGAGAATAAAGCAGCGATTGAGAATACATTTTATGAGAATAGTCATTATATAAGGTGAATAAAAAAAAAAAACATGCTTGTCAGAATTTCATTTCTTCTGGATCCACAATTTTTAACCAATCCCGTTGGGACACTACGGATCCCCTTCGGATATCAAACAGATGAAACCAATAATGTGCAGTCGACTTCTATCAAACATTTTCTCTTTCACAAAGGAAACATTTCCTTCAAGTCTGTGTGGTTCTTTCTCCTGAATACAAAACCTGTCTTGCATAATCTTAGTCGTGGTGCTTATGTGACAATAAGTGTTTTTTCTGAAACCTTTACAAACGTTTAACAAGAAGATGCTCAACGTTATTCATTTTAACGCAGGTGAGAGGTTGAGCTCCTCAAATTCCTCCTCTAAAACCACACGTAGACAAAAATAAAGACTTTATTCTCATAAAATCTTTGAGAATAAAATCTTTTTCTCGTAATATCTTGACATTATTATTATGAAAATGTTGATATTGACATATTACATAACTTTCTTCAACATGGCCCCAATACTCCGTGGTAGTACAGACAATGGATGCATAATGGAGTAAGAGAAACATTTGTTAATGAGCACTGCATAGGAATTAACCAGCGTTTAACCAAGAACACCAGAGCATCTCCCTGTGTCTGCGCTGGAAGTTGTTTCCGGACCAAAGTCGGTTACTGCAGAATTGTCCAGAATGAACATTATCATAGGGGGATTAAGCTGGTCCTTCTGTAGCTGTTGACTTTCTCAGATGTAGCACTGGCCTTTGTGTGTTTGTTAGTGGAGAGCGAAGCTGGCAGCCACACACCGACTGTGACACTGTGGGGAATTGAGTTGTGCCAAAATGAGCGCTGCTAAAAATGAACACTGTTTTTCATTTAATGGGCTGGGATCGTAAAAAAACATGCAAAAATCATGCTTTTTCTTGTTTGTGCTGTGGCAATTAAATTGGTTGGAGGACGCCAAAGAAACAGGAGGGGAGAGGAGGAAGTGGGAGGAATTTAGAGTAATGAAACATTAAAGCCAAGGGGGACTTCCAGGACCATTTTTGACTTGATGTATTGTGACCGTGGTGCTAAATGCACATTTCAATAGCAATAATACATGTTACCTGCTGAACCAGTTTGATATTCAGCTATTCAATATGTGAATCTGCACAGGTGTTTAAACAAGAAGCATGAAGCCTGTTATGTCCTGTCCTTGTGCTGTTGACTGTGTCTGATATGCAAGAATGATTAGATACAGCGTAATCCATAGCATATCCATAAACCCACTTATAAGGGCTTGTTGCCCATCCTACCAGGTTAAAAAAAAAAAAAAAACACATGGCAGGTTACATCATTCAGTGACTTTGATGAGATGACATCTCCTCATGAGAATGAATCACCAGGATCAAAGCGTCATCCCGAGCTAACGTCTCTTCATTTATGTGGCTGAGCGTGACTGACACACACACACACACACACACACACACACACAGAGGGAGAGACAGGAGTGTCAGGTGGAAAGAAAGACCATAAAGCATTACCTTTGAACATTTGCATTTCTGAGAGCGGACATGAAATGAATGCTGCAAGAGAAAAATTTGTTACACAGCGGACAAAGACATGAATGACAAAAAAGAGGAGAGACGGAAAAAAATTAAATAGTGAGAAAAATAACCGCAGCGTGACTGGAGTCGCAGCAACATGTTCTGTTGAAGCATGAAGTGCTTCACACTTCACTCTGACACACATTTGAGCAATTTTATTCATTCTCACATTCAAAATATCCTCCAGGATATAAACAATGGCAGATACAGATTCAGTTTGCACTATGGGTATGCCGGGTCAAGTGCTGCTTAGATGATACAGTGCAGTTGCTGTGCAGAGCCAAGAGGCACAAATAATCTGTACAGACTCCTGACATTGATATAAACAAACACTCGCTGTGTTTGCTGTGCGCCCATTTATAATTGTTCTCTTTTCTCAACTGCGATATCTGGATTGTAGCCTTTCTTGTGAAAAATAAAACAATGACGGACATTTATTTTGAATCTACAAAGCCAACATTTTGAACACAGCTCTTTTTGTTTTGTCTGCTTTGAGCTGCGATTCTATGTTTGCTCCAGCAATTTACAACTGAACTACCATTATGTTGAGGGAGAAACCAAAATCTGTTCAAAAGAGCTGTGGTATCCTGACTTTTATTTGTTTTGGCTCTAAGCAATATTTTTATGATAACAGTTTTGTGACAATGCGATAACAATGCGATTACGCAAGAGGAGCTGTCTCAGTGAACCAATAGAGAATTTTCACCTGAGCAACCCCAGCCTGGGTTTCACTTCACTGTTTAGCTGAAACTTTACCGATTAAAATCAAAGAAAAACTCAAGTGTCATTTTCAGCGACAGCAGACAACTGTTTTCAGCAACAAAGCTCCAAACAGCAGCAGCAAACAGCAGAAATATTTATCGACTTGCTTGTAGAGACCAAAAACTGAGCTAAAAAGAGAGTTATTCTGACCCCCATTCATCAGGGGGTCAGAATAACTCCAAATTAAAGCTGGATGTTGTGCTGAATGAGCCCTGGCCCCCTTGTACATGACAAAGGGGCTGGTAAATGAAGAACAATGATAGACCTAAAGCATTTTCACGTGTTGTTTTAGGAGCTGCGTCTCAATTCAGGGGCTGCATCCTCCTGAGGAGACTGTCGACTTTGGCTGCATCTTTCATCCTTCGCCGAACCTAAATGAGACGGTCTGGTCTTCTTATTGTGTCACCAACTTGTCCCTCTCTTATAGCCATCACCTAGCAACAGACCTACGGACATAGCTGTTCTGTTGAGTACTTACATTTAAAAATACAATTATATGCAAATATAATTTTATAAATACTTTTTTTCGCCTTGCTTTTTGCCACCATTATCTCTTTGAATAAAAGTTTGTCACTGACTCTCAATGAATCATGGGATATGTTGGGCTGGGGAGGATTCACCTGGTGGAGCTTCCCTTACTCAGGGGCTGCACCAGGGCGTGGAAGGAAGGACACATTTGTCGGCTGCATTTGGAGTAGCCGTAGGATTGGGGCTGTCCAGTCGCACCGCTGTGACACCATTGGTCTTTAAATACCACCTCGGAAGGTTGCGTCCTCTCAATTGAGACACAGCTCTGGTCCACACCCAGGTCAGGGCTCAGGCGCCCAAAAATTGTAACGTTGCTCTTTAACTGCAAGTAACTGCCAACTGCAATTCTTAAAATGCATTGGCTATTTTACACCATATCTCATTAAATCCTGTCTTTCTGTTTAAATGCAAAAGTAAATAGGTGAAACGAAGCCAAACTTTGATTTGCAACACAATGTTCCACCAACTTCATGGTTCTTATCTGCCATCAGCGATGATATTTGGCTTAATACCATGAAGCAACTTACTTGTGTAAACTGGACAGATGAGACTGTGCTCACAATCTTCCACGTGTGGATGCGCAAAACACTATTGATTTATCTGCTGCAGGTGGATTAAGAAAACACGTATGCCTCCCTCAAGAGAGCAGACTTGGGATGACTTCAGTGTAAATATGAAAACTACTATGTATGTGTGTATGTGAGAGAGAGAGAGAGAGAGAGACAGCCGAGACAGAGAGATAGATTGCTAGCTGGAAGTGTGGCACTGACATTTGGCTGTTTTCTGTCTGCAGTCTGACATTTCTCCAGTCAAACAAACAAGGTCCAATCTGTCAATAACAACGGAGCAGCATGTTTCTCTTGATTTCCCTTTAACTTTTCAAATTCCATTATTTCTTTCCTTGCTGTCTTTTATCAGCTGATCTTGTATTTTGTGTTTCCCACTTCATTGCGTTCACTTTTCTTTCCATTCAAACTTCCTGTATACTTGTGGCCAGTGTAATTATATTCTCAACTTGTTAATGCATCCCAGCCCAGCCTTAACACATTATGTAAATCCACAGGAATTGTAAACACTCTGACAAAATCTAAGAACATTGCATAATAGGTTTGATTGACGTCTGAAATTGGCTGTACACAGGATGTATAGGAAGTTATTATCTACAATATACAGGATACAGGTTCAATGGGTTTGGCAACAAATATAGTTCTGTTCAAAACATTTCTCTTTACTTGTATGTTATACAGTCTGCATTGTGAGCTAGTGGCAGAGTGGAGAAGTTCTAGTTCCTGTATTTTCCTGCCTCTCTAATGCTGTCTTATTACCGCCTCCCCATCCCAGGGGAAAAGACCCCTTTCTACCTGTGATCTCCCAGCGCTGACACTATCTGCACAGTGTCTCTGCTGATGCCATGCAAAATGACAGCCCCAAGTCCTCTGTTCCGCTGCCAGATAACAGCGCAGGGGGGCCCATAAAGCGGAAAATACCAAATCACATTCCGGTAATACCCTCGGTGATGACAGCCTCTGTCTTAGTTCACTCGAAATGTGCTGCAGCAGAAATAACTTAGGGTTGTGCTACTCTAGTGGCTGTGCAAGTTTGCTAGAAAAAAACCTTTATTGCGTTTATTGAGACGAACAAAGAAAACACCAAAGACAGCATGAAAGCCGAAGATGCCAGAGGGTTGCGAAAGAGGTTACTGTCGTATCAAAAGTAGCTTCTGCATGATTTTGAACGGGTGCTAACGGATGATGCTGGAAATCAGTCTCCATGGGAGAGGAGCTCAAACACTTGGAATGAGCCTGGAGTGCTCACTTGTTGGAAGGAGTCTGCTACAGTAGTTCGGGCATCTGATTAAGATGTCTTCCAAATGCCTCCCTGGCAGTTAAATGTATTCTGGGAACATTTAACTAGGTGGAGAATCTTTTGGGCGATTCAAAACATGCTGGAGCAAAAACAAATCCTTTTTTCACATGAGAAAATCTGCAGGCTCTCAGAGGAAAAGGTTTGGGGAAGGTAAATGGAGAGAAGGACAGTTGGCATCCTTTGTGGCCATTGTAAAGACTAAGAGGTGGTAAACAGATGGATGGGCAAGGAGGCACTATATCAATCATCTGCAATCTGTATCCGTGGGCTGATAATTTCCCATCTGCACGCTGAGCCTATCATGATAATCTTGTGTTCTTCCTGCCCAGGCCTTGTCATCAAGGGTGACCCACACAGCAGCCCTCTGGCGGTGGCGAGGTGCCAGCAGGGATGGGATGACTTCCAGAAATCTCAGGTGGCGTGATGCACTCTGATGACAGCGAGGCCATGTGGTGGCAGCTTAACCAAGCACTGCCCCTCTGTCCTTGTGAGAGTCCCACCAGGTTTGTTCTCCAATCTGATATTGCAATGCATGTTGGCTGAATAGTTCTTCCACCGCAGGACTTTTCTGAAAAGAAGGATGAAACCCTGTCCAACACAATGATGGGTACGGGCTTGGCCATTTTCAAACGAACCCTCACATCTCTGGCTCGCTCATCACGAGAGTAGATGTTTGAAAATACATGCTAAGCCCTCAGTCTAAACATAGGATTGCCCGCTGTCTTTGTGATGGCAAAGCTTAAATTTTGGCAGACAAAGACCATCCCCATTGGCATCAACAGGCTAGATCAGTGGAAGGAGAGCAAGACATATGTGCAGCATTGACTAGACTCGCCCTCGTTGGCTGAATATCCTCCCACATTCTGCTTTGCAGGAAGGACGGGTGGGGAGTGGAAATTGTTTTTCCTGACAGTCTGGTGTTATGCTCGGGGTCTTTATTCAGGTTCATGTTTAGGACTCAGCAGAGATAAGTGGGTGTGAGGTTTATCGGGCAGAAGGCATGAAGCTGTAAGATCTACATGTGCTGGCCTTGCTTTCACTTTCTGCTTAGTAGGACTGGTTGAATGGGAAAGGAGTTGTGTCCTGACACCAAACATCCAGTGCATGTAGCCTTCAGACGGCCTCTTAATAGCTTCGGTTGAAGCTCTGAATTAATTTATGTGGAATGAGGGCTGAGGATTTTGTTTCTCCATTTCTTACAGTGAGGTGATGCTAGAAACAGATTGCTACAAAGCCAGTATCAACAGGAGGAATGATTCCAGTGTCCAGCCAACTCTTTCAGTGTACTGTAGATACCATGCGAGTATTGTATATCTGTGTCAGAGTCTAATGCAGTTACTAAGATTTGCAGCCCTGCAAATCTCAGCATTCTGAATGAAACAGAACAAAAGCTCCATAATCCAACTGTCCATCTGTGATAATGAGCAAAGATCCATTGCAGACAGAGCAAGGCAGCAGCTTGGCTCTAGAGATGATTGGGTAACGTAGTCCAGAGTGAAATATCACAAACAATCAGTTTCCCCCAGAAGATGTACTATACTCCTGACATGGGTATTAACCTTAGACTGTATATCGAGATGGAAAACATGACCACTCCCCTAAAGTGAAGTCAAAGTGTTATGATCGCCACCCTGGTGGCTGGCTGCAGTATAGGTCATAAATCAGGCCTCCTCCATGTTAGTGAATGGGACATGGACCAAACTGTAGAGTCAAAGAACTTTCTGCTATTATCACACCAATGTATGTTCAGTTGTTAGAGTAAGTTTGGTTTTAATTAGTTACTTGATGCTATAAAAATGCGGCGAAAAGTCATGATTGACAGTTGACTCCTGATTGATCAAGTGCGTGTATTGATAGGACCTTGCTATCAAGGCTACATTTCCCGATTGCTATTGTGCAGACTTTGGCTCCAAATAATGGCAATGTACATAACCAGCTATATTTGTGGTTAGTGGGAGGAAGTGGAGACGCACCATCCGTTGTGAGATACAGTAAAACGTTTCCAAAAGCACGTCACGACTTGATTTAAAGGCAGAAGAAAATGGAGACCACACATGACACTTTAAAGTAAAAATGTACATGTATCTAATGAAACAACATTATTTGAGTTTCTACAAGGAGTTTTTAACTGGTTATGAAGCAGTCTCATTTGTAATATTGCTGCCTCTTAATGACCTGTAACAGCAAATGAGACAATCAGGGAGAAAATTGGCTTTTTCTATAAACTATTCTCAATGTCTGTGATCGGGTCAGATGCAAACGATACATAAGGCAGTCAGAGCGGACTGAACCAGGGACTCAGCTGATGCACAGCCGCAGAAATTGTTTCCAAATATTGCTGCCCAGACCTCACGGTAAGGTACAGACAATACTGAATATGTTCAGACGTAACTCAACCAAAAAAAACCCCTAAAACTAAACCAGTCAGCATGGGTTCTGCATTTGTTTTAAAAAAAAAGTTAACAGTTGTACGTATAAATTATTCACGTCACTGCTGATTTGCATATAGTTTTTTCAGTGTATTACACATATTGTTATCTGAGTTCCCTCTGTTTCTGTCACATTAATATGCTTTTCATGGACTTTCTCTTTAATCACAATTTTATTGGTGACAAACCATTGACTATGTATGAATAGCAGCGCTGAAAAGGGTGACTCACCGACAATAGGCAGTCCCTCAACTGAGTGTGTGCACTGTGGATGTCAAAAAACACAAAGAGATGAAAAGGAGGGGATAAAAACTGCACGTCAAAACCAAGCACATGGGCAAACAAACAAATGCACGCACAGACACAAACAACACCACAAATGCTGTCATCTTCACACAAAGAGCCATTATGCAGGCTGTTTGGTATTTCTGGTGCAGGCCTCTCAAGACATTAATGAGTAAAATGTTAGCTCATGTTGGGTGGATGGATTTTCACCCTTGGCATATTCTGCTGAAAGAGGTTTCACACAGAGACATTGTTTTATGATGCACACATATCAAAGGCATATGCACACATACACACACACACACACACACACACAGAGAAATAAACACAGATTTAGGGGACACTTCACATCGTTTGGATGTCACGTACTCACAGGCATGGGACCGCTGCTATGTATTCAGCGGTTGCCTATGGTTTGGATATAACTTATTTCCGAGCGCAAAAGCCTGCCCACTGCGTCTCCTATTGGCTTACTTTTGCTTTTGTTTTTCTGCTGCTCTAATATTGCCTTCCCCCGGCGCGCCCGCTCGCTCGAGAGCAATCTGCCTGAATTTACTGCGGCTGTAATACCATTTTCCCCAGGAAAGGTGACCTCCACCCCAGGTGTGGTGAATCTGTCAAGGCTCCCACTCTGCCACCTCCACTCCTGCTGCTAATGACACCGATGCTTTGTTGTGCGTCCTCGTGCTCAGGCTGATGCCTCTCTGCTAGTAAAAGGATATTTCAAGCCAAAGGGAGAAATAAATATCTGGATATTTGCGGTTGGTTTTAATGCGTGTGCACATGCGTGACATCATCATTTTTGTGCTTTTACAAAACCGAGTAAACGCACGTCCCACTTCTTTTCTCACACTTAGCTTCTCCATATAAAGAAGGTGAAAATGTGCTAAAAGAGGTGAAAGGCAGACTGCGTGTGTTGTGTGCTCCTCAGGATAAAGGGGAAAATTGTGAACCTAAAAACTGAAAATATATATTGCATTATAAATGAAACAGTATGGAAATGGAACAAAGCCAGGAGATAAAAGCATCTGAGAATGTGAAACACATTTAGAAACCCATCATTGTCACCCCATTTATATCAGCCGAGGAAAAATATATGTATTTTTTCACCCCCCTGCCCCCCATAGAAACCCAAATTAGAGTGTGAACTACACTACATCTTTAACACGTCTCCTCAGCTAGAGGAAGAACCCATATTTTAAGTAGTTGAAGCAGCAGTGATGACATCCCCGCTCTGTCTGCTGCTAAATTAAACAAGAGAGTGAGACAGAGATTATGAACACAAGTTTGGACGAGATGCGATGTGATTCTCGGGATGTGAGACTTGTCTTGTCGCTCTTCTCGTGCTGCAGAACAAGATGTTTGAGCACAAGGCAATCACTACATTTGGATAATCACAAATAAAAGAAGAAGATGCACCGATTGGAGCGAAAGAATACCCAGGGAGGGAACGCCATCTGTGGTACGATGACACTGGTTGAATTTGTTTTTTCCAGTTTCATACCACAGAACTACAGAATGCTCATTAGTGGCTTTTGGAAGTTGTTGGAAAACTGGATCTCTAAGGTAGATTTTTCTTTTCCAATCCAGGCACATATTTGCATATACACACACACACACTTCTTTTAGATATAATTTACATCTAAAAGGCACTAGGTCAGCATTAAAACGGCGAATTCAGGATGAGAATACTGAACAGTAACTCCAACGTACAACCAGTAATGTGCTGACTACGGTGCAGAACACACATGGTAATACTTGTAACTTGGTGCCCCGAGATCTCTAATGAGCCTTGGTTACCATAGATCTGATGAGAAAATGGCTGTAGGGCCGTGCAGTGTAAAAAGGTGCTTTCCATTAATACCACAGGAGCTGTAAAGCTGTCACTGCCACTCCATGCTCGTCCCACATAAAGCTGATTTGTGATGCCTCCAATCCGCCAGCCCTCAGTCTCCCTAATGATGGCGAGATCTATCACACTCATTTAATCAGAGCTGAAAGGAAAGCAGAGAAGATGGATGAGGCCATTGTGTGCCTCAATAGGCACTTTATAAAGTGGCTCTTGTACCCCCCGTCCCACACTGCCCAAAATCTAGATGATAATACAATTACTAATTTAGTGGAGCTGGAGTCGAGTATTTTTTTTCCAAATCACCCTCTTGAAATGTCGACGCTAATGAGAGTGTAACACAAGCAGTGTACACTCTTCAAATGATGGTTCCATTTGATAGAGCGCCCATTCTTTCAAGAGCTGTTAAAACCACAGGGAGGACAACAAGCGAAAACAGAGAGAAAGAGGATGTGACTGATGTACTCGCATCCTACGGTGACAAGATGCTCCTCCAAAATGAACCAAATGATCACAACAGCAGCAAAACTCATGAGTTTGGTTTGTCTGGGCAGCATTGTTCGTCAGCGCTTTCCAAAATGCCACCGCTATATCGGTCCTGATATGTAGGACGAGGTATTAGTATCCCTTGCTTGCACACGTGAGACCAGCGGGGTGGTCAGGTGAGTGGTGGTGATGATGTCTTTCCGGGGTTATCGAGTGGGCGCCCTCCTTCCTCAATGTTTCCCTGATAGGCCCACGACGTCTGCAGAAGGTTCAGCAGTGAATCCTGGCCCCCCCGGGGTCACCCTTAGGTGCCATCTACTCATTTGAGGCCCAGGCGGGGTCCGTTCTCTTCATCCAGAGCCACTGATTGTCCTTTCCAGCAGCTCTGGAGAGATTTTTCACTGGTTGCCGGTGGGTCTTTCCTCACACTCCCATCTCCCAGAGTAGTGTTGATGTTGATGTGGCTAAAAACCCTCTCCAGCTTACTTCAACTGGTCGGTCTTTTGCTTATGTATATGCAGCAATATGAAGCTATGTCTGTCCTTGCCACTTAGAGAGGTGACATTACTCACATGGCCACAATAGGTTGCAAGAAAACTGTGGACAATCTTAAGTTGTGGAACTAAAGACCGATTTGAAGAGAAGAGTTTTAATCGACAGACAAAAACTGGCAGTCAAAGAGAAGAGGAAGAACTCATTCAAACCAAAACAGAGCACGATCACTCTTAATCAGTAAGTCACAGCTGCTGCATAATATATATGTATTGGCTTCTTTATGTGAGTACATCACCATGAAAGTCTCTACAATCAACATGTACACGAGTGACATACACTGCTGGTACACAGGACAGCTGAGTGGACAGGCTGAGGTGGTGAACTTGTGCACCCAGAGGACCTGGGAGTTCACTGTGCAGTCAGCTGTGCAGCAATGACGAGGCTAGTGAAGAGGGTGGGAGCGGTGTAAAGTATGGGAAGTATGGAAATAGGCCTGTAATTCTCCATCTGTAGGAAAGTGTGCTCATGACCTAACATGAATAATCTGTCATGGGACCTGTCCCTGCACTCAGACACTCTGCAGTAGGAAGGGAATGAAAGGAGGAGGAGGACTAAAAAGAAAATCAAGTCCCCCACAAAAAAAAACAACAACTGACGAGTGGGTGAAACAAAATCTAAAATGAATGGGAACACGGCACAAGGTTATTTGCTTCTTTCAGTACTTCATCAAATAGTAAGTCATAAGAAAATAAATGACAGATTCCTTTTCCTCATTCATGCTCAGTAATTTCAGTACCACGAGTATTTTGTCCATATAACGAAAAATATATTATATATATAATTGATATATTATATTATTTATGATTACATTATATTATATTTAATAACTGAGAAGAAAATTACAATATTTTGAGAATAAAGTTGGAAAAAAAAGTTGAAAAAAAAAAAGCCAAAATATTTCGTCAACAAAGTCGTATTTGAATGGAATAAAAGTCATGGGTAAAAAAAAAAGTGTTAAAAGTAATTTTTATTTCAATCTATATGACCTTTTCTTGCAATATTATGACCTTATTTGCCCGTATTTATGCTTTGCTGTGATTGGTCATTACCTGTACATAAGTGCAGCCAATTTCCCACCATTGACTGTTTTGCTGTGCATGGACATTACGTTGCAATTCAGCAGAAAGTTGACAATGTTATCCTTTTGCCTGAAGCTATTGAACTATATCCTGTCTGTGCACAGCAAGCCACTATACCATCTGTATCAGAGTGTGTGTATGTATAGCCCGGTGGGTGGTGGGGCGATATATCTGGAAAACAAATGGCTAGACAGAGGTGGGGGTGGACAGTGGGTATATGGGCGTTGGATGTGTGTGCGAGCAGCCAAACAAATAGCTGACTCTGTCTTCCTACAGGCAAAATGAGGTTACTTCTTCGCTGAAGCTGCCCACTAAACTCTGCAATGAGGTTAGGGTCAAAGTAAGACAGGACTCACAGCTTATCACTTTATGTATGTGCAACTGTGTGTGTGTGTGTGTGTGTGCAAGCCTGCATAAGTGAGCGTGCAAGCCTGATGTAAGGATAAGAAGGGAGAGAAAAAGGAAGGAGAGAGTGGAAAAAGAGGGGAACACACACACACACACACACACACACACACACTGATTGAGACGCCTGCCTTCACTGTTTGAGATAGTTCAGCCCAGTGGGACAGCCCATGCCACCATATTACATTTTCTGCCTTATTGCCTCAGCCAAACTCTCTCGCCTCAGGTCACTTTCCCGTACAAGGGGGACGCACATTTCTCCAATCTCTTCGATAACCTCCCAGATATGTTGATCTTAGGCTGAGGCTTTAATATTGTCCAGCTCACCTTTCAAGATCCCCCCCCGAGTTAATTAAATTCAAACAGCGTTAACAGGGAGTGTGCCAATAGGCCATATATTGAAAATATTAACTCCAGTAATGCATGCAGGTATATCCAATTTCAAGAGGCAGGGGGAGGACTCGTCTTAATAGAAAGCCGCATCAGCACTCGTTTAGTTAATAAATGATGAGGGGTGTGTTGGCTTCCTTCGGCCCTTTTTATTCAGTGGTGTGGTGGATGAAGGCTATGCAAATTCTGAGGGAGGGAAACTGTAATCTGCAGCTCAGACGGATGAGATCTCAGTGGTTTAAAAAAAAAGAAGAAGAAAAGAAAATCAATATGAATACAGAGAAAAAGCAACGTTTCCTCTCAAAAATCACTTTATCTCCATCTGTCCTTTTCCCGCGTCTCTATCTGCCTAACCTTGAGTGATTAATGGAATCTGCAGACGCACACATGCATGCATGCATACCCAAATGCTGCACTGCCAACACAGATACCACGCGTGCTGTCACTATTGTGAAAAAACAAAACAAAAAAGAAGAAATGAAAACTGACAAATTGAGTTCCGGGTGTGAAAAATACATCTCACGGTGCTGCAACTAAATCTTCAGAGAAAACATCCCTTTGAGGAAACACAGCAAACTTAGCAGGATGGGGGAGCTTTTCATATCATAAATGTCGTCGGGCTGCTCACCTCAAACACCACATTAGCATTCACTCAGCAGACATGGTTCAGAGGTAATGACACAGATGAACTCCTGACATTCAGCAGCGTGCTACGAGCGGGGACGAGGGCGCTGCAGGTGAGTGTTGAGGCTTTGAAACAAATAAGGACATTATGACATCAGTCTTAGTAATCTAAGTCAAGCAAATTCATATATCGAGGAGTTTTTTCATGGAGCTGGTCCATGAATCAACCTGTTGGATTTTCTCCGCCAGGTCATTCTCAATCATTTGCACCACATGTTATGTTTGAGGTGCACGTGCTGAAATATGTCCCTGTATGAATCCAAAACTGGACAAGTAAGGATGCATGTAATAACCCATCATTCGCCTTCTATTTGCTTTTTCTTTAAAGAGAGAACTGATAACGGCTGCAAAGACAGTGAAGAGCTGGCTGAACTCCGCGTGGCACGATATGCAGAGGAGCTGACGGAACAAAGCAGATGTGCCAAAGAGCGAAAGATCTTTCTGTGGCAAATTAAACAGAGATAAGTGTTCTCGCAAAACAGAGAGAGGTATTTGCCAGGAAACAGCGAAGTCATTCCCGGGCCATGCAGAGGGAAGAAAAACAAGACGAGTCAGCTGTTGAAGCTGGTCGGCTCAATCATCATCAGCCCAGGGACCTGTAACAAGCTTTCCCCTTCATAAACGGACAAATGACAGTGTCACTGAAGTCTGAATTCATGGATGGCTATTCCCGAGGAACGTCAGCTCTAATGACTTGAGATTCATGTTTTAATAGGGAAACGCATTAAATGGTGTAATTTAATTCTCTCTGCTACATTTAAAGTCTTGTGGTCTTAATCTTGGCGCAGTGCAGAGAGTTATCCAAGCTCTGTGACACGGAGCGAGTCCCATCAGTCTTATCATGGTAGTTACGTTGTGAGAAAGTGCAAGAAAATGACTCTGGGTCATCAGTAAAAGCAATCATATCTTGTTAACGGAACACATTTCTGTAAGATTTCCCTCAAAATAAGCATTTGGATTGGATGTAAAAGATTGTGTCCGAAAATTATATTTCACTCCAATACACGCACCACACCAAGTTCATCCATCCATTATCAATATATCTTATCCTTTAAGGTTTGCAGGGAGTCACAGATTGACCCCCACGGCTCTGAATACATGTCAACTGCAAATGATTTACAATGTTCACATATTAGTTTGCAAAGTAATAAAGTGCAATCCAGAGTTGCTGTTAAATCAAAGTAGTTGCGTATTTGCGTGAACTGGGTGTGTTAAAAGCAGATGATGGTGTGACAAAGAAGATACATCTAGCATGGCCACACATTTGAAGTGAACAGTGTTTCCCACAGAATTGAACTAGCCTGTAGCGGTGCACCTGCACGTGCATGTAGTTTGCTTCCTCACACAAGTACACGGACCAGAGATTGAAAGACAAGCCCTAGCGCGTATTTGCTCCAAACCACGAGTTCTGTGATCCGTTGTGCCCGTATTCCCAGCTGGGCAAGAGGCAGGGTATAGCCTGGACCGGTCACCAGTCCATCACATGGCTGACATACAGACACAACCATATACTCACATTCACATGTACTGTATCTCCAATGTCTTCGGACTGTGAGAGGAACTTTGATCAAATTCTGGGTGATGTAAGGGGAAGATGTAAAGATTTTGATTTGGAAATCTGACAAAATTAACACATGCTTTGTGTCTTTAAGGTCATGAGCTGCATTTGTAAATATTGATGAAACCATTTTGTCAGTTATGGTTGAAAGTGAAGCTGAAATCAATAACTCATCAAACACCTTCAGTTCATAGAAAGGCTGGTAATCCTATTTAGTCTCTTTGGCCCCCAAGCTGAGGAGGACAATTACCGCCAAAGGGCTGTGACCACAGGAAGCGTTCAGTGATGGTTATGAGGTCAACACCACCAATAGAGTCAGCACTAATCCAAATTTCACAGGAAACTAAACATTGTATCAGGAAGGAAAACCTTTTGCACAAAATAATTCAACAGATTATGCTTAATTTCCTTCAGAAAATGTGTATTGTCTAAAAACCACATGGGGCTCTGTAAAAAGTCCCTCTGTTGGTAGATTTTTGTCATATATGAGATTAAAATGTATAGTACTACAAAAAGGGATATATATATATATATATATATATATATATATATATAAATATATATATATATATATATATATAAGTGTATGTATTCTATTGTTCTAAATCCAGATGTATGTAATGCTTAGGGGCTTTAGACCCAAGTGACAATCGATCCAATGCGAGTTAAAATAGAAAGGCCAACGAATGCCTCTGGGCCCAAGAAAACAGACCAATGAAAAGGATGGAAATGTCGACGTCTTGTCAGCAGTAATTAGTGAGCTGACTGTTGGATATTATTTATTAGTTGACCAAGGGATTGATTACATAGGACAATATCTCCACAAATTTATTGCATGTCAGAATTACTGGGGGATATGTTTGATTTGAAGGCACCATGTTAATGATTAATGCAAAAGAAATGATGAAAAAAGCCGACAGAAGAAATTAAAATTGGAATTAGTACACAAAAATCAGATGAGACGCTGTGGGGATGGAGCGCAGACACAATTAAAATGACTGTTTTCCAGTGCAATGCAATCTTATGGGTAAAATGTGTTATTGAGGATTAGAGCTGCATTTTGTCACGCTTGAGACAGGCGAGGATCCATGTGCAGGAAGTGCAGCAAAGGAAAAGTGTTTTATAAAAATGGTTTGAGCAAAGCTGAAATTACAGAAGCAAGAGAGAAACACTGTGTAGTGAAGGGAGGAGAGACAATGTGACACAAGTGTGAGAGGTGTAGGTGCAGGTGATCACAGAAGTGGGAAACGAGGAAGTGAAGTGAACTATAAGGAGACACGTGTGAGAAAGTGATGGTGAAAATGAAACAGGAAATTAATTAATATGAAGGATCATGAGAAATATACTAAACTGGGGCGGAGGCTGTGTCTGAAATCACCCATTCATTCACTAACCCCTACTCAATATAGGGTCATTTTCTCTGCACCAGTAATTATGTCATTGTTGCAGGATTATAAAGAACAAAAACAACAAGAATAGCTGGTGGAAAATCCAATAATAGATTTTAAATGTTTATTTTACACTTAGTATTAATACTTAATACTTAGTATTAATTACTTAGGTAAACAACACGTTGAATGACAATCTTTAAATGTAGAAATAAACTTGTTGATTGTGATTCGCTGCTCTGCTCGCACTTACATTATTACGACAGGTCGGGCTGCTGCTGCTGCCTTCAGTCCTCTCATCTCTCCGCCACGAGCACAATGCATGATGGTATATTTCTCGATTAGTGACCATCGGTTATACACTACTGTTCACATTGCATTGTGGGAAGCAATGAGTGCATTACAGAGGGTATACAGTACAAAATGGCATACTCCCTATTTGGTGGACTATAGTGATCAGTGGGTGATTTCGGACACAGCCACGATCAACATAAAACAGGAATTGACTTGACATGAGAAAGCAACAGAGGTGAGGCAAACAAGGAAGGGTGAAAATTCAACACAGAATCCCAAAACACAAATATACAAAAGCAAAGTCCAAAAGGTTTCTCAAGAGTTTCACAACCGGAGACGAATCAACATTTGGTCTGGATTAAACTGTCCCGATGAACATGACCTCCACCTTTTGACATTTTATGCTTTCTTTCCAGTCGTGTCAGTTGGTCTTTGTGAATTTGAGCACGTTATATGTCCTCTCACGTCACGCCATGCATGCTGCTGTATTCACAACGGGAAAAAATGTACCTTGACAGATACAAATAACCTAAAAAGAGCCAGTGTCACATGACTAAGACTATGGAGAATGTGCTCTTATTGGATGAAGGCTCCTTAAACAGTTTAAATCCATGTCTCGCTTTATAGTTACCAGCTTATCTGAATAGGATTAGAGCAACAATATGACAAGGTCACTGAACATTACGCTGCGTACGGAGGCTTCCTATTCAAAAGGCAATGATTTTATCCTCATCCAACCTTCTCTTTGTTGACACATACTGGCACCGACAGTTACTGACAGTACAAAGAGCAGCCATAGCTCTGAATGGAGTAAATGCCCTGTAATTACTTCAAGCACTGAGGTTGTTTGTCTTGTTGGTTGTTTGAACGACATTTCACAAGTCAACAAAAGGACAGTTACACAACTTTAGTTATGTTCACCACAACTAATCACCATTTTCTAAACATGCAACAACTGCAGAAGAGTAGTTTATTGCGTTAAGGTCTTGTGACAAAATGTCAGAGATGTCACAGTCGGGTTTTCCATCAAACTTCTGGCCTTTACTAACTCACTTACACTTCATAACACGCAATCCTGCAGATGTTGATGGGATTTTAAACGGAAATGCCAGCAGCCACTCTGAGGGCAAAGCTCATTTTCCATGGATTTAGTTATTCCCTTAAAAAAAGTAGCATTGTAAATTGTCCTTCTTGGTATTTTGATGAGGGTCCAGGCGCAGATATAATATTGAAAATATTTTGTATTATTAAAAAGAAATGACAAGTTTTACAGCCTCAGCGGAGCCATGTACGTTTTTGTAGGGTTGTTAAATAAATGTTCTACTTTATTCCCTTGTTATGGGATCTGTGGTATTATTAATTTGTAACATTTAAACCACAATAAAAAAAAATACATCTCTCCGCCTCTTCATCCCCTTATCAGCGTCCTGGCTCCAGTGGCAGAGAACTAATAAAGGCAGCGGAGGCAGCCTGTTCCCAAGCCATGCGCTCCAAGCCTCTTTGAGGGGATCCTGAGGCGTTCACAGACCAGTTGGAATACATAATCCCTCCCTCAAGTCTTCTGGGCTTCCTCCCAGTCAGACATGCCCGGAATACCTCCACAGGGAGGCTTCGGGGAGACAACTTAATCAGATGCCCCCACCACCCCGGCAGGCCTCCTTTCAACATAAAGGAGCAACTGTTGCAAGCATAGGTTAGAAGCTTAGATATGGTATCAGAGAATCGGAGCTCCCCGAGCCTATCCCTGAGAAGAAAACGAATTTTGCTGCTTGTATCAGCTCCATCGTCACGACTCAAATCTGCCGACTAAAGGTGAGAGTTGGAGAGCAGATCGGCTGGTTAATCCCGAGCTCCAACCTTCAGGCTCCCAGCAAAGGCCTGGCGGTGACGCCATGAACGGCAAAGTGAGCTGAACACACAGAGAGAAGATAAAAGAAGGAGCCAGAATTACTGAGGCAGATAAGTTCATTTTGTACAGAAAAGCTGAGGCAGAGTAAACATTTGCATTTGCACAAAGGAGATGGCATTGATGTCCAATTTGCTACGAGCTGCACCACAGTTAAATGTTACTCATAATCAATTAAGCATGAGGCTAATCTGCTAAATCTCAAATTCATTGTTCTACAAAGGACTGAACTTATAATCGTTGTGAGCTGTGAACCGTGATGAGCACAGAGACATTTCATATTTTACTGTGAATTAATTTGAGGTTTCAGCGGGTTCCCAAAGTTATACTCTCGACAAGAGTCTCAAAAAGAATAGAAGTGAACTTTTCAATCCGTTTTTTGCTGTGGTAAATGTCAGAAAAAAGATTTTATTTTTAGGAGAGACTGCTCTCAGACATGCGCTGAATTCCAGATACTCTACTAAGATTATCCAGAGAGGTTGTGTGTGAGAATGCAAATGTCCAAGTCAGTTAATGCGAATATTCTCCAGAGTTTTTGGAGGAAAACCTGAATGAGTAAAACCAGAATTCACCGAAAGCGAGTGGGTGCATGTGCCGTTTCTAACACGCAATGCAAAACCCTCAAGTAGTGTCACCCCATGTTCTTATGAGGTCTACAGCCTCCCTGTCCTTCCACTGACTCCCTCGGTCGCAGCTGTCTTTCATGTTTGTTTTCACCAAGTGACTCCCACCCCCCTCTTCTCCTGCGCATAATTTTGAGGAATGTCGATCCAGAGTGATGTGAAAGTCGCATTGAATTCCGATCACATGGCTGTTCAGACTTGTTCAGACATTTCAAAAAGTCTGATCTGTATCTGATTTAGAACCACGTATGAAAGTTTTTTTAAAGACCAGATTCCATGTGATTTGTGCTGTTCACACTGTCAAAAAATGTTAATATCATATTTGTCCAATTTCAGCCAGGATTGGCTCCAGCACCCCTGCAACCTTTAGAGGATAAGCGGTAAACATAATGGATTGATGGACAGGTGGACATATTGTTGATGCATAATCACATAGCTTGTACAATTGTAACAATAACACCTAAATTGTGTAAAGACCAAACAGCACGACAGAAAGTGTTTAAACAAAGACAACACATTTGTTTTCACATCGTTGAGGTGCATCTGAGTTTAGCTGCAAAGTCGGCTGAGAAACTCCCATTCTGCGTTTGTGATCCAGTTCGAAACAACAACCTAAAAGTCACACCGCAAAGTGCAGTGTGACTTTTAGGTTCACAGTCATTGTGCCAGCTCGTGCTTCTATTTCTGCACGTGGTGTGAGAGTGTCTCACGAATGTGTGACAGAGGGAAAAAAAAGAAGTTGGATAAGAGGCAGACAAAGTGAAGGAGGAGCAGAGAGAGGAGCATTGTACACAGGATACCATGGGGTTGGAGTGTATGGAGGGGGGGTGCCCTTGAATCCAGTGAAATATATCAGTTTTCACTTCAAGCACACCAAAGATGCCTCATGTCCCATATGACGTAAGGAAAAGATGTTGTTTTGGTTGCAAACCACTTGAGGATGAGTTAAGGGTTACAGGCTGTAAGTCTCCCTCTCCATCTGTACACATTCTCATTAATGCATGATACTAACTCGACATAATCTTTCTCATCTCCCTCCTCCTGCAGGTGTTTCTGCCCCCAGAGCTGCAGACTCTGGATCTGTGACCTCCTGCCCTCATCATCATGCCCAATACCCACTGCTACACTTATTGCTACTTCTCCACGTCTTTATAATATCCAAGTTTCAAACACAGCCATCTTGTGCTGAAGGGGTCATTTGGAGTTTGCTCAGACACAACTAGAGGATGGTGCCATGTCAGTGACATCCTGTTTGTTTGCAAGTCAGTCTCAGCTGTCATGATGTTTCACCCCCATTTTATAATATAAAATAAGGAAAATATAGCACTTCAACATAACCCCATTGATGAAACCTGTACAGGGTTTATGACCCACATGCCAGCCAGCCACCAGGGGGCGATCAAGATGTTTCTTTATTTCTTTATCGTTATAAATTTCTTTGTAGACAGGTTTCTTTTGATGGGATATTTATGTTTGCACATCTTAAGTGTGTTAGTTAATTGATGTTAGTAGTTAGTACAGCCCCCCTTTGTGATTGGCTAGGACTAGTCCATGTCTTTGTAAGTTCCCTGTGTCATTTGTGAACAGGTCAGTTTGTTTGTTTGGTTGAGTTAAACTCAGTTGACCTCTTTTTTAGTCAGTGCCTTTAATTTTGTAGCTCGTTTGTAGTTTCATATGTTACATAGAATTTATTTACTTTTGTAACTTGCTAGCAATTTTTGAACACATTCAATATTACAGGAGAACATGTCCTATTTTACACCTTGACCTTGTGCCTTTTTGAATGCTCCCTGACATGTAGTGACATAGTTTGCCTAGGACAACCAAATTAGTCAAACCTATCACAAGAAATTTGCATCCTATAATAAAAGGCTAACATTTATATATCATCAACGAGTACAATTGATTTATAACTGTGCACAATGTGGTTCATGACCACCAGGGGCAGTGGTCTCGCTCCACTCATGCTCAACGGGTTAGTTGTTTGACCACATAATCTCAGCGGCTGCTCCACTGGAACGCACACTGCAATGACTTGTTGTAGCAGGCGCCACTTTTCCATTGCTTAAAAATCATGTTTCACATCAGAGGGAAGTCAGAATAGAAAGCCAGCATGAGAATTTGCATTTGCAGTGGCAGAAGAATGTGTGATCTGTAAGTTGTGCGAGTCTCACAATTAGTGTGCGAGAGCTGGCAGCACTTGTAGGAGAAATGCAGGAGGTAATTATGATTGATGATGTGTTGTTTTTTTAACATGAGCTGATTAATTGGTTTGTTTTCTAGCAGAGTGTTGTGGGGAAACATCTGGCTGGATGTGTTGGTGTTGATATCTGAGAGTTGGGATGTTGTGCCAGGAAAGACTGTTCTGTTCAGATCAAATTAACTGAGCATTGTTTATTCCTGATGTGGTGTGACCATTAGTTCTGGGTTTTTGGGAAAAGAGATTTATTTCCTACTACATCTGCCAAAAGGAAATATTTTAAGAAAGACTGTGTTTGTATTTGAGTAGAGTGATACTTTGTCTCTGTGTGAACACCTGAGACTATGTGCATTAGTGCATGTAAAAATAAAAGTGCTAAAGGACCGATTTCACCTATTTCACTTCTGGGTTCAGATTTAAGTCTTTTATCGAAGTTATTAAAACAAATGTCATTAATCAATTCATCAATTAATACATAATGAACCATAGTATAGAAATAATCAGCAAAAATTGTCGTGGTTTTGTTTGTTTTTCCGCCTCTTTTTGAAGAGTGTTTTCAGTTCATTATTACCTCCTTGTGTTTCATGTATATCCTTGTGTTTATGTTTGTATGTGTTTCTGTGTCTCTTGTTTTCACACTCCCTGTGTTCTGTTTCCTGTTTTATTTTGTAGGCTCTGCTCCTAGTGTGTTTTCTTTCTTCACTTCCTGTCTTGGTGATTGTCTGCACCAGTCCTCATGTGTTCCACCTGTGTTCAATTGCCCCTGCCTTCCCTGTGTGTATATAAGTCTCTGTGCTTCCCTTTGTCCTTGTCATATTGCCTTGTCTCCTGTGCTTTTCGTATGCCGTGTGTCTTGTGCTTGTGTCCTCTCTGTTGTATTACGTTCCTGCTGTTTTCCTGTGTGCTCTTAGTTGTTTTTTCAGTTTAGACCTTTTTGAGATTCCTCTGTTTGTTGTTGTTTCTGTTGGCCATTCTCCTTAGAAGGACACTTTTTGTTTAGAACTCTGCATCCTGGGTCCACTTGCTTAACCCAACCCTGACAGAAATGTTACTTTGTCTCATTGTCTTTCACATATATATGGGAATGAATGTTAATCAGTGTTATGTGAGCGTTCAATAGCTAATGTCTAAAAGTTGTTAATGTTTGCCTGTGCTGTTGTTGCATCGAATGAAGACGTCAACATGAGATGAATGGTAACATCATGCTAAAGTGGCTGAAATGATAATTTCAACCACTTCTTACATTTGCTAATTTACACTAAACTCAAAGTGCTATTGAGTCTGATGGGGATGCCATTAGGTCATGAACAAAAAATTTAAACCAAATTAGATCCTTACCTGATGGTGATGCTGGAGGTAAAACATAATGTCGAGCTATTTCACTGGATAATTGATGATTTGGAATGGCCGCTGCTGTAAAATATAAAGTCAGCATATAAAGTTAACAAAACACTCCTGCACATGGTGGAGGTGCATACCAGCTTTCGAGATAATCCAGATGATAATCGTCGAGACATTTCCACAAATATGAAAACAAATGTCAACGTCATGGCAGCACCGATATAAAGGTCTGGGGATCCTAAGTGTTAGCAGGCTTCGTCTTCTGGGGACTTGGAATGTGCGTATCCAATGTCTCTGTAATCCATCACATTGTTATTTCTAGAGTTATTTGTAGACCAAAATGGTTTAATAACTGACTGACATTGCCATTGTGGTTTCTTCCATTTCAAGGGTGTGCATCCCCACAGACTCCCAGTGATATTATTGTGGTGCTCATGACTCATTTCAGTATATACTCTATGTCCTGTGCCGCCACAGTGCAAACACACACATTGGTTTGACTATGCAGGATCACTTCATACCTTATGTCCCAGAGCGTAAGTGTGAACCCTTTGTGTAATTTCATTTAAACCCTGTTAGCTGAAGCCTCACTTTCCTCCCGCCAACATCCTTCCACCAAAGGCTCTCATGGGGTCTCCCTAGTTATTAGCCGCTGCTCCGTATATGTGAGGTGTCACCTGTAATAAGCAGGTTCCAGGTTTTCCCAGCCAGTGTCTGTCAGGCCAAATATTAGATCCAAAGCTCCAACAAGGCCCCACTAGGCCAGCACCATCAATTAGCTGTACACACAATAATGTCTCATGTCAGGGGAACATGGCAACTCCCGGGTAGGATCATCACAAAGCCCTAACAGAGGAAGGGGAATAGCATGATACCATTTTTGCACAGAGTATGTATGTGTATGTATGTATATATATGTATGTATATATATATATATATATATATATATATATATATATATATATATATATATATATATATATATATATATATATATATATATATATATATATATATATATATATATATCTCCTGGAGCGTGGATGGATGGGTTCAAGGGACACTACTTTCACAAAGAATATACTGATGTACTGATTGTAAGAGAGCTTGTATTGGAAAAATTAACTAAGTGTGGTTGAAAACTATTTTGTAGTTGAAGAGTAACTTTTGCAGACCTGTCTAAAGGCTTTTATGACCTGTATCTACATATATAAACAAACTGTTTAAATGCTTTATGACCTGAGCTGTTTTATGGTCTGAACTGTTGTTGACCTGAAAACTGTCAGACCCTTTTGCCACTTATTTTCTGGCTAAAGTACTGAATGTATGTCTGCTTATCTCCTTAGGAAACACATGTTAATCATTTGTTTATGTTAAGATTCCCCTCTCTCCTGTGCCTACAAAACCAGCCTGAACTAGTTCTGAGGGACAGCCCTTAGTCCTCCTATATAAGATCCTTGTATTTGACTGTTTTCCATCTTCACTCTGAGATCCTTGTGACTCTTTGTGTTGATCCTTTCTGCAGAAAGTCCCTATTAAAATACACGTAGATAACTTTGGTGTTTCCAGCCTCTTGTATTTCCATCACAAGCTCCACCGGGGTGCAAGCCAGGATTGCATCCATTCCTAAAAAAAACACACAAAAACAAGAGGCTGTAAGAATGAAAGATGAAACATTGAAAATGATGATGCAACTTCATGTAGTGGATTTCAAAAGATGATTTTTTTTTTTTCCAGCACTAACGTCTCTCTGATTGAGTTGATAACATGATATGTGTAAAATAAGACTTACAAAGGCCCTCCTAGGAAACATTTCTTCATACATCTCCACTTCATACTCCCCAGGAACTGACGCCAGGATCCTGTTTGTGGACTTCAGCTCTGCATTCAACACTTTAATCTTCAGGATAACCTCTCCCAGCTGAGCCTGACTCCATCTGCAGGTGGATCACAGACGTCCTGTCTGTAGGAGACAGCATGTGAAGCTGGGGAAAAATGTTTCTGACCCCCGTATCCATCAGCACCGGATCCCCCAAAGGCTGCGTTCTTTCTCCTCTGTTCTTTTCCCCGTACACTAACAGCTGTACCTCCAGTCACAGGTCTAAAACCTGTTCCTTTCTGATCCACTTGAATGTAACAATGTATTATAATTTGTGAACTCATCAGCTGCGTCGGAAACATCCTCAGAGGACTGACACCCGAAACCTTAGCTTGACAGAACCCCCCTTGTCAAACACTGCCAGGCACAGTACGTGGAAATCCTCATCAGAGACGACACTTGTGAGAAGAAGGGGGCAGGAGTGATCACATGCAGGGACGTGAGGGTCACTGATCAACTGAAAAGGAAGCTGGTTGAGGTGAAGCTTTCCCATCGCTCAGTCAGCACCATCCAGTTCATCAGGGAGCTCTTCAGGTCCGACGTCTTGAGTGAGAAAATCATGCACAGCTGTATAAACAGACTCCTGTGTGTCTGTGTAAACTCTTCAACGTCATCGGTCAGGATCTGGAGAAAGTCACAGCAAAGGAGGTGACGAACTCTTACATTGGACACATGGATGTTTTTTCCAAGCAGAAGACCTCACGCAGGATTTCTCTCTTGCCGAGGAAAACTGTGGATTTGAGGAAAAGTGTGTCCTCAGGACCAACTGACTGTGGAGCTCCACAGACTGAGGGTGCGACCTCTGTCTCCACCACGCAGCCAGAACCCACTGTGACAGTCCTCAAAGAGCCACGGCCAATCGGCGAACAGACTGGCCCCACTCCCACTCCTCTTGTGAAAACCTCAGTCAAGGGGGAGGAGATGGAGATGGGCCGGTTGCTGCGTGGAATGTCGACCACAGGGAGCTGTTTACATCGATCAAGAGAACATCTGGCTCTGCTTCTCTGAGGTGATCAGGCCCCGCGCCTCTCGAGGTGTCTCCTCTCATGGACGCTTTGCTGACGTCCAGAGTGTTGTACCTCCTCGACATTTTCAGGATTATCTGTGTCTGAATGAGCGTCTCCTGAGAGAACTGGAGAATGTTTATTGTTGATGTCACGGATTAACTAATTAAATATATATGGTCAAGGTCACTGTAACCTCACGAAACACGTTTTTTGATCTTGTGGGCACAACATGTCAGGAACACTTTCAGGTGATTTATTGCAAATGTGTCACTTGGATTGAAAGAGGAAGGAAATAGTTGTGGCCGTTGAAGGTCAAGGTCACAGTAGCCTCTTGTAAACGAGATATATCAGTAACATCAAGAGGGAATTTCATTACATCTGGCACAAACATTCACCTGGACTCAATGATGACCTCATAAAACTCTTTTTTTGGCACTTGCATTCACTAGACTTACAGTTTAACTGATTTGATTTGGGAGTTTCTTCATATTTTGACTGGTTGTCTCTTGGACTCAAAAATTACAAAATTACACAACATAACTCAACACTTCCTGATATTTAGTCCAGTTACTGCAGGACGTTTGAAAACATTGATGACAACCCACCTGTAGGTTCTTAATGAGAACGACCTGTTTGTGGCTTGGAGGGAGCAGATTGAACTCAGCTGCAGCAACATGGGTGGAACCATGTGACCCAATAAAACCCTCCTGCAGCCCGTCCTTGATTTGGTCAATGCTAACTTTTATTTATGGCCATAAATCTGCAGAAAGTGTAGCTGGTGACGCTGACGTCTGCTGGGTAAGTCATCCTCTGATTTATCCAGCAGGCCTTCATCCATCAGTAAAAATTAAAATTGAATATGATGAATTATTTCTTTCAAATTGTGTGAGATTGATGATTTTAAAACCACTCTGCAAACCAGCATCTATAAATTGGAAAGTAACACAACAGCATATGAGGGTAAAGGTGTGTGTTATGTACAGAAATATCTAATAACAGTTTATTGTTCGTTTTCAGAAACATTTATGGAAATCAGTCCAGGGTTGTTGGGCTTAAGGGGGCTTGATACCGATGTTCATTCATTTTCTCCTTTTGAAGTGGAAAGACTTCTCTTTTCGATGCACTTTCCAAAGAAAGTAGTGAATACAATAATCAAATTGACAACATGCCCACTTCAGATGCAGGGCCCATCAAACAAACCAATCAATGTCAAGGACAAGCAGACGCAGCCCACGTAGGTGATAACAGGACATAGGTATATCATGCAAAAATCCATTCCAGGAATAACAATGTGAAACCAAACTGACTGGATCATATGTAAAGACATGGACCTTGGTTTGGAACTTGGTCAGGACTTTCAGGTGAGAAAACATCCTTGGTAACCTCAGTTACTTCCTTTAATGAGATTCTATATGAATGATATCACATTCAGCTCATTTCACGAGACATTTCTTTGTAGAATCTACAGAGAGATGATGGATTGTTTGTTTACTAATTGCACCCACACAGTCCTAATGAAGCAGAGTTTGAGTTTCCAGGAGCTGTAACACGAGGGAGACAGTCAACCTTTCTCATTATAAATTAATTTTAAGGTTGCAGTCAACCGACACTGAACAGCAGTTAATGCTGTGTTCTGAGTATATTCAAGTCGACATATTTAGTTTTCATTCCTCTCACAAATGTGAGTGTGCATCACCAGGAACACTTCTGAAGTCAAAGATATCCAGCAGGCCCACCTTCTCCTTTTCACCTTCACCAAACTGCTTCTCACCTGGATGAAACTGAACTCCGATTAACCTGCTGCTGTTTCCAGAAACGCAGAGATCTCTTCGCCAGCAGCTCCTGTGTCACTTATCATGACTGAGCCTCATGTGAAATGAATGCCTCTGCTGCTCAGTTTAAATCTCTGTGTGACTGCTGGGGTCAGTGTTTGGTTTTAGCGCTCGTCACTGCTGCTGCCAAAGCTGAACCCCTTTGTAAAGGCTCCCGATCGTGGTCGCGTGTTTCATGTCTGCAGCGAGTGTCAGCCTGTCTCTGACTCTGTTGTTGGGGAAGGATCAGTTGGATGTTTAGCAACTGGGTCGAGACAGCTGGCATTTTCAGCAGCGGGGACATGGAATGTCACACATAAAACGCACTGTTTTCAGAGATAGCTCTCACGGAGAAAAGGCCCTCTCTGTTGAACAGTGGTTTTATAACTTAACCTTTTTCGCGGTGGCTAATAATACTGCGACAAAGGTGCCATTTATAATGTTGTAAATATGAAATGTGAGGCTGAATGTCAGTTGTAAAGTCTGAAATCAAAAGGCTATAGAGACTAATTTTCCCTCACTAAGTGACAAAGAAATAGTTCAGGAGGAGTACAGTGTGTGTTGCAATGCAGCAGGAGGCGGGGTGTACTTCTACCTGCTGTCTGGATTGTAAAACTTTGGTGTAGAAAGTGCAGATATTTGCTAATCTGGTGAAAGTGAAAAGTACCCGGGAAATAGAAATATTTGAAAGAAGTACAAAAACATGAAAAATGTACTTAAATACAGTAACTGAGTAAATTTACTTTGTTACATCCCACCACTGAATACAACCCCCTCCACCCCTGTCTGGTTATAATACACTGGTAATTCACATAATCAACCTGAAGCAAGAGACAACTCTGTTTACCACAATTAAAGCTGAAGCATAATAGGGTCTACAATTAATTATGTGCATCAACTATGTTAAATAGCTGTTTCGCAGAGACTCATTTAAGGCCCATAAAGGCCTGTTCTTCTTATCATAAACACGATGCATTCTAGGGTTTCAGTGTCCACAGTACAGCACCAGCCTTATCCAACTCAATATTACCATATGTTTTCAGTTGTTTGATGTTCCCGTGCTGCTTTAAATCAGCATGTCAAGAAATGAAATATCGCCTGTCAGAAGAAAAATACAGGGGTCATGCTTTCATGATTCCGATTTTTACAAGAAAGACGTCTGTCAGTAAGGCAGAATAAAAGTGCCAGACCTCGCTGTTGCCCTACTATTTCCTCATCCACTCTCATTCTCTCCTTTCGATTATTATTCTAATCAAGGTGCTGACATGTCAAGCGCTGGCACCAGTCACAATACAAGGTGCGGTAAAATGTGTGTGGTTTCTGTCTGACGTTTTTCCAGTTTGATATGACACCCCCGCTGAGCTCGAGAGGAAGAAAGGAGCTTCTTATCCTTTTTCTTCTTTTGGGGGATATTTTTTTTTTCCCTAAGAACTAAATTCATTGAAGTTTTAGCACTGAAACGCTTCATGAGATGATAAGCTCAAAGGAACCCAACTGTGTCGTGATGAAACGACTCTGCCGCGGCTCTCGCTAACACCCCATTTACACCTTGTGTTAAAATGCGCTTTGGGTGATCGAATTGCAATCAGATAGTGTCTAAGCATATGAAAGTACAGGTGTAAATGCCCCCAATATGGAATGAGGATGGAATTGTGATAACCCCCTCCTTTCTGGGACAATTATTTTTTGTGCCATGGGAAAAAAAAAATTGGACCTCCTTTTACTAAACGATTCAAAACTCACGGGGACTTCCGATTTAAGATAAAATGTGAAAAACCTGAGCTCGTGTTTTGGGAGCGAACCTCCCCTCATACAGCCAGAAGGGTGTGTAGAAGGACAAGAGGAGCACTAAAGGTGCTGTTCATGGATCGATGCACAGAGGAAAGAGAAAGTGAAGATTAGAAATCAGTACATTTGCAGTGGCTTTGTTATCAGAGATGAAGTCACAGATAAAACCAGTGTCAGAGGACTGAAAGCAGCAGTGCACGGCTAACAGCAGTGTGGTGTAATGCATGCAGTCATTAGTCAGTTACTGGATGACTGGGAGAAGTCGTGCAGTCATCCAGTGGAGGGTGGTTGTAAACATGTTGCACTCTACTCCAGGCACGTAGGCTGCAAGTCAGTCAAAGCTGGGGGTGCCGAGACAGAGTTGATCATGATGTCATATTAAACACAGCGCAGTGGCACAACATACATGATTTACTTGAATGGAACACAACATTTCATTCCGACAGATAACAAACTTGGTTTTAGGCCCAACAAAGAAATCAAAGATTCTCTTTTTAAGACATATCTAATCTACTATTACCACCATTAAAGTATGTGATCCCCTCAGGAGTGTTCTAAAACAAAATCAAATATAATAACTAGAAATACTGTACTGCAGTTATATGCCTCCACCAATCAGTGCACTTTCTGTCTACATAATTTTTTTTCCAGATTCATATAAGGTCTACTTGACCTTTTTTAATTATGACCATTGAAATCAAATTGCTTAATCCTTGAGTCCAATTGACACTTGGTCAAAAGTTGAAGAAGTTCCCTTAAGGCGGTCTTCAGATTTCATAATCAAGAGGCCAAAAACATATTTTGTGAGGCCCATAAATCTTTGTCAACCAAAATCGAACTCATTAAACCTTGATTTCATGTGAATGTTTGTGCCAAATTCTGTCAAGGTGTTACAGAGATATTAAGCTCACATGGGGAAAAACAAATGCATTTTGAGGTCACAGCGACCTTGAACTATGGTATTTGAAAAATCAACATATCAACAAGTGAATGTTTGTAAAAAACTTTAACAAATTCCCTCAAGGCCTTCTTGAGATATTGTGTTGACAAGAATGGGTTGTGTTAGACTTGCTAAAAGGTTTTCTCTCAAAATGTTACTTCCTTAAATTCATTTCTTTTATTGATTTAATAAAAATGGTTTTGCCTCAGAGTTCCAGTCTCCCACTTTACGGGAAGTGCTGCAGCAACTTCAGCACCTCCTACTTCCAGTGTCTCTGACTCTGTTACTAAAAGTATTATGTATTATATATATGTTACAGTTTTATACTAAACGTCAATAAAATTTATAATAATATGCAGAATATTTCCTGACCACCAGAAAAAACCCCAGCAGATTAGTTTGTGGCTAGCTTGAATTGGTGGTGGTTTAAATATATTTCCATAGTAATCAGGCTCCACAGCAGGTGAGAAACTTCATAAACTGCTCCTGCAGCATAACCGACCTCTCTGCCTCACATCTGTCTGCTCAGTGGGTCCTGCTTTTCATCCAAACATGGCAAAGTACTTTGATTTATATTTGTAGCTTGCCTGTCAGGGGTTGCCCATAACTGATGGCCGCTTGCAGCTATGGTTGCCCACGTGTTTTGAGGCAAAAGTGGTTGCATTTAAAAAGAGAAGAAGAGAGAAGCAAAGGGTCACTAACTCAGTTAAATATGAAAGATATGACCAACACATACTGAAAAACATTTGAATGAAACTGTATCTACTAGAATACAACTGCTGTCATCCATTTGAATCACACACACTGATGCAGGTTGAAATGGGTAATTTCATGCACAGAGGAGAGAGTGATTAAAACAGGTAATTGAATTAAAGGGATAGTTCACCCAACAAATTCACTCCGTATCCACTCGCCACTGTGCCGATTTTGGAGTTTCAGGGGTAAACAGGGTTGCAGCCAAATCCAATACAATTGTAGTAACTGGGGACTCCTTTCTTCAAACTTAATAATAAAACAGAAGAAAAAACATAAAATGCCTCCCATACTGCTCGTGTGGTGTCATCCAAGTGTTCGTAAGCCCCGACATTCAAATTAGACTCGAAACGAGGTCATTTACACCATGTTTTTAGCCTAAATGTCTGCTGTTACGCCGCACAAGCTCTCGCCTCTATGGTCTCATCCAAGGGGCGCACAACGTCATCAGCGAGATAAAGTTCACGGACATGGTTACTGCAGCAGTAAATGCAGCTATCGTAAGTTCTCGCTGAGATCTCGGCATAGTGGTGAGTAGATAATGACTGAATTGTCATTTTTGGGTGAACTATCCCTTTTTAAAGTCACTTCAAAGTGACATTAAAGAGCAGATTTTATTTGATTGAGATTGGTATGCATGACACAAGCTTTAAGGTACACACATAAAAAAACACACAGGAATGTAATGTACCTGACAAGCTATTAATTGTTATTTGTCAAAAAACCAGCATGATCCCTTTCGTAGGGTTTCAGAAAGTGCAAAGGCAGCCACTGAGCGGTCATTACTCATTGTGTTGGCAATCCAGTTACTGATCACACATGAAGAAAACACGGCGAGCTCGCACACTGCGTTCAAAGTGTGGTGCAGTAAAGCTGCCTAATTGCACCACGCTGTGCGAAAACTAAGAGAACATTAGTTCAGTAGACAGCAGAACAGCGATCACGTTTCCAATTCCAAAAGCCTTAAAACAGGCGTAAAACAAAAACAACCTTTCCACTGCGCCGGAAAATCTGCATAGACCCACCGCAGAGTGCGTGGACAAGCACACAGTGAGTCTTTTCAACTTTCATTTTCATACATAACAATGCGTGCACTCCCCAGAATCCTTTTCATTCTCATGGGCCCCACCATACGGTGCCAAGTCAGATAGATGAAGGAATAATGTGAAGAGAAGTCAAGACGAGAAATACACATTTAGAAAAAATTGCTACAAAAACAACGCTATGCAAATAGAACAAAAACATGACGTTAATGGCTAATTGTAGGCAAATGTTTAAGGGGAGCGATTAAGGCTGCGCACGAATGATGACAAGCGTGGCAGAGTGGCCTGGACGTGCTGCAGCAGCCGAGACCAAAGCTTGTGATTTGTTTGCTCTTCACTATTTTTGCCGCATGAGCACAGCAAATTTGATTTGGTTTGGAGGAAGCTGCCAGCCCCACTGTCTGAGGTTTCTTCTCCTTTTGGTCTGTGCACGGCCCGAGGCACACACAGCTGTCCCACCATCTTATTGTTAACTTCTGATGGCCCGACAACTTAAAGCATTTTCATACAATTGCTATTGTGCACTCGGCTTCTATTGTGAAGCCAACCCCCATGTATACACACGAGGGAAATACAAAGGCTTTTTATGTGATTCTTTTTTTTTTTTTCGACTGCAGGATCATCTGTTCTGCGGTGAACAAACTAAAGTCTAGTAATTATTATCTGCGCCCAGGAGGTTATGTTTTCATTGGCGTCTGTTTGTTTGTTTGTTTGTCAGCAGGATTACACAAAAGCTACTGGATGGATTCCCACGGAACCGGGTGGAAGGATGCAGTGTGGGTCAGGGAAGAAGCTGGATCTGTTTGGGGGTTTTTTTACATTTTTGTAAAATTTTCAGGGAATAGTTAATTGATCTTTATGAAAGAAATCAGGCATGTTAAGGGGACTGCTATGTATGAGTTAGTCCAATTTTTGTTGCAGATCCAAATAAAAATCCAGATCTTTGAAGGTACTGAGAGACAGAGGTATTAGCTCTCTGAGTGTCATTCTGGTTTACAGCACTACACAAAAACCACTGGACCAAACTTTAGTTACCTCCACCAAGGTTAGTTTGTTCCCAGGATTAACAAACTCGGTGGAAGAATGTGGTACGGGTCAGGAAGGAACACATCAAATGTTGGTGCAGATCTGGATCAGGGCTCAGAGCCAAGATATATTTTTGTGACCTTCGTAAACATTGCAAAACATTTAAAACATTTTATTTTACAAATTTTCTTCGCATATTTCTCAGGGCATAATTCATGGATCTTACAGGCACATTTGAGGGGAACTTACATCTATGAATGTGTGGGATTTGGTGCAGCTTGATAGAATTGAACTGTCGGGCCTTGGCGGAGGAACGAGCTCTACTGAGTGACATTCTAGTTATACACTGTGACTAAGCACAGCACAAAGCACCATGTATTTAATTCAGTAAGAAACCCACCAGTCACGAGATAAAACATTTTACAGCACACAAACAGCAGCACAGATCCAATTGACATTCATGTCTCTGCAGTAAGCTGCCCGCTGCATTCCCAGCATGCATGCTGAAGACACACGCAGTCATGCTGGAGTTCAAATCCACCCATGGGTGTTCACAGAGAGAGGCCAGGGCAGCCACAGTACAATGGTATTGGTGTCAGAGCCACTATGTAGTACTATATATGCAGACTATATCAGATAAGGCTTTAACTTTGCACTAGAATGGAGGCAGCAGTTTAAACAGCAACAATCAGTGGGCAGCAAGTGAATCTAAATAGACTGCTTTCTTATGACAATGGATAGAGAGTGGTGTGTGGAGCAATTAGCCGACAGATTAGCAAAGCATGATGTTTGCGCTCTGCCTGAACTAATACAAAGCTCTGTTGCCGTCAGGTGTTCATGTGTTTAGTTGGGTTTTCATGGCTCTGCAGTAATCTGTATGCTAACTCTGCTGGCACGCTGCAAAGAGGAGCAGGGAGGGAATGCTAATATTCTGAAACAAATTCACCCCATGGGTATGGGGAGTTGTGGCTATCTCGCGTTAAAAAAAAAAAAGAGGCAAATTTACTACAGAAGAGGCACATGTGGACTATTTTTTACTAACCGAACCATCTTGCCTTTATCTTTAGGCTGCATGCATAGTAACTTAACTCACAACCACCTATTATCTGACACACAGTTAAAGTTTATGGGGAAAAACAACAGTTAAGACTGTTTAGATGAATCCTTTAGCAAGATTAAAGATGTGACCGGACATCACCACACAAATTAAAAATAAACGTTTTTAGTATTATTTTATGAAGTGTCTCATGATTTTATATTAATCTTTATATTTTACACTATTTCTTTTAAACAAATGTGTTTATTATACACATATTTATCTATTATTCATATTTTATCATCTTGACTTTTCATTGCTTATCTTTTCTTTTATTGATTGCTTTGGATTGTTCTTTGACAATATGCCTGGTGTAACAACAACTAACTGAAACAAACTGCTACCAGTGCCTTGACCTCCTGAACATCGAATGCAGTTCCAAGGACACATTTTCCGAGAGGGCGTTCCTCTACAAGTGGTTGGTTGGAACAAACCAGAGACTAGGAAATGCTGGCATAGCAGTAACGAGGAATCCACGGACAAGACCTGCGCCAGACAATAAAGAAACATGAGGGACCGCAGAACGCTGCAGCCATTGACAATGGATCGGGAGAAAAGACCCCAACTAGACCCCAAGATATTAGAGACACACACCCAGGTCTGATCAGCCTGTGGTGGATCTGCCTTAGCAGAGGGTGTCTTGTGAATAAAAGGGAGAAACACCCAAAGGTACTAAGGCACATAACTGATGATACATGCTTTAACATCCACTGGTGGTTAGAAAGTTACTGTATCACCAAAGTAGTGCAGAAGACTTTAAAAAGTAAAAGGGAAATTGTCCTATGTTATTAAAATAATGTTTTGTCCTTTTTTAAGTATTTTGAATTGCATTCGAATCATTTAAATGGTGCTGTGTATAAAGTTTGATTGATTGATGTCCAATGGGAAAGAAGGCAGACATTAACCTGAGATAAAAATCAGTCACCTACACCTGGAGGAAGTCAGGAAACTAAACAGGATAATATAGTGTATTGCACTATATAGTACCCTGATGTTGCATCACCCTTCCTGAACAGATGTCTGTACGAATCAACTTTGCACTTCTCCACAAACATTTTTTGCTGCCGATTCTGCACAGTCAGAGGAATGAGCCTAGATGGCACAGCCGACGCTCGGTGTCAGGACCAGGCATGAACGCCTCGTGCATTCTAGAGGCTCTGCAGAGAGACGAACTCAGTCTCTGACATAATTTGTTGCCGTTTGATGTGAAATGAATTGAGGAGCTTGATCACACAGTCGGTATCCCTCCTTGGCATCGCTTCTTTCAGCCTGCACCCTCCCACCCCCCCGTCGGGACACGCTCTGCTTCATGGCAATCAGCAGATGCACCATATTGGCCCTGGCCTTTTTTTATTATTTGATTTGATCTGTGACATGTTGCACTGCAGGGTTTCAAAAACACCAGAGGATTGTGGGACTGATGTTCAACGTTAGAAAATTATTTGGGTCACCGTGTTATGCAAGTGGTGCCAGATAGTCGCTGTCATGCGGCTTTTTATCGCTGCGATCGGAGAACTCACCTGAGCTGGATTTACCAGACAGACAGAGTGTATTTAATATGAAATAACATGAAACTGTTCATCCATTTGAGCTACTGGAGCTGCCACAATATGTTACGACAGAGTAGGCTTACGGATACAGAATCGAACAGCAAAACCAAAATATAAAAAAGGCAATAATAGTAAGGGAATTGGAAACAGAAAGCAATAAGGCAATAAAAATAAGCCAGATTTACTAAGTACACTCTAAAGTGTGTGGGAGAAATGGACTGAAACGCTGCAGAACAAACTATTGGATACATATCAGTGGTGTTCACATAACAGTTAAAATAATAATGTTCACTTTGAAGGAAAATTGAAAACATTCTACAGCTAATTGCTAACACATGAATATTTGTTCTGTTCTCTCTGTGGCATAGCAGGTCAACATCTCATTTAAACAATAATGTGAAATGATATTGAGTCTATAAAGTGTTAATTTTGAAGGTCTACAGTTCCCAGGGCTGCAGTATTTGGTGTAGATGCAGACGGCTTTATCACTGCTGGGAAGAATAATCAGTGTCGTTAATGTCCATTCATTTAGCACTTTATCACTTCTACTGTAGACATGTTTATCCTGTTAGTTGTTACAAACCCTGGTTGGGTGATTCATGTTTATCACCTGAATGATGTCCTATACAGCCAAGGCCTCTTGCTTGTAAGATTTGAAAAGAAACAAATGAATTATCTGATATTTCAATTTGCATTATTGATGCTGTATAATATTGTTCTTGGTGATGAGCCACACACAGGTAGACAGTGCAAATGAACTATTCAGTTAGTTCCCTGTACATCTGGGTGTGGGGCACCTGCCTCGCAGTGGAAAGAGCAGCTTTTGAATACACTTTTAACCATTATTCATGAAGCAAATTAGTTTTCATTATTACAATAAATCCATACATGAGGATTTTTTAAAATTATTTTAATTAATTGTTTTATTCTACCCTGTACATTATCCAACATTATTATTTTCACTGTCCAACCTTTAAAATGTGCCTGTATCTGGGGGGCCCTATACGTTACATGCGTAGTGATGTCATTGCTGCCAGTTTTGGATCAAACAAACCTGATGATCCTGGTCTGTGGTCCAAGACTCTCAGTAGCAAGCAATACATTGGCAACCCTAATTCAGGGAATGATGTATGACTATGGAGGCCCCCTGGTGGCTGTGGGGCCCTAAGCAGCCACTTGATTAGCTTATAGGATGGGCTGGCTCTGCCTGGTTATGGTTTTATCTGCGTTTGATGGTTAGCAGAATAACGGGGACCCAACGAACTTTGGAGTGGAATGGGAACACACAAGCAGATCTTTAACATGGTGAGATGGCGATCTTGTTGTCACTCTCTGCAGACTCCTAGTTTTTTGTTGTTGTTTTGCATCAACCAGACAAAAGCTGTGACAGCTCTGTAGACCTTCCAGAGTGACCAGAACATGTTGCTGCTTCTTTGAGAATGCAATGTTTTTCATTCCATGAGCACCACCAACAAGTGTAGTATTGGCTGGGCAGAAAATTCAGAGATGTTTCAAAACATCAGCCAAACTATCACCGTGGCCCCTAAAGGATTTTTACAATATGCATGACCTTGTTGTTACTTTATTGAGCTTGATGTTCCAAAATATTCCATAGGTTTTTAAAGGTGTCTAAAGAAACCAAAATAATCATTGTTTTCTCAGCTCGATCAAATCAGTAATTTAGGATTGAAAACAGATCCACAAATACCAGCTGCAGTGCCAGAAGAATGCATGGACAAACTGAGAGGGGGCGGAAAAAAACCAAACACGTCAGCTGTTCCCCATTTATAAAATGTGAATGTTTATTAAATGTTGACGAGAACATTAAAACACATTATCAAGATTCAGCAAAAACAATCTATAGTACTTCACCAAAGATGAAAAGAAAAGGAAAACAGAGTTAGTTCTGCGCTGGGAAGGAGGGAAATGGGAGGACTGAGGGCTGGGGAGGTGGACCACGAGTCGGGGGAGGGCAAACAGCGGGGCAATAAAGATGCTGGGGGTCTGGAGCTGCAGAGAGAATTTAGGAGGGATGGAGTGAGCGGGAATTGGCAGCGGAGGCTAAGGCAATTAAGAAGGGTACAGAGTGAGAAAGATAGAAGGTTTGGGGGACCTCTGGGATCGGTCGGGACGGTGCTGATGCACCGTAATGAGCGGGATAACTCGGAATGATTAGAGCCTCAGATTTCACTCTTTTATCACTCCTTCTGTCTGAGACTCAGCAAGCTGCAGAGGCCGCCCCTGCACGAGAACACAGAGAGGGGGCACGGCAAATAAAACTCGTCCCTACAGTTAAACTACGGGGGCGGAGACGGAGTATTAACATATACAATGAGCACAACGTTGTATCGAGGTGAATAAACACTTTGGGGGAGTGGGTTCTCTGGGTGGGGGGAGGGGGTTCGAGCGCAGTTCAACACAGTACCAGAAGTTGGTGTATCCACTCTAATGGGTTCACAATCACAATAAGTAATAGTTCTTTATAATTTTCTCTCTGCTATCAACACAAATGGCAGGGGGGGAGGCAAGTTGTACACAAGCACCATGTTACTTCAAAGTTCTGCAGAGAGACTCACGCTCCCTCCTCTGGCTCATGCACACGGGCATGTACAAACCGAAGCATGTGCATATATGTGTACACACAGAGACACTGTAGACGCACATGTGTGCACACACACACTCACACTCTGTTCAGCGCAGACACACACACACACACACACACACACACTTGCATACGTTCCCAGGCGCAGTCTGACTCCGTCTCCTTAAGAGGCTTCATACATTTTCCCTCTCATCTTAAATCTTCCGACATGATCCCATCTCGACTCTCTGTGCCATAACATCAGCAGGTGTCTGTCACGTGTCTGTGCTTGGATGTCGAGGACCTGTCGAGTAACACAGCCGAGGCTGCGGAGACAGCGACGGGAGATTGTTCCCGAGCAGCGGCGATGACAGAAGAAGTCACAGCTGTTCCCAGTGTCAAGAGGTATTCAGCACAACCCTGCTCATGTGCTACACATTTAAATCGCCGGCAGCTGGCGCGACCCTCTTTAGCACACATTCGGAAAAAAAACTCCCGCTGTTTGCCACAGGACTCTCCGAAAGCCGAGATGTCAGAGAGGTCGCAAAGCATCCGGCGACACAGCTTTTTGTGCCGAGAGGTTCCAAATCCCTCCCATATTGTGCCTCTGTAATATTTGTGCTGTATTGAATGGGCATGTGCTTGAGGCGTAATCATTTTATTCCGTTTTCGCTCGTATTCAGAGCATCGCAGGCGCTACTCCCACCTGTCGCTCAGCTGGAGTAAGGGGAAAAAGTTCTGTAAATACATCTCCTTTCTTTGCTTATGAACTTTTTTCTTATAACCAGGTGGATTTTGTTTAAGTCCATGTGCTTCAGTTCTCTTTGTGTTTTAGCATAGTAAGAAAACAGATTCACATGCTCTAAAAGTCATACACACTGTACAATAAAATCTACAGATATTTTTAAAGCTTTCAGTACATCCAAAAGAAAAACCGATGAAGCTGCAAAAAAGTGGATTCACCGATTTCCAAAAAATAAATGAACAAGAGGGACGGAACATTTCTGGATTTCACTTTTCCGCCAAAGTGTGGTTTTTTTCTTTTTTTCTTCATAACATATTTTCTTTTACTGTCATCTTTTTTTTTTTTTCGCCTTAGGCAATTATTTTTTTTGCAATACTAGAATTCCTACTCAAAAGAAAGAAAAACGACGTGATTGAGAGCGACAGATCTTATTTTACAGCAACTAGTTCTCTTTGCATGACGAGTCAAACTGTGTCACACGAACAAATCCCATAATAATCCCCTGAAAGAGAGAGAGAAAAAAGGTGAGGTACCATTTTCTCAACAGGTCTAATGTAAATAAAATCAAAAAGGGGGTAAATATGAGACGGTGTTTTTGATTAAACATTCTTTCTGTGATCCCGAGGTCTCGTTCTAACGGCTGCCAGCGTCTTACAGGTACATACATTAGAGGCTATGTTATTTTATGTTAATTGGGTGATGGAGAGAGTGAAGGTTCGCCAGCCGTGCTTCATGTTTTCATGTTTAGTCTAAACACTGTAGTTATTCGAGACGCTCCACTGAACCCCCAACAGGAAACTGATAGTTGGGAAAACTTTGTCTATCTCCGCGGCACACACACACACACACAAAGTGCTGGGTTACCATCTGTGAGTGCTGCATCACTTGGCCAGTCCTCAGCTGGCAGGCAGATCAGACAGTGCCCAATATGCTCCCTAATGGCCCAAGTCAGATGAACGAGATCCTACGTTGTCCCTTCCTCTTTTTTTTGTTACTCCCTCACTCCTCTTTTTCATCCACATCTCCTACTCCCAACCTCTTCACCCCTCCTCCTCTTCGACTAATTTAACCCTCTTTAAACTGTTTCCTCGTTCTCTCTGCCTCTCATTATCCGAGACCCTGCTCTTCTTCTTCGCTGCCGCCGTGCTGCTGGATAATTGTGACATGTCGTACCACTGCACTGGCCCCTCCTTGCTGCTGAAACACTGCACTTCCTTTTCACTCCCTACCTGTGTTCCTGTTTTTTTTAATGCCATATTTGGAGGCGGCCCTCTCCACTCACAGATTGCAACGGGCAGCGAGACTGAACGACAGTCTAAGTGCCATGTCAGCACAGATGGGAGGTCAGAGTTACATGCCAGGAGGAAATCACTGGTGTGTGATTCTGTAGGGGAGGTTTGGACCACCATGTCAAACTAAGTAAAGCTTGGGCAGTGGACTGTGCGGTGAATGGAACGATCTAAAAATGAGAGTGTCACGAATACATTATTTTCTTTTTTAAAGAAAGGGAGCAGGGGGAAGGATTGAGGCAGCCAGCATGACTTCTATAGCTGAGTGATGGAGGAAGAAGGGCAAGAAGGATGAGCAAAAAACAGCAACTAAACTCAAAGAGGTATGTTTTAGTGTCGAAAACAATATCAAGACAAATTATTCTGCCTATAGCTGTCTGGTTTGTAAGGTTTCAAAAATGTATTTTTTTCTCCTCTCTTTCTCAGTGTCATTTCTTTTCAGTGTCGCGGGTGGGCCGTATCTTCATCTCAGAGAATTTGAGGGAGTACTGCCAGCCCGTCCAGGAGGACCATTCGATGCCGTCTGCATAGGACGTGTGCTGGCCGCGCAGGTACTGGCCGTTAAGGTTGGAGGTGTGGCAGTTGCGGTACCACCAGGCACCGTGGTAGAAGGAGGCGCAGTTGTTCTCCGAGTGGTCGTTGTCCCTGTCTTTAGTGGTGAACTTCATCCCGTTGTGCTTCAGTAGAGAGTCACCTAGGGCGGGGAAAAAAAATTGCACAACGAATTTTTAAGATGTGAAAAGAAAGGATATAACACGCTGAATAAAAACTTACTCAAACACATGCTTAGTCCTGAACTGTATCTCTAACAATGCAATGCGTCTTACAGCGAATCGCTATGTATTTTATCAGTCACATGTTTTGAAAACACTATCATGGATGAGAGCTCTAAAGGGAAGTATGTAAACCTTGCAACCAGTAGCAAAGGCAGAAACCAGTAATTAGACATATCCACAAATTGATTAAATTCACAATGGCATAGGACCTTTCAATTAATCATTCCTATAAAGAGAGGGCCGAGGATGGAAGAAATAAAATAAAACTCTGCAGTTCTCCGGAGTATCGAGTCTCATTATCTAATGCAGGAGGTCAGAAAGCATGGTAGCCAATTTATCAAAGGTTCTGTTGTGACCTTTTTGTCTTCCTCTTTTTGATAATTCGCACCCCCACCCGTGACTTCTTCAGAATGTGTGTCCGTCAGTGAGCGGATGGAAATGTAATAAGAGAACAGAAAACAAAAATATAATCACATGTGTCGACTTCATACTTGCATCTTTTTCCATATTTTTCTAGCCACAGAAACAAATTATACATACTAGCCAATGAGGGGGGGCGGTCCTTTCTTGCAACCTGTAATTGTGATTATGACAGTGATGTAAGACCACTGCAGGAATGCGGCACACACGCAAGTTGCATCCCCTTAAGTGTCTTTAATCACGGCCTGCACGGTGAGACTGATCTGCACAATCAAACAGCCGAGCCGAAAAGATCACTTAATAAGGATTTGTCACCGGCAAATTCTCTACGTCGATAAGTGATTTAGAAGCCGGTGCTCAGAGGTGCTCGCAGGTATAGGGGAAGCAGCGTCCGCGGTGGACAGACACTGCGGTAAAGATTTCGGCAAATGGATGTTGAGAGAGCTCATAATGTTCAGTAAACTCCCCATACCTCCCCTGCGCTGTCCGTGCCCTGCTTTCTTCATGAAGCCGGCCTCACACTGTGACCAGAAGTGGAAAGAAGGATAAAGCTGAGAGCGGAATGAGAGACGGCTCACTAGCCATCAGGTGCTGGCTAACAGCTTGTCAGGGCATCAAACAATCCCTAATTGCCCAGGATGTGGCCGGCCAGCACCTTAGCCTCTCTCTCTGTCTTACTCTGCTCTCCATTTGGCATTACCATGGCAACCAGACGGCAGGAAAGAATAATCTGACAGATACGTCTGATATTCATGTTGTGTGCTGGTCGGCATTAGGAGAAAAAGAGATAGTGGGGGAGGGGAAGAGGAGGAAAATGGAAGGGCTCAAGGATGTAGAAAAGAGGAAACAATAAAAAGGGAAACACTTAAACGCTTAAAAGACTCCGGATGTCACCTCAGTGGCCGGGGGCAGGCGGCCTCCTTTGTTGCCCATTAAGATCCAGCTGCTCCCAAACCGAATGAGCACCTGTCAGCTGATCGCAGAGCGGCCACAGCAGAGTTCTACTAATAATAATAATAACAGGAGCCGAGGGAGCTGAAGTGAGCGTCCTGAGAGAGTTTCAGTTCCCTTAATTCGGCTGTGAACGCGTAACAAGCGGATGGGTTCAAGGTGGATGGGTTCAAAAACAGGCCGGGAGGACTTTTTTTTAGCAGAGACTGTGTTTAGGCAACAAAACAAAAATTGCAAACACATCAAACACATTTTTCTCTTCCCCCTCTGGTTTCCTTTATTCATTTTGTGTGCCTCCTCTGTCCCTGAGTCACCTCTGTCCTCATATTTACGTACCTCTGCCTGCCTTCTGCTCCTCTCCCCTCACACCTGTCCCCTCCATTCCTCCATCCCAGCTACTTCCAGCTACTCCCTCCTTCCTCCCTTTTACCGCCGCTGCTCCATATCTCATATCTGTCCCCATTCTCTCTCACAGCAGAGCTCCCAATAGGTCCTCTAAATTGCTTCTTCATTTCAATGGGATGGGGTTTTTTTTGTTTACGCTGCAGGTCAAAACCGTGCAATTAATTGGTTGTAATTGAATCAAGGTAACGTGGAGCTGCCGTGGATCTGACGGTTTGGGGAGCAGAGACTCAGACACTAGCGGCCCCTCTGTCTCCGTGCTTTAACAAGTGGACCGAGATAGTGCACTGTAAAAATAACATACTATTATTTTAGTGGGTGGCAGCATGTGCTGGAAGTTGACGTAAAGGTTACCCCACTGTTGTGACTTGGGTGTTCACAATTGGGTTAAATGAAAAAAAGAAGGCAAAAAAAACCCAGACTAATAAGAGTATCAGCAAAAAACAATCCTTGCAAGCAAAGTTTAACTAGTTCACAGAGTGTGTGCACATACCTGCGTTTCCAGAATAGTCTCCCACAGTCAAAGGGTATCCGTCATCATCAGCGTCCACCGAGAAGAGGCCCACCCCGAAAGTGGCGTACTGGGCGTATGCGGTGCTGTTTTCAAAGTCCTCCAAGTCGATACGCAGCTCATAGTTGCCCTGGATGGACAGGGCATGGATCTGCTTCAGCCCTGCAGGAAGAAACAAGACACAGACTAAAACACAATCCTTCGCAAAGTACCACCATTGTTCTCGGCAAACAATATAAAGCTATTTCAGAAGCCTCTCAGCACCGCACATTTTCTGGAAATAAGACGTAATATAGTTTTTGGTCCATTTAGAGTCTCCCCTTGCATGTGTAAGGTTTCTTGCCAAAACAAGATTAGAGTTTTGAAAATTGTGCAGAGTGTCTGATGCTCACACTGGACTTTGCAATGAGGATGGAGAGACCAGCTGAATGCACAGAATTTATTAAATGTAAAATGAAGTAATGACTTTAAAAAAAAAAGTTGATTTCACACTGACACATAGTTGGAACCAGGAATCTACAGTTTTCTGTAAAATGTTTTTATTGATCTCCCAATACTAGATATGTGTAAAAGTCCTGGGCATAGTCTGTACAGGCACATACAAATGTGACGCTTCTCCAGTCCACCCATTCTCTAGAGATGAAGACAGCCATCTTTGTCAATTGGAGCCAGTGTCTACACAGGGCCATTTTAAGATGCCATTTTACCACAATATAACATCTCATAACTTGCTAAAACTTAAAAAGTGGCACTTGGACACACGTCAGTGTGATACTACCTAAAATGACAGAAACCATCTTTAAGAAAAAATGATTTGATGTTTTCTATAACTTTTTCGTTTGCCCCCCTTCCCATCCAACTTGGAGGATTTTATGACCTATACTACATCCTGCCACCAGGTGATGCTGGAGATTCTGTGGCTTCACTTGTGTCATGTCGTCCATCTTTATATAAGGTCCTGGATCTTGGTCATTATGTTGTAAATATGAATATGTAGCCTATTTATGTCAAACAAAATAACAAAATTGCATTAAGTGATGATTGTAGATTGTGGATTTGTGGTGCTTTCATCTTTCTATGTCAAGGTGTCAAGGTTAAGAGGAGATGCCGTAAAATTGAAGCTACATGAGGTGAGAGTACAGTTATTCATAAAAAAATAAATAATATCTCAAGGTTACCTGTTTTATTGTGAAGTTAAAATCGTTAAAAATTTTAAAGAGAAAAACAACCAGAAAGCTTGAATGGATTCATGGACCAGCAGGGCTTCACAGTTTCACCCAGAGGAGAAGCTACTTATACTCATGTCTGGGTTATTGCCCTTGGCGTCCGCGAACATTAAAGACTGTGACCTGACTTGATATCAAAGTTACAGTTTTTAATATTGAAGAGAGAATTTTAAAATTTAACCGCGAGGTCAACAACATCCGTGGCCTCCTGATAATGAACCTACACAGAACTTGACTCTTTCACTGTAGCAATGTGAGAGTTTTCACTTTTCCCTTCAGGTCAGTTCAGGAGAAAGAGAGAGCAAAAAAACTGTTTTCATAAACCAGCGAGGTCAGGACTCAGAAGGCTGATATAATATACTCCATTTAAAAGAGAGGGCTAATGGGGTTGGAGTCGTCATTATTACAATTTCTCTATAGCAGGAATGGATGAAATAATTGTGGGAAAGAGTTATATGGTTTTGCAGCTGAAAGTTATTTGTTGTGTATAAAAAGATTTGGTCAGTGACACATCTAAAAGTCCCTATTAACCTCTGATTTTATGCTTATGATTAAGAGTCAGGGCCAAGCTCATCAATGCCCACAGTTAGCCACGACTAGAAGGATTACCTTTGATTAAACCTCATTTCCATCATCATCATAGAACCATTAAACCCTAAACGCTTTCTTTTCGTCTTTCGGAGAAGAGTTTGTTTTCTCTTTCCAATCCCTGATTGTGTGTTTCTGCTCGGGGTAATCACTTCTGGAGCCCATTTCGTAAATGAGACACTTTTTTCCTCCCCAATCTTTGCTAAAGCGCGTGGTCTTTCAGTTTGAGAGGAGGGCGTTTTGATTTCACGATTCAAGATTTTGAAATGCTCGCACTCAAATAACCCTTTCTTGTGCTTCGATTTCCTGCGCTCCAGATTCAGTGCTCCTGTGAAAGGCCCCTATAAATAAAGTATATCATTATATTATTAGTGTTGTTACTAATCGCATATAGATCTTGAGTCTTGATGTGGCTAAAAGACCCAAATATCAATGTTTCATTTGCAAAAAGGGTTTTACAATTATTAAAAACTGAATCAATAAGTCCTGTTCTCAAACTGAAAGACCATGCGCTTGAGTAAAGAGAAGAAAAAACCCGGTAGACACTCTGACAGTTTCCATCCACCTGTCTCAACTCTGAACGATTCCAGCTTGCCATCTCTTCATTGCAATGCCCCCGAACCGATCCTTTAATTGTTCCTCAATCCTTTAGAATGAGCGTACGAGACAGAAAGCGCCAGAGGCTTCCATGCCGTCTTCCTTGCCCCCTCCTGCTCTGCGTTTGCCCCTGCTGTGTCGGAGTGATGGCTCTTCCCAGGGCAACTTTTCCTCTACTGGGTTGATCAAAGCTACAAAGAGGAATAGTGTGTCAGGCGGAGAGGAGCAGGGGAGGAACTCCTCAACCTGGGCCTGCTTTAAAAAACAACGCAGGAAGACAAACAAAAGTAAAACTCTGCTTCAAGACTCTGTTAACCAGCCTTTCTCCCGTGCTTACAAGTGCACTCCATGCATCTGCCGCGTTTGTTTGGGAGACAAAAAGCGTCGCTATTTGAAAGCGCACATTGATGGAGAAGTTTCAAAGGCTTCCTGGTTAAAAAAACGAGTCTCGGCTTCTTCGACGCATGTTGAGGGAGCTGCAGGCTGCAGTCGCTGGCTGAAGGGTTTGTTTTACTCTCCTTTAATGTGAGTGGGAATCGAGCATGAAAGCGGCTGCACCACAGGAAGGAAGGTGTTTTAATGGACTTGTACACCCAGTCAGTTTACTACCAACCACAATCATCACCAAATGAACGCGTTTAAAGCTGGCAAACCTGTAACTTGCTTCGCCTAATGGGAATTCCATCATGGTCGAGAGTGCCACTCAGAGAGCACATTGTCTAAAGTTTAGGGCTAATTTGACGTCAAGCACAGCTGAAAGAATCCATTACTATCCAGAAACAGGCCGAGCCCGGGCACGGTCGATTTCGCTGTTTTCAATAAGAATCTGAGGAATACACAGGTGACTCAGGCCAGTGTGCAGCTAATTCCTGCACAGGAACATAAATACTCCCGTGCATCCCATTTTCATGTGCATTCACAGAAACAGAGGCGTTGTCGCTCGCAGAAATAGTTTCGGTGTCATAGGCCTTTGAGAGAAAGTATCAATCCACACAAACACCTCAGGGAAAAGTGCCCTGGAGTGATTTGACAAACTTCAAACGACAGACTTGTTTTCTCTTTCAGGAGAGGAAAAAAAAAATATACCAGATGCAACACAACTCTATTTAAAGAGTCTGTGGCTTCAAACTGTATTTACATAACTTTAATTCACTCCCTAATTAAAGCCCCAGAGAATCTCAGTGAGACTCTAACTCAGAATAATTAAAGAGGAAGATAAGTGAAATAACAACAGAGACTACTTTGGTTAAAATCTAAATGCTCAGGTGTAACTCTCTGTTAATTAAATGCTATTGTTAGGTTATTTAAAATGGGAGTTCTAATACAAGGGAGAATTTTAAGGTGTTTTGCTGCAGTATTAACATGCTGATTGCTCCGCTGGGGAGAGACTCTTCCCTCTTATTGCTGATTTGCCGTTAAATAGGAGCTTAGCTGAAAGCCGAGAAAAAACTTCTCTCCTCCTACACACTTTAGATGAGCAGTTAGGGTGCGCTTTCTTCACACTCTTCAATCGGACTATAGGTTCATTTCCACGGCCATTTTTTGTCTTGTATTTAAATCTCTGGCAGGTCGTTATTATCATTCTAATATTGCATATTTTCATACTTTGAAAGTATTGCTTTCAAGAGGGGCTTTTCCACCTGGAAATCAAGCCATACAGAGGCAATAAATATTGGTACGTGCGTGTAATCTCACGTTCAAAGTGCTTGAGCAAAATTCAAAGCAACACTCCCACATCCCACTGGCCTCTAGGTGGTGATTCAATCTTTTAGGCGACATGTTCGAGCGATCGGTCTATTTATCTTATGACCTGAGGTGGATATGAACCAGGGGTGCTGCCGCTCTAACAAATACACCAAACTCCTTTTTAGATTTCATCATATTCAAAAAGATTCCTCTTAGAATATTGGAGATGAATCTAAAACATTTTGAACTGATCGAGAGTTGAACTTGCTGGACCTCATTTTCACATTTCTCACCCGCTCACCATAGTTGCATAGAGCAAGACGTTCGGGGTGAGGAGTGGAAAAAAGGAGTGCCGCCATTTCTTTATACCAAGGCAGTGAACCATCAAACTAATTTTGAAGCTTATTTTCAGGTAAAGAAGTTGCTTTAAGATTCATTATTGCCATTATACTCCTGCAGATAACAAACATGCAATAGCAGTCCCTGCGATTTAGAAAATGGCATAAAAATATTGGAAAAAGAATTAAAGAAAACACTACAGGGATAGAAATATCCATCCATCCATGATCTATGCTGCTTATCCTTTGAGGGATGCAAGAGGGCTAAACCCAGGGACAAGCAGTCATTACATTCTCTAATAAACCTAACCCCAATGTGTAGGCACCATAGAAACATACAACCGTGAAATTCTAAAAGAACAGAAAAAATAACACATTTGTATAAATACTTTAAAACTTGATACACCTCACCATCAATGTTAGACACTGTCTTCTCATCAATTGTAAATAAGTTGTAAATATTATTTTATTCATGTGATCAGTTACACATCTATTTTTTTAAATGTAGTTTTTCCTCACTCTTGCTGAGGGTTAGGGGCAAAGGATGTTGCACCCTGTTAAGCCCTATCAGACAAACTGTGATTCGTGAATATGGGCCATACAAACAAACACTTGATTGATTGATTGAGCCTGGTTCAATAGCAACCATCTGTAACGGACACTGCAAAGCAAACATACCTGTCATACCTGCCATTCCGTTGGCTAGGAAATATAAACAGGGTAATTCAACAAGCAATCCAAGACTGAGAGCAAAAATATGAGAAGTGTTTGCGAGCTGAACAGAATCAGCCTGTGCGCGAGGGACTCAAACTGAAGCACGGGGACATTTGTGCTGGAACAGTATATCTGAGTGCAGACATACCAGGTTAGAGCAGAAGTAAAGCAAATCTGCACGCAAGCTGGGGCTATTTGAGAGAGAGGGCAGGGTCTGGAGGGACGGGGCTGCAAAAATCTGAATGTGAAATGTGGAAATAATGCTTCTCAAAATGAAAGGCTTGAATAAAGATGGGAAGAGAAACTAAATGTGCCGTCCCCACACGATGTGCATTTACACACAGAGTTGGAACAGTGATGTTGTATAACAAATTGTGAAATAAAATGACTGCTGCTTGTTTTTAAGTTACAGTTACAGTGGGGGAAATAATTTATACGTGTAGCTACAAATAACTGTTTGGTGTAAACCCTGATAGTGTTATCTTTAAATAGATAATCACAAATTGGATGCAAAACAAGTCAATGATAATTAGTCAATGTCATCAGCAGAAGAAGATAAATAATACTGGCAAAATCAGCATCTCATTATGAGCGATCGATGTGTTTACTGATAAAAAAAATCGCATTTAGAGTGAACCTGATTAACAAGCACACTGATGGGACGGAAATCTTTACCCATTTTTTTCCCATTAAATCATCGGTGTCGTAACAGTCTCCTTCAGCATGTTTGCTTTAACAGCGGAGCAGTGAGGTTGACGTGTGCAGCTGCCTTCCAGAAGCATAACCTTCATCACGTCCATTCTTATGGATATTAGCATTTCAGGTCCCACACAGGAAAAGCAGACTATTAAATGTAGAACACACTAATGCATGTGGGAGCAAAGTGTTTCTTCTCTCTGGTGATAAATCTGCGAAAAAAGGACACCAAAAATAATATATATATCTGCAATTACCTCATTAAAACTAGGTCATGGTGATCCATAACTCATTTTCACTGTTCTGAGGTCTACAGGAAGGAGGACAACTCCAACTTGTTCAGATCATGAAGATGGTAATTTGTATCTTTTATTCGTTCTGAGAGAAATGTTTTGTTCTCCAGAATTAGAAAGAAACAATGGCTGTGCGCTCTCCCTGACATTGATTAAAGCATTACCACCAGAGATTCCGTCTCTTTATATATGATTTTACAGCTAATGAGACTGACATCAATGACTTGATTAAAAATGTAGAGGACTTCTGCGAGATGTCTCTGTGATGCTGCTAAAAGGCCTTAATATTAATGATTTATTTGCTTTTATTTGAAAAGTATGTAGGGGGGGATGTATTGGATGCTTTTAAGGGACAGGTTGCAGTCCTGTACTCGGAGTCTCTGCGAAGCTCTAAGGGCCATAAAGGAAAAGAATAAAAAACAGATCTATAAAAACCAACAGAGAAATGATTACACTTCTCTCTGCCGCTTGTGACATTTCTTGAAGTTAATTATTCATCATGCTTTTCTCCCTCTGTTGCTGGGGGGCAGCTCCTGAGACTGTTTCAGCTGAAAAAAGGAGAAAAGCAGCAGCACTCTTCTTTCTCCTCCTCCCATCATAACTCATCCGCTTTTCTTCGTTTTGTATGGTTTCTCTTCTCCTTCCTCTTTTCTCTCTATCCCTTCCTCTCGCTTTATCTTCCTGTCAAGCAGTTTTACTCAACAGAGATTGTGGACAGGCAAGGAATATGAACGGTGACCGACTATTTCCGTAGCCGCGGAGACGGCCGCCGTGCTCTTTGCCACTGGGTGCCAGGCTGGTTGAGTGGGACAGCGAACATGCGTCCGCTGAAATGCTCGCTGTCGCCTGCTCTCAGGGAACAGAAGAGGCTTGCTATCGTCGGCTCGCCTCTTGTCATCAAAAGATAGGCGCACAGGGAGAAAAAGAGAGACAGGTGTGTGCTGAACTCTCTGGCTTGCTGCTCCCCCGGAGCCATCTGTGACATTTCGTGGGACAAAAAGCAAAAGAATTTTAAGATTAACTGTCACAACTCTGACGGGTCTGTGCCCGTTTGCGAGTTTCCTCCTCCAAGTTCATATTCAAGACTTTTCCAAGGAGCAGTTGTGATATGTTTTTCAGCATGTATATAGCGAATAATTTTTTAATGTTGGCTATCGGCAGAGGTTGTAAAAGTGCACACATTCTTTACCCAAGTAGAAGTACAGATACTTAAACAAAAAGTCTCAAGTAAAAGCATAAAAGTACAGGTTCTGAAATGCACTTAAAGTATAAAAGTTACAAGTTTTATTCCGGTTGCATCTGTGCAGAGAAAGGGACACATGTCACATTAATATAGTTCAAAGACAATTTAATTTGAACCACTCTTATTTAAAATCAAATTTTAAATAGTATTCTAAAAACAGGGATTAAAGAAAGAGATTTTTGAGCATGTAAAAGTGTCCAGGAGGAACTGTGTGCAATGAACTGAATGAAGTATTCTTAATTTAAGGCCAGGGATGAAACATTAGCTGCTCTGCTTCGTTGTAGACGTCTTTACTTTCTTCCATGTTGTTCCTCCTTGTCACTGACATATGCACTGCGCCTCTTCTTTTCACTTGAGTCTCCCTCTCGAGACTGTTTCGTCTTGATACGCCCTTACGTGTTACGTATGTTGCGCTTGATATGCACTGATGGATACAGAACAGGGAATTGTCTTTTCTGTGTTTCCGTCCATTTAGGTTAAAATCTGTCCTCATGTTGGAAAGGCGGTGCTCGATGATGCAAAATAAAAAAAATATGAATAATTCCCCTCGACTGCATCGAAACAAAAGTAAAGTACAGATGCTTGTGTTAAAATGTATGGAGTAAAAGTTGTCAGTTAAATAAATACTCATGTTAAGAACAGATGCCTTAAATATCTGAAAGCAATATAAGTACTGTAACAAGGTATTCATACTACTTCCTCCCACAGGCTCTAGGGAGGGATATAGTATCTTTTAGATACATGTTTTGTTGCTATGCTGTAAGCTTCTGTAAACTTTGATCATACCCACTCACCTCACACTATGAATGGTGACTGTGTCAAATGAGAGCTTTTTGGGGCTTTGTTGAGTTGACACTCTCAAGTAACCTGTGTTTGAGTGAACAAGTGGCTGATTCTACACTATTCAACACCGAGCACAGAATATTCTTAAAGTGAGAGAACATTTCAGCAGAACTATTTATTCAGCAGCAAACACACGGCGCCGCTCCCCAGGCTGAGTCTACCTTGGGAATAATGATCTCGGGGATGTTTGTTCACTTTGCCCACAGCACCCTCATTACTGCTCTCAGGAGTCACTCGTTTCATCTTTGGAGATAGAGACATTTTTACGATATATTATTAATACATATTGTTTCCTTTGAATCCTTATGGGTTTCTGAGCAGACAAAAGCTTGCCGAGCCTCACATTTCAGACCGTTCTTTCACCGCATTAAATCCAGCAGCTTCAGGAGTCGTCTCCCAGTGCCGCAGACGGAGCATGACTGCAGGTGTGGAGATGCTGCCTCTGTGGACGTGATGAATGGCGTGTGGGATGACAGGGCGAGGAAGGAATTATACAACTAATCTGTGACTCTTTCCTCTGGCAACCTCACCGCACACAGAGATTACAGCTATAATTGCGGCATTATCTGAATCCAAGTCTAGGTTCGGGCTTGTGTGCTTTTATTATTTCATGGTCAAGGGTCATGTTTAAGTGCAGAGTGTGACAAAGTTCTGCAGGATAACAAAAGCAGAAAGTAGACTGAAAGCACAGCTGTGTCTGTGGCAGTCCAATTGGACTATTAAAGTGATGGAGAGGGACAGCCAGCAGAGACAAAGTTATTATGGTGGTGTTCTAATGTAAGCTATAATTAAATGTTAATCCTCCATGAAACCTGTGTATACACTGTACTCTTACAAGTCTGCAGGGACAAACTCTGTCTGCAATAAAAGTCTTTTAAGGGGATATTACTTTATATATTTTTTCCTTTCTAAATAGAATTTTGAAGCTGCAGTTGTGCATAAGAATGGGTTTTCAGGTGTTGCTATATAGCAATTTGTCTAAAAAGTAAATGCACATTGGTTGTTTTGTTGCTGCTGTGCTTTTATTTTTAAATGTGGTGAACTGGGGTCAGAGGATTGTGTTGACTACTCGACAAACCTCGGAAATAGCCGACCTGTTAAGTATGAAAAAATAGCAGTTGAGTAAATAATTCAAACTGTATATAAAAAAGCAAATAAAGTTTGAACATTGAGTATAAACTTCTAATTGCAGATATACCAGGTAGGATGAACACAAAGTTTTCTGACCTCACTCTACAACATATACCATTTATTAAAACCCCTGCACACAAGGTCCGGCACACAAGCAATAAAAAGTGTTTCCCATCTTAAACTTATATTAAAACATTTATCTGGCTTTTTCATCCATTTATTCATTATGTTTTAACTATTTAATCTGTTTATTCATTACTTAACTTTTCTCTAATATTTCCATCCATCAAAATTGAATCAGTTTCTTTATTGTAAACATTTATCAGTTACATTTAGCAAACAGCTTGAACTGTTCATTTTTCATCGGCATATATCTTTTTCAACCATTTCCGCGCTGCCCATTAGAGATTTCTCTTTGTTGAACTAGCCTCCATGAATTCTCAATTACAACATGTGGAATTCATGTGTTACAGCCGGCTCAATATGCCGATATACATTTCATTAAAAGAAAATCATGATTTCAAATATGTCGAGCCGCTCCACAGTCTTTTCCTGTAGCCTCTGGCAACCGCAGATTGAAATCCCCCCGGGGGTGTGAGTCCTCCTTGCTGACTATCACCGCTGTAAGGCACAGGCATAAACTAAGTTCTTGGCTTCATTGCTGCAATGACTGAGCTATTTAACATTCACTATGTGTAAAATGTAAACTCAAAGTCCTGGGAGCTATTTAGTTAGTTAGTTACTCTCATATCAGCCAGTCAGATACAGGTCACTGTAAACCTCAATCCTGTGGAACAGACGTAGCTGTGGGCTGTGGGTAACCATGTACTTATTGGACCAGCACTGATTTAGTGGGTGCATCACAGCGTGCAATATTTAGGGATGTACGTGAACCGCAGCCAGTTATAGTACGATTAAATTAGAGAGAATCTATGGACGTGTCAGTGTTTTTTTTTTCTCTGATCTTTCCAAATGATGAGGTGTCCGTGAATACACCACGTCTGTGCTCGGAGTTCTCTCATTGCCAGCTCGCTAAAATCTCCCCGCCAGCTGTCACTCTCCTCTCTGTCGTATCACATCTCCCAGTAGCTACTCATCTGAAATAAATGAGTACCAGTTGCTTAGTGTCTCATCACTGCTGCCGACGTGACCTCCCAATGAGACGCGGAGGAAGTCGCATGTTTGCTCATGTCGCCTTTAATGAAGTTTGAGTGATGGGATCTCATGTTTGTATGTTAAACCTGCAGCTTGTTCTCCTCATATTCCTTTTTACATTCTTACATTTATTAATGAATAGATAGAGCGAGAGGCAGGGGTTCACTTTCCCAAAATGTCTTCACATCATAAGGTCTGAGCTCAAATTGGTCCTTACAAAAATTTAAGTATAAGTCCACATACAGTGTAACAGATTGAAAGTTCAACGCACAATGTGTTATAAATATGTAACTTCATCACTGACGTCCTCTCATTGTTTCACCGTTAAAGTCCACAGAAATTCCTCATGTATCGAGGTTTCCGTTATAATAAACTATGCATAAAACATTGCCTTAGCTCTAAGAATAATTCATGCAGACATAATTGAGCACAGAAGAGGAAGTCAAAGTGTCTGCTATCACTATGCAGTTGACAGTGATTACTGATGGTAATAATACTGCAAGTGCCGCACGGAGTCACATGTTGAAAATTGTTTAGCTAAGTTAATTATGCATTTTGAAGGCACAAGTGTATAATGATGGGATACTGGTGGTTTTCATATTTTCCAGGTGCAAATAAGTACTTAGATCTTTTCTAATGGTGTTATTCTGAGTGGGTGAATTTGAAAGGAGAGTTGCTGAAATGTGCGCTGCATGTGTTGGCACTTGGTGTTGTCACGGAGCATGTTTAAACATTTCCTCCAAGCTTTGATTTCTCCAAGCACTTCACTAGTGCACCTCATAATTAGAGTCTATTTGAACATGCTTCAATGACAGCATGTGTGTCTGTAATTGTGTTGAATATTATGCTATTGTTCTACTTCAGACGCTCTTCAAAAGCAGCAGCATGACAGGAAGAAATCCTCCAAACTGCTGCTCAACTCTAAGCCCCAGCCAAGCTACAGCTCTTTTGTCCCACTTCAACTACACTCATTTGATAATGATAAGAAGAGCAGGTGAGACACGAGTGACACAACAAATTTGAACCTCTGAAGTCGTACAGATTAAAATTCCGGTCAGCATCACGAAAGATTAATTCATCGAATGCTAGATGGCTCAGATAGATGTCAATATAAGATGTCAGGTTTGCTTTCAACTTCACGTCTCTATGGAACTATAATGCTTCCAAATACCATCCACCAGGCAAAATAAAGGAGGGGATTTAGCTCAAGTGGCAGGATTAGAGTCATGAAAGGCATGAGAGAGGAGAATGAGAGCCAACAAGCCATCACATCAGATATCATCAGAAATTAACCTTTGGGGTGGAAAGACTGAGTGAAGTGCGGTCGAATGGAGATACAGGGTAGGAAAGTGGAGATGTGAAAGAGAGCCAGGTCGATAAATGCTGAGAGCGTTGGCAGGCCTGCGAGGCTGTAATTCACGGAGAAGACCATATTAATATTTAGAGGTGCTCTCAGGTAAAACAAAATGAGCGGAGCGGCCCCATCTTGATGGGAAGGACTGGCAAAAGACACTAGGTCTGCAGCAGTCACTCAGACACAAGGCATCAGGTTTGAGCAGTAGATGAAACAATTATTTAAGAGATTAAATAAATAAGCATGGAACAACTTAATATTAACAAAGGGCCTCAGCATAGGGGCAGCTATGACTCAGGGGGTAGAGCAGGTTGTCCTCTAAACAGAAGGTTTTTCATTCCACGTGCCGAAGTGTCCTTGGGCAAGATAGTGAACTAAATTGCCCCTGACGGCTGCGCCGGCAGTGTATGAATGATGTGTGATAAAGAAAGTGCTGCACATAGATCCACTGCATGAATGTGTGTGTGAATAAGGGGATTGCAAAACTGTAGTGTAAAGCAGTTTGAGTGGTCATCAAGACTAGAAAAAGCTTGATTTGAATACAGACTATATACCATGACCAATCCAAAAGGGAACCAAGAACAGTCATATCCTAAAAAAAATGTCACCAAAACAAACAGATCACATCGCAGTCCCAGCATGATGCCATTAATTCAGCAATTGTTGGAGTAGCTAGTAGGTTTGCTATGCAGATGGTTGGTCGGTCCATATCTTCGATCCAGGACTGAAATATCTCTTTATGGACTACCATGAAATTTCATGCAGACAATAATGAACCCTACGGACTTGCCCTTTCCTCTAGTCCCACCATGAGGTTGACATTTTTCGGTGTAACTAATGTCTTCACAACTATTGGATGGATCGTCAGCTCTACTACTAATCAGCTAATGACTTTCCGTTCGCTCGACTTCATAGTTAATACTGTCTTTCCTGGGATATTCACTTTTGCCCCTTTCCCTCATTATTATTCACAGCATGAACCAAGCTGATAGAGAACTTGGATCCACTTGGGCATCAGACATTTTACCACACAGACCTGACATCCGCTGCAGTAGAACTGCACCCAGCCCAAGCCTGACTAGACTGAACTGAATTTGCTGCTGGGCCAGGTCCTGGGAGAAATCAAGAGAGCCTGTAAAGGCCTCTGCCGTGGACCTCCTAATCTGTCCAGATGGATTGAGTCCTAGGGGGTAAAATGGTAAAAATGTGAAATGCATTAACAAGCAGCAAATCTACCTGTGCAGAGAGAATGTGTTAGAGGAGAAGGAAAGACACTGACAGCGAGGAAAAACATGGGGAGGGAGTCAGCGTGGAGAGCAAGGCACGATGAGCATGGAATAGAAAACTAAGATGCCATGAGGACTTTGATCATGGGCACATGACAACATTAAGGCTAGGCAAGGGCAGTGCAATGGTCTTGTTAAGTCCCCCCCCCTCTCAGATTCCAGGGTCAAAGTAATGAGGAGCTTGATTAAAAAAAAAAAAAGAGCATCCAATGGGGCCATGAATCCTCAGACCCTCCAGTGGTATTTGCTTGTAATGAGGTTGCTAAGAGTTCAGGGCTAATCAGGCAACAGACATCATTAGAATTTTATGATTTTTAAAAAGTCATCACACTCTCCTTCAAATATAGATCATCGTCATCCGACCATCTCCTAAAGATATCCACAAAAGCAGTGGCGGAACTAGGGTGTTTTCGAAATCAGGGGCCGTAAAGGGGCCACTATTTACACCGAGGGGATGATTAAATAGATGCACAATTCCTGATTCAATGAAGTGAACATTAAAGTCCTTCCTTGTTTACTGTTAGCTCTACTCAGCTTTAAGCAAATCCACACATCACTGAATATATTTTGAGAAATTTACAGCACATTGTGTACTTCCAAAAAGTCTTAATAAATTGCCATATTTTCCATTGGTATTGTTTAAATTGTTGGTAAGTGACTGCTTTTATCTTTTCAGACTATAACGAGACAGGGGCACTTCAGGGGCCATTCAGCCAGGGCCGGCCCACCCCTGGACCTGAGCCCGGATGCGCCCCTGCACAAAAGCCCTGACTTATAGAGAAGAATTAGGCTGAATAAGAAGATTACAGTAATTACACAAACAGGCACAAGTAATTCTGTTACCTGCAAAAGTGCTATGGGTGTATGATTGTTGCCAAGCCTGAACTGAAGAGCTGAATGAGGAGAAAAATGTCTATGGAGAGCTTTCCAAAGAGGTAATAACCCATACAAACTGTAAAGAAGCATCAGACATATGTTTAATTCAGTGAGAGTAACACGCTTTTCAAAGTTACCACTGCCTCACCCCCTTTGTTAGAGTCTAATTCTCAATGCAGCAGCAGTTCAGCAGCGGATGTCATCGAGCAGAAACGTATCCTTATCTTAGCCCAGACGAGTTGAGGCGGCTGTAAAATTATGAATAGTTAAACCATGTGTTGTGCTGTTGTCTGACCAGGCATGAACAATATGGCACGTACAATGTAATGGAAATGTGTTGTGTATTTGTCTTAATTTGAAAGCCCTCTAGAAAACCCAGAAGAATGATGAAATGAATTATTACACAAAACAAAGTGCTTAATGTGGCGAGGTCCGGGGATTGAAAGAGTTTCCGCCGCTGTCGTTAGTTGATCCGCTCAATTGTTCCTCAATCAAATTTTCAATCCCCCCATCTGTACTCATTCAACATTCCTGTAAGAGAGGACTCCGCTCTTAAATTTTTACTTCTTCTGGACAATAAAATCCCTTTTTTTTTTTCTCCAGCATGAGCCGAACTGTACTTCAGCACCAGCACCGAGTTGGAAGGTGGAGGAATACACCTGTGGGCTGGTGATGAGAGGCATCAAATGAAGCACCTGGGCCTTGTGGAGAGGGCTACGAATTGCTCTAGTCCTCATACATATCGAAATTACCGACAGAATTGCTGCAAATTGCACCTATCTCCACTCCAGCGGCGCAATCTAGTGCAGATGAAGTGTCTGCCAGGGTACAGTCGCACCAATCAGAGGCAGCGTACCCTCCTGAATAAAGCAGAGGCAGAACGCGGAGGCTGAGGCATCATTGTGTCAGCACCGGGGCTGATTGGCAAAGCCTCAGCTGGCTGGCTGCATCCCTGGACAGTCAACATCAGTGTGTCGGACTCACTGAGGAGGAATCACACTCCTGAATAATTAATCGGATATGAATGGAGCATTGGAGGAGCTTTAACTGAAAACACTTACATGTGCTCTAAATAATAGATTGCAGGGGGATTGTAGTTTATGTTTCCTTTTTTGTCATGTGATCTGGTAGTATGACACATATCCCTGTATATCCTGACAGCTGGGCTCCACACGTGCCTCAGTCTGTCCCCCTGGTATGTTTTGACTGGCACCCTGTGGCTTGCGCTGGCACTTTAATCAGCATATTAAATTCACTTAAATGCACATGTACTCACACTTCAAATGCCATATACCGCAAGGAGTGTTTTCAGTGATCCGTATACAGCAAGAGGTTTGTGGCGCTTTAGGTCTACACTTCTGGTCACAAACTGAAACATTCATATTTATCAGGACATGTGTGTATAGGCAGCATGTGTTCTATGAATTTAAAGGGGAAATATATGACAGCAATTGAAAGGAAAGGATTCATTGTGTGACATTGAAGTAAGTAATTTCAGTGAGCACACATTGAATCTGGCCGAATGAGCCACTGTAAAGCACCCACACACATTTGTCACTGACCCCAGACCAGCAACATTTACAGCATGTACATCCCTGCTGCATTGTATGGTGCCTTTCCAAGGTTTCTGACAGCATTAAGGGAAGTCAGGGACCAATACAATTTGTAAGCTCCATAAAGGCCTTTTCATATGGAGACAGTTATTATGGCAGCAATTAAATGAAACACTCTGCTACCACTATGTAATTCTTCACTATGAGACAGTGTACAAACTACTGAGGTTGTGCTACCCCGTGAAATGGTTTTCTCGATGATAATTATCAGGCAGTACGACTGGAGGGAGGACATCTGCAGGGTACAGAGCCAACAGGCCGGATGAGCCACATGGGCACAATATGTGGGCAGATACCAACTGTAAAGAGACGCATGAGGCATAAAAAACAACTGTTTTCCTGATGTTGGGCCATTTCTAGTTGATCACAATAGCCACTGTTTTATCTTTACAACAATGTGAAGCAACTGGGTTGTGCAGGGATTTATAGATATTGATTCCAGTAATTCTGAAAACACATTGTTCTCATTGACTCATGTTGTCCTAAGTGGTTCTATATATATATATATATATATATATATATACACATCAGACCACACCTGTGGACTGCATTTCAAACTCTTTTAGCTGTGCAATATTCATTGCTGTATGTGCAATTCAGGGATAACGTATTAGTCTCACTGTATTTCTTCTCACATTGTATATCCTCTGTTTACAATCTATATATTCTATTCTATTTAGATTTTTATGTTTTTCTTGCATTTATATTGCATGATAACTTCTTATCCCTTTACTGATGTCTATACTTTGACTGTCCTCTTATTAACCTATGCTTGTAACAAATTTCCCCATTGTGGGACTTAAAAAGAATTATCATATCTTATCTTATCATTTCTTATCTATAGTTATTCAAAAAAGAAAGAAAGACCTTCGGATTATTACTTTTATTATATATGAACGAGTGTGACTGAAGAATAATCATTGGCTGTTTAACAATCACTTGAAGTCACATTTGGAGATGCGTCAGGCATATCAGATATTATTCTGCGCGACAAGAGCAGTTCTATCACTGCATCGTAAATACGAGTGTTGACATGACGACGTGGGTGGTGAATGGGTCGTAAAAAACGGAACCAGCTAACTACCTCCTATGTTAAAAGAGCACACTGATAGTTGAGGGAAATTCAAACTGACAACTTGTTTCTCTGGTAGAGTCTGGGGGCTGTGGTGTCACCTGCTGTAAACAGCACACTGACTTGAATTTTATATTGGCTTCCTCAGGCAGAACAAAGCATCATAAGGACCACTTCTGTGCTGTACACTCGACAGGTGGCAAATTATATTGTGCAAACAATTTAAAATGTCCTATAATTCTTACAATATGGTCAAGGAACCTTTTTTTTTTTTGTCAAGAAGGAGACCAAACAACAACTTTTTTTTTCACAGCGCTTTTGAGAAACAATAGAGGCGACACAAAGGGATGTATGGCGAGCGTCTGGCGGGATAATGAGGCTGTTTATTCCCTCTAACGGGAACAGAGAGAGTTCAGGGGGGGGGAGACTGTGTCGAGCCTTCTGGAGAGTTTCTCCGAGCAGTGACCTTCCTGCAAGGTAGCAGCCGTTATTGACTCGACACCAAATCAGCCTCTTATGCAAGTTTGTGGCTCTGCATGTTTATAAGCTTGTGCTCACTTAGGCTTGCACTAACGTGTACCGGTGCATCAGATACAATACTCCCGGAGAGGATGCGCATTCATACAGTGGTATAAAAATATCAAATGCAACATTTTTTCCATTCATTTTTCAGCTTTAGCCCTTCTTTCACTCCACGTTTCCATTTATGCATCTCTTCCTCTCATATCAGCCTCCTGGATTGTCTCCCTCCTTGACTACTGCTCTCCTCCTTCTCTTACTCCAGCGAACATTGACTTAATCTTCCAAAAATCCCGGCCAACGTTGTCTGCACGTATCATTCCAGTATTTTCAAATGCCCTTTATTTCTATCTCTCTTAAGGTACGACAATATAGTGCAGAGTCCTGCCTTTTCATGAGGTGGAAGCTTCACCTATTTATAACTAAAGAACAGAGTAATAAACCTCCCAAAGCAAAATCACCCGGCACTCCATCCCCCCTCTCTCCACTAGCCTGTGAGTGGTGAAAGGTACTGACCTTCGACCCCGCTGCTGTCAGTGGTATCGAGAAGAAGCTGCCACACATGACTGGAGTGTTTGGCAGATTTTTTGAGAGAAAAAGGGTCGGGGCACATTTACAGCAATTGTGTAAATTGTATTTTTCCACTCCCGTCTGTTTGAACAGATGCCAAAAAATAAAATAATAAAGGTGGGGAAGTGGGGGAAGGTTTATCAATAGCCCCCATGAGTATGATGCATGTTTATTCAAAGCCTTGGCCATTCTTGTCATGGTCAAGTTGACCTTCCCTGGCTTATTTCAATCGCAAAAATCTGAGGGCGCACAGACAAAATAATAGAAAAAAAAGAAACACAATGTGCGGCAAAATGGGCCGTCATTCTCCCAGGAATTGTGATGTTCTTTGATTCGTGCTCTCTTTTGTAGCTACAGTCCTCTTTAGGTTTTCTGCTGTGTGACAAGAATATAAATACAAGCCTCAGGATGCTGCATTGTGGTACAGGCTGCTGTGGAAGATAAATGTGTGTAAGGATGTGCTTGTGCATGGGTCCGTGGGAAAGAAAAAGATTAGGGAGGAACGAAATGATAAAAAAATAAAAAAATAAATACAGAAATTGTTGCATAAGGTAAACACACAGAGGGACCCGGCACAATGTGGCTGAATGTTTTAAATGCGCGAATGCAGAAAACGTTTTTTGATGTTCTTAGATGTCGGTGGCCAGCGGATCTGTGAATACCCTGCTCTGAATACCCGAACGGTGGTGTTAACTCATAAAGCCCTTCAGAGGAGAGAACGCGGCTGTGCAGCACGCAGCGTGGCAGAAATCAAACAGGGATCAGCCACATTGAGAAACCTTGAGTTTCTAACAGCGGCAGGTCAATCACTGCGTTATTATAATCTATCATGCAGTGGTTCATGTAATTCAACAACAGAAAAAAATAACTTCCACTGACTTTACTTATCACAAGAAGATGATTTTATTAAAGCAAATAAATGTGTTTAAGCATTTGCGGCCCACTCACATCTTTTCTCTCAGTCCTATTGTAAATATGTCCTTGTGTGTGTGGACAGATTGTTCTCTCCAGACCACAGATGAATGGGCTCACCTTCTGCTTCTCTGAGTTCTTCTACAAGCTGGGAGTTGATTGTCAGACGATGCAGTTTCACAATGATTTGACACACGTGGGAAGGACAGTAAAGAGATGATGATGCTTGGCGGTAGAAGAGGAGTGAAGTGAATAGAGCAGCAGAAGAAAGACAACAATCATGTTTTTGTAAATTCCGGTTTACCCTGTGTATTTGGTGTAACGGTTGATCCATAATCAGTATCGGCCCAAATGGAATGTTATTGTACAAAATTAAGTTTTGCTGTTGCTGTCACTCTCACTTTTGAAAGTAATAACTGTGAATTTCAATCAAGAGATGCAGTAAAATCAAAGCAGTTGTTTGTTGACAGTTGACAGGGCGAGCCATGGCTAACGGAGGAGCAGAAGGAATGGATTCAAGTCTCATGTATGGGAGTATTAGGCTTCTGACAGAGCAAGCGCATAGGACCAGTGTTTACCAGAGAATTGATTCAGTCTGTGTCAGTGCACCACTCGTGACAGAGTCTAGCTTCAGGTACATGGACTAAAAAGTTAAAGATTTTATATACGAGAGAGCTGCACTGGATGCCACTTGTGGGTGCGCACACAACTGCAGCTGAAACTATGAGGTCTGACTGTCTGCGTGGATTGTAAAAACTTTGAGGATGATATACAGGGAGCATGAGAGAGGGCGACACAGAGCGAGCATGTAATGCAGTTAAGTAATCAACAAAGCAAAACACTTGATTAAAGATCTATTACGTTATCATAAGAAGTGTAAATTCTGTGGCGAGCCACCGCGGCCTGGATAATGATCGGGAAACACTGATGTACACGATGATGCTTTTTAACAAGTTAATACAAAATTGTTTGGTTCAAAAATGTATCTAAACACCTGGAATGTTGCAGAAGGTAATTGTTCTTTTAAGTTGTTCAATTTGTTATATTTGTCTCCCTTTTTTTTTGTTAATCCCAAAAAATGATCCGATCTGTGACTAACAACCATGATGATGGTGTTTGTGTAGCGTCTCTTGCGGAGCATCAGTGACGTTACTTACAAGAATGACATGGTAACATTATATATGACTTTGCTGTAATATTTTTCACCGGCCATTATTCACTCGTGAAAGACTGACAGACAGCCAAGCCTGTGGATTGCCCATCTCCAAATTATAGTCATTCCCCCTGCCTGGCTCCCATCTGCACACTCAATCGCAAATAAACACATACAAACACCCAAATGTCTTTGTGGTTCACCCCCCAAACTGTAATCACATGAGCTTACAATACTTGGGGCAGGCTAAGAGCTCAATAAAAGCACTCGCATATGCCCCACTTGTTAAAGGTGAGCGGTATATGTGAAGTGGTTAACGCGGCTATTTTCTGTGGAAATTTGTGCAATTTTAGTGACAGGCAGGAGAGAGGAAATAAAGGTTAGCTTTTTCCATTTCTTCTCAGTGGCAGCTGTAAATGTATCTTTAATGAGGCAGTCAGCCGGAGAATGTTAAATCACAACAAGGCACTTTTCAGAGAGAGGACAACTTCCAGGTAGAGCAGTCAAGACACACGGGTCTTATTATGCTGTGTCCACTTCACATAATACTGGGGACCATCACAAAAATGTGATGATGTGACATTTCACGGGCACTTTCAGTGAAAAGAGGATCTCTAAAAATCTCTGTTGTATGTAATTTGGTACGGCTGAAAGTTAATAATAGAGATATGATGTCAGTTGTTTTGCCTGTTGGGCTTTTTCTTTTCCTTTATTAAATCTGTTATGTTAAGTTTATTGATCAAGTATGTTTTCATGCTCGGGCATAAAAAAGACTCTTATCAGTGCCTCTGTATGTCCCGAAAACAATGACACTGATAATGTGTAACAGCCTGCAGCTTATAACAGATGTCAACAGTCATACAGGGAGCTAAATGTTACTCTGCCTGCAATTTCAAAGTTCTCTGCAAATTACGTGACGATTGCAAAAAACTAAACAATACTTTGGCTCTTTGGTCAGAATGAAGGGAACCGAGTCGAAGGCTACTTCACCTGACCTCCTTTTCGAATGTTGCCCAAATGTCACTGCCCTAAACCCATGGCGCTCCCTTTCACGTGAACAGTGAGAATACAAAATATCCGTCAGCTAGTAAAATCACCCCCTAAAAAAAGAAGAAGAATGATGGCACTTGGAAAGGAGCATGAGGATAAGATCTCTACGTCGCCATGTGTTACTTGTTGGCTGACTTTTTCAGAATAGGCAGACCATTTATCATTGGATGGTAGGTTTATAACTTGTACTTTTAGTCTTACAGAGGTTTTCCTCTTGATTTTAGACAAAGAAAATTGATGATATTCAATCATCTTTTTTCCACTGTGATCTCCTGCATTACATTCCTGCCTGGTGGCTTGCTAAACAGCTTCTCTGACGTCCAGAGAGTGACAATGATGTTCATATAGGTTGTCTCTAGCCACTTAAACAGCAAGGAAACCCATACTTCCCATGTTGCAACCACAAGTTCACAGGTTCCATTTGAAGGCAACATCATGTAACAAGGAGATGACATTGTAATTTCAATGGAGCTTTTGTTTAGAGACGTGATGTGGCAAAGTTACCTTTCTTCGGGAAGAACTGTTTCTACCTGCTTGTTTGGATGCACAGTGACCTGAATGAAACGGGCTGCTACAGAAATTCAAGCAGATCAATGCAACCCAGACATTATAGAGTTTTTTTCCAATTATTTACCGATTAGCTCTCCATTTCTCTCTTTATAAACAAGTGCAGTTGAATACATGCATAAAGTTTAACAAATATCAGTCAATTTTGGAAAATCATGTTACACCAGACGTGTAACATGATTAAATTTGCTTCCCTCTCTATGAGAAATTACATAAACAGTCAAAAAACCGGGAACCGATGCATAACGTTTTCATACACTTCTCCCATGCACTGCCTCAGGCTTTAAAAGAATTTAATAAGGCTTATTTTCAGTCCACGTCTTCTACAGCTGGCTTATTAAACAGTTGAGTAACCTTATTAGCATTTTGTTTGAGATTAAAACAATCCATAAGCTCTACATGTGTCTTATTTCCCCCCCTGCAGGGTGGGGGCACAGATTTACACTGGAAAAACCGTATTGCAGGCGACAGTGATGAGCATTTCCATATGATAAGTCAGCAGCAGCATGGGACATGTGTGGGAGTGGGTAGTAATGACTGTAAATCCTGCGGGAGACTGTGAACATTGGGTCCTGAATAGTCCTGAGGACCTTTAATCTGAAGCACCTGCCACAAACTGAGAGTTAAATAATTCTAGGCCAAGGTTGATGGGGACGGCATCCATGTTTGCTGATTCAGGCGGCATACGCGTCCCGCAGGGTAGTCAGGCTGGTGCCGGGGATGTAGTCTGCTCCTGTTTTGTGGCCAAACTGAACATGCTCATAAAAATAGCAGCGAACACACCCGGCCATAACTGTTTAGAAGTCAAAATGAACTTCCTCAGCTAGCACAGGAAGTACACCCTCTGCTGCGGCGATTTCTTTCTCACAAAGCTTGGACGAAACCTAAAAGTTTCCATGGCAGTCGCTGAGTTGGTGAAAGAAGTACTACTGGGAGCTCAGTCTCAGAAACTACCATCTCTGTCCCTAGAGGTGCAGTCATATGTGACGCAGGGAAAAGAGCAGTGAGAGGAATAAACATTCCTGGGGAATACCAGAAATGGATGAAAGTCGCCCCCCTCCCTGCCACTCCTGATGCTTCCTGCCTTTCAGGAAGTTGGTGCAGCACCGGGAGAGGTGGAGAACTGCATGAGTTGACTGTGTGAGTATTGAGCAGAGAGGTTTCAGGACAAGAACAAAGAAAGTACTCTCCAGGCAGTAGAAGTGTTGCAGGATAGAGAGCAGAGCCATAATAAATGCTTCATTAACCAATATGTTTGCCTGGTAGGCAAACTGCAGGGGTCCCGGCAGGGGGTCTGTGATGTGCTTTCGTTCGGCCAACACTAATTTTTCAAAGATCCTTTTTTTGGGGGGGGGACCACAGATGTGAGGGACAATGCAATTGTGGTAATTGCTCCTGTGGTATAGGGTTTATGAGGGAGCAGTGTGATTGTGGAGCCTTTGAAGCAGAAGAGAACCTTCACACAGATGAAATGATCTGTTGAAGATCTGTGTGAAGTCAGGAGCCAGTTGGTCACCACAGGCCTTCAGACTGAAATGTGAGATGCCATCTGGGCCTGGGGCTTTTCAGTTCTTTTGTCTGTGAAAGAGTCTCAAGACATTCTCTCCACTGATGCAGGTGAAGGGAAATCAGTTCCAACAGTCGAAAAAAAATTGTTTTATTTTGGGGTTATTACTGTAGTTTCCTTTAGAGTCCTGCACTAGGTCCCAGGTAAGGGTGAAAATTAAATAAACTTGAGCAGACAGCGGGTGGGAACTATGGCATGTTGTTTTTTCTGGATAAATCAGAAATTAAAATGTCTTAATCGGCTTATATGGATCCCAGTCAGCCACAAAGATTTATTTTATTGGGAAACCCTACAACACAACCTTTAACTCCTTCACTGCCACTCAAACAACTGTCACTACTGACACCAAACCAGCTTCAACTTCAAAAGCGATCACATAAAGACAGAAATAGCCACCGGTAAATGTTCTTTCTGGCTTTTGCCACTTGTAAAAAGTGCCAAAAAGTATTAGCTTTTGACAGAAGCGTCATGGCTGAGGAAATAAACTGACAGCTGCAGGAGCTCAGGTGCTGCGACAACTGACAGATACTTTTCAAAGATCACAACTGAGTCAGCGAAACGGGAGGACAAGGAGGTCATAACCCATTTGATGTGACTGACTGTCTGTGTAGTATGTGTGTTTAATCACAGGTGATGGGTCAGGTCATGCAGGCTCGATTTGACTCGGAGGTAATAGCGGGTAGCAGCTCAGGTCCGGTACAATGCGGGTTTGCAAAAAGATTTCTCTTTTCTTTGGCTGCAGAACTGTTTTCATTGCTGTATGTTGAAGTCTTGATTGGGACATTTTCTCCATCGGCACTGACACCTCACAAAGTTAGTGTCAGTCCGCTCCATCAGATCGTCATCCAGCCTTCCCGCAGAGTTTACTATGGGCTTTGTGGATCTCAGGTCCTGTTCCACAGAAGTTGGGAGAAGATAAGTGTTCAAAAGCTGTATGGGAGACGGAGCAGTGAGCATCCTTGTAATACTCTGACAGTGTGTTTCTGTTCCCAGTGGGATTCTTAATATACTGTCTGTGTTTGTGCAGTTCATTGGTGAGCTTTGCTCTTTTGAAAATAAATCCAGTATAATGAGAGAAGAGGCTGGGTGTTCCTGCTCCATACTGGTTATCTGGTCAGCCAAGCGCTGCAATGCACCACTCCCACAGGCTGGATGCAAACACTGGCCGGAATAAAGGAAGCAAATCCTGTGGTGAATAAAATGGCTTACTATTTGTGAAAGAGCTTGAAGGTGAGGGCAACAGATTTTCTTTTAACACTGTGACATCAATACACCAACCTTCACTGATATAAAAAGCTGATTCTGTCTCCCCTAATCTCGTCGATACACCGGCTCCAACACGCCGCCCACTCCTCAGAGTAGAGAGCCTGGCAGATATAATATAATTTCCTCGGTGGATTCACCTCACCAGGTTTACGTGAGTTAAGTGTAACAGAGTTAAGAGTTCTCTCAGGTTCTTTTGAAGCCTTTTTTTTTCTGTTTAATCGCCCAGAGAGCAAAGACTCATCAGGTAAATACTCATGAGGAGACTCTGAGACGCCCACATTTGGAGCTTCGCACATTCTCTCTGCTGCTTCTCATGCACAGGACTCCACTTACTAGAGGAATGATAAAACTGCCTGCGTCTACATTTTTCCTCCTGAAATGCTGTTGTTCCCAGTGGCTGTATATAAAGATGGACGACATGACAGCTAGGGTTGGGAGGGAGTAAGAAAAGCTTGTCATACAAACACTGGACCAGATACGTATATTGAATTTAAACTTTAAGTGTCACACTGGACTAAACGTAATGAGACCATAAACTAAATATAAAGCTGGACAGTGCCTACACACCGCCTCCCATTATCTAGAAATTAAGGCAAAATATCCCGGATGCAGACGCTGCCATCTTGCGCTAATGACGTTTGATGACATTGACATTTGGAGCCACAGTCTGCGCAGTAGCAACCGGGAAATGGAGCTGCAATATTGAAGTATGGCTGATAAACACGCTCCACCAATCGCTAGTCTGTTGCAGCAAAATGACAAAAAACAAAAAGAAACTATCTGACGTGTATTTTGACTTTAAGTTTGGTCCATGACCCATCTGCTAACATGGATGAGTCTGGATTTATTTATTTTCACAAGGGACATGAGCCACACTGTAAAGTTGAATAAAATGTTCCTAAATATTCAAATTTTGGTAGTTCTTTTCTTTGAAGTGTTAATTATTTTTAGCCGTTTGGTTTGAGTTGTTCGATGCTATAAAAATGGGGGTGACACGTTATGATTGACAGCTGAGCTTGACTTAGACCCACACCCATCTGAGCTATTCTATCTGTGTCATGAATACTGCTCCACTCCAAATGATATCATCAGCATAAGATGAAAGCACGAGTATGCAAGATACATTAGCTTTATTTTTCACAGAGGAATGAGGTGTAGACACTCATCTTTATGGTCACTGGTTGTTGCTTCAATGGAATTTGAAATAATGATCGTTTCTCTGTCTAATAACTCAGGTAGCTGCAGTGACTTCACACGACACAATACACCACTGCATGTTTTGAATGTGCATTGATTCGAGGAAAGAAGGCCGGCCGAGCATGGTGAAACAAAATATGAGAAAGAAACGAAAAGGGATGAAAAGAGAGGAACTTTCTTTCTTTTATAAATAAATATATGGATGACAGGAATCCAATCCAGCATTTGGTATGACAACAAACAAATATTAATTTCTATTACTGGGAGCCACCAAAACATGAGAATCCCATTTATAGGTATTGATTAAGCTGTTAATGCTCCACTGATTAATACAATTGAAGTGTTTCTGTTTTTCCTCCAATAGAAAAGTTAAAGCAAAGCAAAGGTTTCTGCTTCTTTTAAGCAGGATTCAGAACATGGATTTATTTGTAACATATATTTCTAAATGAATCCATATCTCTATTGGAATAATAACTGTATAATTGCAATGGGCTGTCCTACAATTATCTCTCATACACCTGACAGTGTGAGCTGGAATGACCTTCCAAACTATAAAATAAACTTTCTGATAAACAGCCTTCAACACATTGAACCATTTCTGAATGTCACTTCCCTGATGATGGGTTTCACAGAAGGAGAGGACAAAATGTCACTGTAAATTGGCTGTGTCAACTTCTCTCTGATATTCCATAACTCTACAACACCGAGAAGCTAAAGTGACACCTCTGAGCTGTTGTTACATTTTGTTTGTACACAAAAACAAATTATGGCCGCAGTTTGCAGTCGACGAAGACGGGGGGAGAGAGGACGTGAAAATGAGTGCAGACAATTTCTCCAGTCCCCTTGTTTTCTGCTGGATTTAAGAGCTGTTTTCAACTACAGCAGACCTGGTTATAGTTTAGTAATAGGCCATCTGAAAAACTGGGTTAGCCTCTTTGGGACGGCATTAAACAGTTTCAGGACCTATATTACAGGTAGACAAGTCTACATCAGCCTCGGAGACCAGGTGTTTGAAAGATTTGATGGTGACAGTGGAACTGCCGTGACCCAGTTTCATACTCTTTAGAAATGCTCCTCTGGGAGAGATTATTCAGCAATATGTTAGTCTTACACGCACAATGTTAAAATACAGCTTTCTGTTGAGGCACAGGACCCAAAGTATATTTGCTCTTTGCTTCCTTGACAGTGAATTTACTGCAGATGAGTGATGCTTGATGACTTGAATATAAAGGGGAAAAGAAGAAATAGGTAGAAAATAAAGACTAAACGGCAAAGCAAACAACCTACTGCATGTAGACACGAGCCAAAGTTACATACTTGACACTTCTGTACTGTGGAGTTATACTTGCAGCTACACCTATTAAAGTCGATGAGCTCTTAATACTAATTAACACCTAAGCTGCCAAACTGCTGAAATGAAAAGATTTCTTTATTTATTTCCCCAGAACTGGCTCATTTTTTCTGGTGCTAAATTGAGGTTGTGGTACCAAATGTGCAAGAATGTTCTCATATTCCTGATTGTATTATCCAGCGCACACACATCTCTTTAGAAATACTACCTTCAAAAAGAATCAGGATTAGTTTACTCCATCCTTGTCTTTCATTTCTTAAATCATGTGTATTTTTTCACTATCATCAAGTTCAATAAACAAAAGAAAAATCCTGAAATCTGAATTGAACAGCATATTAAGATAATGAGAACTGTGCAGATGTTCAGGGGTGGTTGATGGCATTAGTGAGCCATGTTGGTCTGGAGGAGGTAGCCGCAATGGATTTCTTTGCAGGCTGCAGGCGAGCGCAAATCCATTTTTCATTTTTGCCCTGAGGGTAATCGATGATGGGGGTAACGAGACAACAGCACACCCTGAATGAGCAAAGGTACTCTGAATGGTTCAAAGTAGCAGGCTGGCTCATTCAAATTCACTCTGCTAAGTCCAGGGCTTTCCATATTCCCACCATGTTCTCGCAGCATACCATAGGGAGATCTGGCTGGCACTCTAACCACGTTTTATATTATGGCCTGCACTCTGTACTGGCCTCGGGTCAGCTGAGAGACCTAGATCAACATTCATTCACCTAAACTCTGAAGTGCTATACAGTATATACAAGTCTACAGATGTCAAGCAAGGACACAGAGTGTTGGAAATGATGAAGCACCCAAAACCACGCAGGCCCAGCTAATACCATATTAACTGTTACAGAGCAGCAGTCCCAAACTTTTCAGACCTGCTGTTCTGGACTTGTGGACTAACCTACTTACATACAGTGAGAATGAATCACTGAGGCTGATGGACAAGTGCCATGAATACCTTAATGTTGTGGCCAGATAACAGTGAAGATGTTTTGCAACATAAATAAATGACATTACATGTTTTATCCAAAGTCACTTCCAATCAGAGCATTCAACATTTTAGGGGCAATTCAGGGTTCAGCATCTTGCCCAAAGAAACTTTGGCATGGATCTTCTGGTTGGAAGACGACCACTGTACCCCTCAGCCACAGCTGCCGAATATAGGTCTCTATTTCTTTAGCAGATCAGTGTGAACAATGATTCTCTATTTTATCTATTACCTCATTTAAATTAATAGAAGTTTCAAGTGAAAATAATTTGTAAATTTTGTGTTGGAGCTGACATTGGGTGAGAGGAAGGGTACCGGTCACCCGCCCATCACACGGCCAACATACAAAGACAAACAACCATACATACAACAACCGGAATCGATCCTGCCATGAGGCAACAGTGCGAGCCACTGCACCACTGTGACACCCAATAAACAGAGATGATACGCAAAATTAAACGAATACTTTACCATTTGCCTTCACTGTCGTACAATATAAAACATGCATTTAAGCTGGGCTGGACACAGACGTCTTCCTCTGTACTGCTCCTGAGGTGCATGTGTGTGAGAAAGTGCTGTAAATCCAGAGCGCCGATGGGATCTCAGCTGTGGAATGTCACGTCCACGACCTTGGCCGTGATCAAGTGTGTGTTTTTACAGGAATATAATTCTTCAAGCTCCACTTACTCCACCAGTCTTAACTTGAGCTAACTGTGTTGCAAGGTTTAAAAAATATACACAGATTTAACATAGCGATAGCTAACACTCCACACTCAATCCAAGTTTACTCTGGGAACAACACGTCTGCAAGTGCTTGGCTTTTTTGGGGGAGTGGTCAATGTCCTGTCAAATGTCAAATGACAGGTTTTATGAAGTTCATGAGCTAAGTGGTTTTCACAACACATCTCTGTATTTATAAGTACAAGTAGCCTTGAAGGATCAGAGAGTGAGCGCTTGAACTGTAGCCAATGGTTTGAGTAACGGTACTTGAGGAACCATTCAAATCCTTCTGAGGTTCTTGCTAGTTTGGTTTTCACTTGTGTGTTTGTAGTACTGCAGGTCCTGTGGGGACTTACTGAATGTTCAGCAAAAAAAGAAAAGAACACCAGGACGCTAAGGCTCGTCACTGGGGATGTTTCTATACAAAGGGACAACAGCTGAGGTTACGTAGCAATTTGAGACCAAGATCCCAGAGACATGCAGTTTCTGTCTATGAAAACAGTGATGAGATGCTTCTACAGAGTCCACTACACACTCCGCAGCAGTCGACAGTGTTCACCCTCATCTGTGCCTTTTTTTTGGTTGTCAGTTTGCACTTTCATACCTGTTCTCAGGTTTGGCTTGTGTTCGCCTGCTAAGTGAACAAAGGTCAAGCAAATTGAAAGGAAGCTACAAGGCGACTCTATGATAGAAGGAACAAGCTGTGTGCTGGCGCTGCCCCCTCAAAGTTGAGGATTTTCATCATCAGTCGGAGACCTTTTGGTCGACTGAGATTCTACGTGTCAAGTATTCTGGCTGCGGGACAACTTGTCTTCTGCCTTCTGCCTGAAAGTGGAGAACACATTTGTAGTATTTTCTCTCTCTGGGTTTTGCTTGATAGCTAGTGTCAATGTTGTTCCACTTTTCCAATCCATCATTATTAAGGATGTTCATCATTAACCATGAACCAACAATACAAATATTGACAGATTAAAACTATCATTATCATTACTGCTACAACATAAGACAGACTGGGCACCAGACTGACCCCCACAGGAGGTGGACAAGTTACTATTTCTGGAGAAAAAACAGTAGAAAATCTGAGTCTGCCGAGGAGTGAGTCGGCCTGGGCTGGTAATGAGGGTTGATTATTGTGATTGATCGCAGAAACGCGTTACAGGTTTACTCTCATTTGTGTTGGAGTGACATCATGGCCACAGGAGCGTGCACATCTGAAGCTAAGACGCTTAAACACCCTTGTTCATTCAAGACATTAGAGTAATTAGCACGCTTTCACCATTGTCCCATCAAATTCCATTCATCATTTGAGCAAAGTGTTGTCTGTGTAGTATGAAAAAAACCTACGCTTTGTCAACTATTTGTATTGAAAAGCCAAATCTGATTCAACTGACAAAATTCTTAGTCAGGTACAGCCCTTCTCTATTTTTTACACTTTCAGGCCTTCAGGAGTTTTTTTATTTTTTAAAATGTGTTGTTTAAACATGGAGAATGACACAGATCAAAGTAAATCCAGTATGACAAGTGGAAGTCAACTCTAATTACAATGTCCTAAAAGCTCAAACAGCTAACTAGCTACACGCTACAAGAAGAACTGTGATGTTGTTGAAGAGTAAAACGCACAAAAAGAAACGTGTTTGTAAATTTAATGAGAAGTGGTGTGGAGTTTGAGGGCTTGAGGCTTCTCTCTGTTGGCCTCTCTTTAGCCGTCTCTTTATCTCGATCCATCACTCGATGTAGCTATTTCAGCCTCTGCTAGTGAGTTCCTGTCTTCTCTCTACTTGCAGTTTGAGTGCTGCACTTGTGATTTCATGTCAAAGTGGCTGTCGATATAATGCTGATGAGATGATGGCTCTATATAAAGTCTTGTCTTCAAGACGTAACTGTGGAGCTAGTTAAGTAAAGTTGACAGTGCTGAGTGAAAATATACTTTTCAAGGTTTAACTTGTCATCTTGTTCACGGGCGCTGAGAAACTCATTCACACAGCTGAGACACTTACCAAGCCAGTGTTCACCAGTAATCTTGCCAAATCCCTCACGATAGGACTCCCACCCTCTGAAGAAGTTGACAGAGCCATCCTCCCTGCGCTGGATCACCTAGAGAGAGACAAGACAAGAGTTCATTGGTCAGATGAGGATGGGCTGTTGTCCCCCATTCTTTGTGTTTCTTGTTTGTCAGTTTTTCTCTTTTTCTCAGCATGGCAATAAGTCCTTGTCTGCTGCCATTGGACGTGCATACCTGTGATCCATCCATGGATCCAACCCCCGATCTATCAGATCTATCACACCAGAAAGTCCAGAGCATGGTTCGATCCAGGATTCATGTCTTTGTTACATTGTTTACATTTGATCCGGTTTGAATTTGCATTGTAATTTAGGGAGCGTACACAGGAATTGTGTATAATTTACCGATGTAGGCAGCATCTGTCTATACTTTGATTGGTTTGAGGATGAGCATGCGTCTGATGTTCACCTGTTGTTAATTTGTATTTGCTAACTTTTTTGATAAAGTGCATCAAAAAGAGTTTTCTATCTGTCTGAATGAAGAAAATTAATGAGCTGGTTCCCTTTGTCGATTTTGTTCATATTATCATGGTATCACAAACAGCTAAATTAACGTCCTTGCTGTTCTAACATTATATCGTCAGAGGCAAAAACAGCAAGCAGGCAGTCCTGCGAGCCACTTTGGTTTGTTTTTCCTCTACTATTGTTTAATGCTCTTTCAACTTCCAGCAACTTGTCTGGAAACTAATAAACTGCAACTGATCCAAACCGTGTGTGATTGATTCAGATTGAGACCACTTTAACCCCTGTTATTGTGGTTAGGACTAAACTGATAAGTCCGAAGGTTTGGACCAAACAAGGCACATATGAAAGGGGCCTTATTATCTCAGCTCTGTGGCTTTGTCTCCGTCAGACCTTCAGTTCAGCAATGTGGTGTCAATATTACAGCCAAACTCATCTACCAGTTTGTTTTTCTCTCCTGTTTACCTGAACCTAGTTTAATTCTGTTTGCCTGCGCCTTCAGTTCATCATCCTGCCTGCTTTGTCCAGCAACTCATCGGCCCAGACCTTTCCAGCCAATGGTTCCTGCTCCCTTTGCCTGCCTCTGTTCCATCATCAACACAGGCTCAGCTCTCTAAAAGGTCACCTGACCAAATCTAAAAGAAAAACTGCTTTTGAGCTCTTACAAATCCGAAGTCTAACGTCCTGCTTAACACAACAATCTCATCCTCCCGTGTGATGACTCATTCGAAGTCCCAATGTTGTTGGCTGAGCTCATCTAGATCTAAACTAGATGAACTCTCAAGCGCTCTCTCTCTCTCTCTCTCTCTCTCTCTCTCACACAAATGAATAATGCAGAGGCTCCAGCCATTAAAAAGGCAATTTGTTGGAAGCTAATAAAAGGAATCCATTCGATCTCGACTGTCTTTGAATCAAATGGCCATGGATTTGTCATACCTAATTGAAATACCACAAAAGAGATGATATTCATAAAACAACAATCCTGAATACAAGGAGACGAGTTTTCTTTTCTTCTATCCTCTGTATCATGAAATGCTATAACTCAATGGGGCGCGGAGAAATCATGGCATCTCTTTCAGTCTTAGAAACAGGAAATATTAGCAAAAAGCATGTCTTTAGCAATTTATCCCAGCTGTGTGTGCGGGCATTTGTGAGGGTGTCAGACCGAAGATGAAGGAGAACTTGAAAAGTGCTCCTAAAGAGGAAATGCATAGATATGGAAAACAGTGTAGGACAGTTGGAAGGGTGTGTTAATGTGGAAGTGACGGTGGAAATTCTCTATGACAGTTTATGTTCAGCGTGAATAATCCCCTAAGATACCATAAGGTAGCAGATGGCACAGAGAGACATATTTGCTTTTACCATCAGCACAGACAGAAGAAGAAAATCATGCAGAGCAAGGGTCAAATCATATCACAAATTCATCTTCATCACGATCATCACTGCTTCATCATCATCACTTAACATTATGTAATGTCAGGATTTTTCTTTCAATTTTTCAAAGCCACTAGATTTCTCATTTTCTTCTTTCAGACCTATCTGAATTATTACCATTTTCATATTTTACATGATCATAGCAATTTAACACCTAAATTAAACAAACCCTCTTGATATATCTATTGATATATATTATTTCTATATTTTTACTGTAAATGAGTAAAAGCAGGACCCTTTAAAGTGCAAACATCTAATTGTAAGCACTCTTGGCACACTGTGCAGCAGTGAACCTAGTTTGGTATTTCAGAGCTGTCACATAACAATCAACACATTCAGTTACATTTTGTTTGTATTGCACCAAATCCCCATTGGCGACTGTGGAGAGATAAAAACTCCCTTTTAACAGAACCTCAGTGTGGGCGGCCATGTGCCTCGACCGGTTGGAGCGAGCGGAGAGAAAGGAGGAAGCGAGGTGGATGGAAAGGAGGGTAGAGAAGGGGGGGGGGGTAGAAGTGTAAACTGCCATATTTAAGATCTGTCAGACTGGTTGTTATAAAGCAAATAATAATAGTGATACTTATGGATGTAATGATGTTATTCATAATAGCAGTACCAGGTAATAGTAATGGTATATACACTGATACTGATCAACAATAGGGTTAATATTGGCAGATGTCAGTGTTTTCAAATGTCACACAAATGTATTGATGCACTTTAAGAATAAAAGGCAACAAAATGTCCTATTACACCAGGGAATGGTTACAAGTTGTTAAGAGTGCCTATATTTCCGGCTTCATGTTAACATGCGTGTGTTGCTCCAGTGAGTATTCATCGTAGTCAAGGAGCGTCCCACTCAGCACAGTATTCTATGTTATTCATATAGTTTTAGTAGTTTGTAGACAACAGTGATCTACAGGAAAGAGGAGAAACCATTACCAGGCTGTGGGTGCACAGACACTCATTGTTTGTAGGATTAGTATATTGTTGTGGACAACTACAGGAAATGACCGGACTTATCCTTTGATCTCTTTAAATCTGTTTGTCAGTGCTACCTACACAATTGACACTTGCTTCATATGCCTCTGAAAGCTCCTTTTATATAACCCTGTGACATCTGTTCAGGCCTGTATGCAGATCATGACGTGTGCTGCAGGAAGCTGTCAATTATACATAAAGCAACAACATGATCTCTGCTTGTTTCTGTTGCACGAACCTCTCACAGGCTTTGCTTTGGTCTCAGTGCATTAGAACATCAGAGTAGTGTCCCGGGCATGTGCAATGATATAATTACCCACCGGTAACAGGAAATAAGCATCATATGACAACTTTCATTCGATTTACATAAAACTTTCACCGTGTGGTGTACAGTTGACTGTGTGGACCGTAATGCACGATTAGCCATTTCGTCTGGTACGTGTCCGATCGTTGCTCCGCGGCCGCATCCAGCCCCTGACAGAACTGCAGAATTTGACTCTTTACATGGAATCTAAACATGAGGTGAGACTAATTAGTGGGATGCTGTGACTGCTATTGACTTATTAACATGATGTGTTTCTTATTTACATATTACTTTACATAAACAGTTCTATATTCTTTCACATGAGAAATCACTGTCTGATTTGAGATTGGATACTGCAGCAGAGGAATATTTTTGTCCTGTATTTTTTCCTGTATTGACACCTACAGTATCTATAATGCTGTAGGTGTATACTATTGCTACCAGATTTCAATATTAATGTATGGTATACAGTGTATATAAATAATGTCATCAATCATTCATACACAGGGATGGAGAGTGACTACAGAGCAGCTCAACACAGTGTTGGCAAATACACAGTACTTCAGTTATAAAACAGGTGTGACACTGTACGTGTTGTGTCGCAGTGGAGTTAATGACAGGGATGTAATACACGTACAAATACACAAAAGTGATAAGGTAATGAAGCCAACCCCTGTAGTATGAAGTACCTCAATTCAGCAGTAACAACATTAGATAGAAATTGCTTTAATGAAGGGGTAGTCAATTAAAATGCATAGAGCTCCAGATAGAGAAAATGTCCTCAAGCAAAGGTCCGTAAACAAACTAGTGTTATAATTCAGTGCAATATAAATTAAAATATTAAATGAATCAACGTCTTCAGACAACAACTGACTCAAGTATAATTCAATATTTTTTATAATATTTAATGTCAGTTTTCATTTGAAGTGCAGGGATTATAAATAAGTACTGTAATAACAAATAAATCCTCTTTCCCCTCGTCAAGATAAAAAATAAAATAGCCAACATAATAGAAAGCTTTTTTTTGTATGTGCATCTTAAAATAAACTCAGTTTTTAAAACTCTCCATTGCAAGAATGAACAAGAATGAAGAGTTTCATTTCAATTTAATATATAGCTGACTTGATGTCAGTAAACATTTGACACTGTAAAGTGACTTACTGTGAAGGTATAAAACCCAGTTTCCACAATGAAACCTTTCATTATGATACATAATTCATATAAATCACCAGGGGCAATAACCAGTTAATAAGGCCCATTACTGCCCTGAAAACAATGATGTGTACTTCGAAAAGGCCTTCAGGAAAAAGCCCATGGCCTTTGACAGTGCAAACAATGCACCATCATCATGTTAGGGATTTGTTTGCAGGAGGGAGTCTGCCTCTGTTGCAGCTCTTTTACAGATTTCCTGTGCAAACATGGGGAGATTTAACTCACAGATTTAGGCAGGAAACTCTGTGCATGAGGCACTACAGTCAAGTATGATTTTCTTTAATTTATGAGGCAACAAGGTTGACAAATTCTCCTTGAAATAATAACCTTCCCGCCTCCTTATATTACTCCCTTCATTCCTCTTCGCCCTCCTTGTCCCCACATTCAAATTAGCCAAAATAGAGGAGACTGCGATGGATTATTCCACGTTAAAAATTAGGTGGAGGTTTTCCTTTTCATCCATCTTTAATTGTTTTTCTCTCCCCTAGCACTTGCCGATTTAGTAGCGGGAGGTGAGAAAATTGCATTGAGTGCCCCCTCAACCAAATAAATCACAAGGAAACTTCAGAAAATAAGAAAAAAAAACTCTCCTTAATTTACACCGAAAAGAGTGAAACAGACTCGTCGATCTTTATAAAAAGAATTTAGACAATGATAACTCAAGCCTCTAATTTCCATTTAAAGCATCTGTGGTCTTTGAGAACAATGTATCACTCACGGTAATACAGTTCTGACAAAGTCAAAGCCTGTCGGGCTGCATACGCACTGAAGAGCCACAATGACATATGACAAAGATCTGGAGATGGAAACAATTACAAGCATTGTTCTCTTAAAACTATTTTGTGATGTAGATAAAGTGTTAGTCTTTTTTTCGTTAGCACAGTTTAAGTTTAAGTTTCAATCGAGGCAATGCACCGGCAGAAAGCTAAGTGCTTCTGTGAGTCAGTCAGTGCATGAGTGAGATACCGGCCAGTGGTCACATGAAGCAGTGCTCAACAGCAGCAGGTTAACCAGTGAGCAGCTCAGAACACTCTCGTCTTGCTGGCCGTGCCTCCTCCTATGTCTAGTATCCTCGTGAGACTGGAGAGGCCCCTCTGAGGTGTAATTGCACGGTGACCCTGCAGGTTTGCGTGTGTGTCCATGTGTGTCCTGGAGAAATGTAGCTCACAAAGTGGCAGTAATCCTTTTCTCACAGGTTTCAAGTGAGAAAAGCAATGATCAAACCTGGGGAGTGGAGGTAAGTCATGGGATTTTGGACGTTGGTGACCATGCCATTAGTGTGTCAGTAGCTCACAGGCCATGTGTGACTGGGTGTATGTGTATAAAGGTTTATACTGTGTGTATGTCAGTGTGGATATCTATGTATGGCATTAGTGCAAATGTGTGCTTGGTTACAACGTACTGTACGGAAAGCCATAAAGATCAGAGCATGCATCTTAAATGAATGTGTGCATTTAACAATTAACTCTACGTGTGACTGTGTGTGTGGAATAAGCATTAAACCCACTCATGCAGAGCAGTACCTGCTCTTTGACTTTCACCACCCATACTCCATTTACACCTGGCAAGAGGTCTGAATGGGAGCCATGACAACCCGACAGAAAAGAAAAAGAAAATATCTCAGGATCTAGTCCCTGATCATTTACACTAGAACCTGACAGATGTGGATTTTCGGGGGCTGATGTCGATACAGACATTAGGAAGTAAAAAAATGTCCAATACTGATATATCGGGCAATCTAAATATAACAAGAAAAATTGACAAGATGTTGTTATTAAACCCTAATGACCAACAATTTAAATGAGGCTCGATATTTTACAATGTAACCATAAACCTTTTTGCACATTTAAGAAAACACAAATTAAACCAAAATATTTAGATTGAAAGAAATTCAAGTTTTTCATGTAAAGCGTATAAATGAATACACATCTTTTCTGCATTGTTTATTCTGTAAATTGTACTGGCAGTGTCACAAAACTTTTCAACCACATTTTTAAAGAGAGGAAAGTCACCTCTCCAGTTCAGAGTGTATCTGTCTATAAAATTGCATTATTGCACTTTTGCAGCTGTACATGTTTATACTGCGGCTCAAAATGCATCTGTTTTATTGATATTGGTCTGCTAGGTCACCCCCCACACATACACATAGACTCACAGTTTCCACTGGGACACAGCTTAACATCCCAACTGACAAATCCTTACACACAATTTGTAGCTACAGGGTATAGAGCCTGGCATCTAAGCTGTCAAGGTCAAAAGCAGAGATACTTGTTCTATTTGGGTGTTGAGGCAGGTGATGTTTTAGACTCACTCACACACACACACACACACACACACACACACACACACACACACACACACACAGAGAGAGAGAGAGAGCTGCAGTTGTGACACAGCAGTAATTTTATTAACGGATTGAGTGAGGCCTCTGGGTTTCCAAACATAAAGTACGGAACAATCCAAAAACTGAGCTGCAAGATCAATAGAGACTACACGCCCTGCAGCCGTATATTGGAAGACCAGCTATGATTATTGAACACAATAATCATAGCTAATGGAACAGTCGCGTGCATTGTGTTCTAAATGTTGTTTGAAACATGCTCGACCTACTTCATTATGTAAGGTCCATCTTTTTATTCTAATGGAAACAAAGTAACCGAAACCTTGTAATATAATTTAGCACATTTACATTACTTATTCAGTAAATATAATTTAATTTGCTATTAATTAAGTTGTTATTCATCATGAAACTGAATCAACACCTTTTAAAAAAATGCAACATCTGATGCTTCACAAAGGTTTTATTTATTTCTATTCATTGCAAAATAAGTTTTTTTCTATGTTGTGTTGTATGTTCTATGAAATATTCCGGGACTGTTTTTCCTTCAACTCCCTCTCATCTTGTATTCTCACACCGCCCATTATTCTTCCTCCATATTGCAGTGTTTTGACTTCATCCCTTCTCCCTGCCGGTCTTTGGTAATTTATTGTTTGTGCAAGCTGTTCTACATACTCCACAAAGCCCAAACATCCCATCTCTTGGAGGAAACCTGTTCAGAATCACCTGTAATGCTTCTGCAGCAGCATGTACAGTATCATCCAAGGAAAAGTTGAATCAAGGGCAAAATGGCTCTGTTCAGACCTGGGTTCACCTTCCATTCCAGGTGGTCTGATCAAACAGCTTTTAGTGTAACACACTCACGATCTGATCAATAAGATCACATTCTGAGGTGGTCTGGGCGGCCATATACCTTTTTAACAGTGTGAACACATATACAGTATGTTCTGCTCATTTGAAGTCCCCTGACCTGCTAGAGTTTTATAATAAAACTAAAATATTTCTACACTTCTAAGTATTTTCTGTTTACTGATTCATCTGTGGCCACCATCACCGTATAAACGGTGCCCTTCACATATTGATGTATGTCATTGTAAAGCTGTAGAGCACTGGTTCACTCAGCCCCTTCAAGCACCACCTTCTCTCTCTCTCTCTCTCTCTCTCATTCAGTCATCACTTGGTCTTTACAGAAAGAATTTACATACAAGTTATTTTTGCATATTGAGCGAGGAGATGAGCTCTGATCCTAATTGGCCGCTCGTGACGCATGAAGAGAGACGCTCTGTAACATCAGGAGTGAACTTACAAACTAGGAGCTGTCTGCTTGTGTTTGGATCACCCATTGTATGAATTACACGCCAAACAATATATATCGCCATTGAATCGGCCGATATGAGCCCCATGGCATATCAGGATTTATGTTTGCTGACATGCAACAAACAGTTTATTGAATAAACAATGCAGAAAAGATATGTATTCATATTCACATGAAAAAACTTTCTTTAAGTTGTAAATACGTTGATTATATTTGAGTTTACTTTATATTTATTTACAATAAAGTGCATGGTTACATTATAAAATATCAAGCATCAATGACATTTCTTTGTCATAAGGGTTTGATATGGACATCTCAGGAATCCTTGACATAATTTTTTATAGGGTTAGCAAGGCTCAATAAAGAAAGTATTGACAGTTTAATATCTAAAATTCATGTTGTAAATTAATTCTATGGAAAGGAATCACATTTAATATCACCTTTCAAATAAATCAAATGCAATTGTGTAAGTGCAAAGTGCTTTACAGAAAAATTTGAAATCACAGGATGTTAAAAATGTGTTAGAAAATTGTTAAACACATTCAGAGAGAGAGAGAGAGAGAGAAAGACTAGGTGATTAAAAGATGTAATCAACACTAACATTTCATGAAAAGTAAATAATAAAACAATCAGTCATTGTCAACAATCAACAATAAAATATAAAAAAACTGGATTATAAAAAGATAACTTTATGAATCACTACATAATTCAGGCTTACTTGGTGTTTTTTAATTGAGATTTAAAAAACAACACAAGTTTTTCAGACCCCCTCAGCTCCTCTGCAAGGCTGTTCCAGCGACTTGGAGCGTGATGGCATAAAGTAGCATCGCCAAATGTTTTGGTAGCTGTGTGCAACCAGTCAGTGGACCGAGCTGAACATCCCATGTCTTCAGATTACCTACTGCAGTGGTCTGCAACTGGCAGCCTGCAGCCAATAGTATCTGGCCCATGACTAACATGAAAAAAAGACAGCAGTTAAGTAAATCATTCAAACTTGTATAAGCTCGACAGGCGAAGAATGACAAAGCAAGTTTCATTGTATGAAACATTTTGGACTATTAAATCTTCATTGCAGATAAACCAGGTAGGATGAACACAGTTTTTTAACTGTGTTCTCTGCAACATAGAAAAAAATGGTGACAGTAGAACTGTTTGAGGAGGACTCATTAAGGACATGGAATAATTCTGAAGTAGCTCTGGAGCATTAACACAGGACAAGAGAACAGCCCATTCCAAACAGGCGGGATTAGAATGGGCACTGAACTAGTAAGATAAACCTTACGATGTGGACTAAACCATTTTAACCAACAAACACCCCATTGAGGTAAAATGGCCAAATGGTATTAACAAGTAAATCACCAATCCATCTCACCCAACACTTGCTAATGGGCTAGTGCATTGGCATGATCACATTAAGCTCCCTGTAATCTCTGCAGTAGATGAAGGCTACTTAACAAGCAGCCTTAAGCTCTTCAGCAGGCTTTCTGTCAACGACTGGGAGCCCACAGCGAGTGCAGACGGACACCCTGAACCGACAGACCGGAGCAGAGTGCGAGGAAGAATCGCCACGAGCGCTCCAAAGCTTATTGGGGCAGATTTACACTCCTGGCATATGACTGGGTGGAAAATAGGAAATGTGCCAATAGCTTGTTAGCTCCTGGCATGTACACACTGCGAACACACTATGTTTATACGTTCGGGGCTTTGGCAGCAGATGTCACTTAGTGCCGTTGCTCTATACTGACTAACTAAGGTTAATTGGTAAAATCTTCAGAGAGTGATTAATAGATCAGCCATGTGAGATGGACTGGATTACACCGAGAAAAATGGTAAAGTACGGATGGAAACACACGCATACACCCACTCGCATATATATACACAGAGTAGAAAAGATAAATAAATAAATGACCCAAGCTTTAAGAAAAATAGAATCAGCTCCAAACGCTGCGTCACGCCTCCTTTCATAGATTTAAAATAGATCAAAACAGACGGGCAGAGGGATCCCTAACAATTTAATTAACTTGTTAAGAATATTGATGATATGTTGACAATCCACAGCAGCCTGCAGAATTTTCTATCTTAAAAAAAAAAAAGGACCGCTAACATCTGTAGGTGAATGTTTTATAATCCTATCAGAAAGACAGATGTGCTCCGAACACAGCAACAGAAGGAGAAACACAATCATCCGCAAACACACTCTCTCTCTCTCTCCCTCCCTCACGCACACACACATACTCGCAGACAAACACAATTTCTGCATTTACATCTACTTCAGTAAAAAAAAAAAAGATTATTCCTGGCTTTCAGCAGTAATCTGATTTCATAAACGTCATATATGCAGGAAACCCAGTTCCCCTTATTGGGTTAAGGGATTAGGAGAGACGAGGCTAACGCAGGTAGATTCCTGCTGAGGGTTTTGAAACTTGTTTTTAACATCTGTGCATTGCCATGACACAGACCCAGTGCAGGGAAAGATACTGGCAGCAGTGAGCCAGGACTCATATATGTGATCTGTGCTTTCAGGTGTGTGAGTATGGACGAAGATTATTGTCTACAAAGGGCGTAGGAGTAATCTGACCATCTACCATATACTGTATTCTAGAAACATTATTTTTTTCCTTTGCATCTAAATCACATGGCTTCAGCTTTTAGAAAAATTAAATTGGTTATGAAACTTTTAATAGCAGTGACATTGCATTGATTCGTGTCAGGCTCAAATAGGAGAGAGGAAATAGGAAATCAGTGAATGTTCCTACAGCAGTAGCCCTCACACACTGCCTAACCTTTCCTCACATAACCTCCACCCAGCCCCAGCTAATGGCACTAATATCCTTAGGACATGTCTGACACTACCTGTGATAATGCGACCAGCAGACAGCTCATTCTCTCTTTCAGCAGCACAATAACGCGTGTCTGCTCTTTCCAGTTAATGAGGGTAAAAAAAATAACACGTCATCATCCTTGTCCCCGCACAGTAAATAACAGCAAACGTATGAGTAAACTGAACGTAGAAAAGAAGAATGCTTTATGCTTTGAACAAAAGTTAGATTGTACTCAGAAGTTTTCAATTTCCCTGCCTTACAAAGCATTTACAGATAAGGCACAAGTACAAAAACATCCATCCCGGATTCGTCTTTCTTTTTTTCTCCAAACCAATAAACTAACAGAGATGAAATATTGAAGAAGCCCCGCAAAGAGAGAGATACTGAAAAAGTCCAGGCCGTAGACTCTGAAATGCTCAAAAAGCCACTCAAAGCCTCTAAAGCAGCGATACAACACGCACACAATCGTCCATTCAATCTTCAAACTTTTACATTTCAGTTCTTAGCTGAATTGTATATTTGAGAGTGATTGCGGTACTTCTGATAAAGGCACCATTTGATAATGCAGCTGCACGCGCTTGCACTCGGATGTATCTACTCTCGTTCATTATTTATGCCGCGGTCATTTTTAGTCCCGTCCTTTTAACAAATAAAATAGTAATAATAGAAAACATTACCCTAAGCTGTATGGCTGCATTTAAATGGCATTTGGAATCTCTCAGTGCCGAAAGAGGTAGAGCACATGCCCAAAGGATTACTTCATCTGAGAGAGGGATGTGTGTGTGTGTGTGTGTGTGTGTGTGTGTGTGTGTGTGTGTGTGTGTGTGTGTGTGTGTGTGTGTGTGTGTGTGTGTGTGTGTGTATAAAGTATATATCTGGTAGCAACTGTTAAACACAGCACGAACACGCATTTACAGAATGTAGATATGTATTCTATGCCTGTTTTGTAACATCCAACTCTTCCTTTATAGGTATAGGCGGAACATGTGGTACATTTGTGTGTATTAAACACCTCCGGGCCGAGTAATGACAGCTCTTTTCTTTTATGTCCTTTGTGCTCTCATCCCTCCAGCATCTGTGGTCAGACACTCTCCAGGGCTCGAGTTATGACAGTGGAGAGATACCGACCAATTTCCCTCCGACAACCGTCCACATCAACCTGCAATAATGTCTCCTCACTTATAATATATATTGTGGATTCAAGTCTCGGTAGCTTGAGTCGCAATTTCCATTCGAGTGTTGGCAATTTGTTATTGTTCCATTAAGATTTAAAGCCTATTCAACATTTACTAAACAGCAGCCACTGTTGAATTACACTGTGGAGGTTTCTTGATGTCCATTCTACTACTACTACTACTACTCTTGAAGGGTCAGGGCTTTAAATAGAGACTTTATGAAATTCAACACGTCCAACATTTCATTTCTGGGTGGTCAAAACAAAGACTTTTGTAACCAATGATGCAAACACCCAAGTTCTCTTCCTGGCTGGGTCTTATTCATAACTATGTATCCATCCCTCATTCCTCATGTACTTATCACGGAAACGGAAATAGCCTCAACTACCAGTGCTAAAAGCAACATGGATAATCAATAACAAATCTCGCAACGCTTCACTGGCAGGAACAGTTCCACCCTGTCTTCGGTCCATAAGAGATCCATGATTGTTACTTCTGTAGAGTTCCCTGCAGCTAAGCAACCAACTGCAGAGGAGACTATCTGAATGGTCATGTTAATGCGTTTTCAGGTGTTTGGATGTGGATAATTCCTGGCATAGACTTAAAATGCTCATTTTGAAGGAGATGGTATTTGCGTTGGTGTAGGCTAAGTGTTACTCCTCAAAAGACTAATATGTTTCCTTGAGCTCTAACAACAGTGTTGTTTGTATGTCCTTGCCTGTGGGGCGTATCTTGGCAGTTGCATGCCAAGTGGAATCATTTCAAATCGTTGGCAGGAATGTGTTTTTGCGTCACAGGTGTGTGCATCTGGTGAACACCACTACAAAAAGGATAAAAAGGACATTTAAATATCTCAAGATTTTCTGAAATCAGTTTTTTACCTTACAACAGCAGCTAAAATCATACTGATGGTACATTGACCTGTGATAGGAAGACTGGTGCCTCTGTCATTGCCAGTCCATGCCCACACGCAGCATCTTAGACTGGAGTTAGTCCCAGCAAGTTATGTTAGAGTAGTGCAAGAGCAAAGATCGATTAAAAAGTTAATTATAAAGTCATTAAAAACAGTGAGGAAACTTTTAAATCCTTATGGAGTTTGGTGTGTTCGTTACAGTGACGGAACGTCCGGTTTGGGAAGCCAAGGATCATTAAGATTATATATCATTCAGCCACGTTTCAGCTCAGTGAGTGGTACGACACATTTGCAGGGTCAAGTGATTGCGGGGACATGATGCTCGGACTAAAAGCTAAAATGCATAAATCCTCCCTAGTGGCTGCAGAAGCTGCTGGTGCCGGTCAAAGTGTTACTGGACAGGATCACAATTCGAAAAGACTCATTAGGTCAGTAGCTGTGCACATTAATATCAGCGACACAGCATCTGTCTGAAGTTTAATAACACAAGACAACATTAGCCACCATACGTGACTGGATCCGAGGTGCGGTGGCAAAACACCACAGGTTGAGGAATTATGCATCAACTTACGGATTCAGAATTTCTACTGTCAGAGGTCCATTGCTTATTTTCCTTTCATAAAGGGACGACTACCAATTGTTTGTGTTGGTTCACGTTCACATTGATTTACAGGATGGTGTCTCAGTCGATCGAACCTAAGACTCCTTTATTCAACCCCCTTCAGCTCCACCCAGGATCCCCTGGCTCTAGCAGAAGCTGTGCAACCATTCACACTCTATATTTGAGTACTTGCATTGGAATTTATTGTTCTTGCATTCATATTATGCTCAGTTCCATAAAGCAAACACTATAAATCTGCATTATGGGTAATCTAGCATAGTGCCTGTACAAAGAACCTGGAACTGCCTTCAGTAGTATCCAAAGAGAGTTTGTTAGAAACCTCCTTTAGTCTGGCTTCTATGATCTATGACTCATTACACCTTCGAGGATGCTGTTCCCTATGTTCATGTGATTCCAGAGATGTCAGCAGCACTCAGTGCAAACATCTTGTATTCTGCATTACCGCTGTATCCATACAGCCAAGGACATTTTAGGCTACTAGCAGGACACATTACTGTAGATTTATCCCTCCAGTCTGCGATGCCTCAAAGCTACTTCAGCCGTACATTTTCTACTTCTTTCTCTCGCTGAAGGAAGCTGACAGGTGCGGTACACATCATCTCTTTTTCTCTCCGAACCTGGAGGGAAACAGCTCTACCTCTTACAGCATTCAGCGAAAAAACGATTGATAAGGCAGCATTGGGATTTATGTAGAGCCATGGCATTGAGTAATTTACAGTATGGAAGATTGGGTGAAATCTTCTGCCTGGGCCTCTGATGCAGTACCTGCCTGTTTTATAGTCCTGTGTCATTGCTCTGGAGCTACTTCAGAAATATTCCTGGTCACTAGTGGGTCCTCTTCAAAAGGTTTTACATTAATCTGTCACTTTGTATTGTTTGTGGGCTGGACGTTGAGTGCAGAGCTTTTCATAAACAGTCTATAGTGCAGAATAAATAAGAAAAAGGTTCATCCTACCTGGTTTATGTCCAATTAGGATTTTAAAGGGAATGCTATTAATAGAATTGGCTTTATTACTGTTCATGTGTGTGGCTCATATATGTCCGAATTGATGAAATACAAATTATCAAATTCTAAAAAATGATCTGGTGGCGATTTTGACCCGCAGTGTCACCCACTTCTGTATTTTATCCAAGGACCTAGAAGAGGACATGTTTAACTTGGCCCCCGCTGACTGTTTGCATGTTGCCCCGCCCCCACAGACAGCTTTATTAAATTTTTAGGAATATTGAACGTATCACGCGTCCATATTGCAACAAACTTGCCACTGCACTTTCTCAGGCAATTTTTCAAGACACAGAAGCCGATTATATCAATGATTTACAAGAGTCTGCGTTCCACATACAGACAGACAGACATTTGTAGAATTACCTGGGAGATATTGTGCAGTTTTATACAGAGATTTTCTTATTCATGAAGTGAGAGACTGTGGTGTTTGTGCATGCTTGTGTCTGGTTGGTTTGATTTGTGCATCATGCAGAGCATTTATGGAAAACAGCTACTTTAACATAGTAAATCATGGGCACATAAACATGACCACGACATAGCAAATCCTTGCTGAGCTGATCATACAGAAGGTCCACATCCCGTCATACGCTGTTTCCAAATTCACAAGAGACGTTAACAGACATCTCCTAAAGGTCATCACTCACTGATGCTGCAGTTCTGCGGATTGACGTCTCAATCCAGTCACTTCTTGTCACTATTATTTAAGACAGAAGCATTACCCCCCCCCCAGGCTTCCTACGGGCTATTTTCTTTACCGCAAATACTGAAGGAAACAAAGATTTTATTTCAGGCTATATGTGAATTAAGGCGTTGCAGAGAATGGAAAAATAAACTTGCTGTTCCCTACTATGTCTCACTTTCTCCCACCACCTCAGATCTTTTCTTTGTCTCCTGCTGTCTCCTCTGTTCCCTCCTCCTTCTTCCTCTTCTTCTTCCAAGTAACCTCCTCATCTCTCAGTCTGTCTGCAGCAGTCTCCCGCAACAGCGCGGCGCCGTGTTGAAGTATGCTAATGAGGTGGCAGCATATGGCTCATTCCTTATTTAAGCTCAGCCGTCAGACAGACAGTAAGCCACTCAACTCGCCAAGCATCCCGTATCCCTACCTGCCCCCGCTGGATCACACCACGCTGATCTCTTAATGAGGCTCAAGCGTTATCACAATCAGCTCAACGCACCTGGCAGGATCAGCAACTACTGCTTTATCACTTCAATCTGGGCTTCTATGTAAATCCTGTTACAGGACAATATGCAGGGAGCGCTTACTTAACACCGCCGCATTGTACCAAAAAGAGCTGGAAACTGATATGACTCCCGAGCTCCGTCTGCGTGTGTGCGCACACACTCTGGCACACACATTAATTCATGCATACACAGACACAGACACAGACACACCGACACACCTTTACCCACTGACAGGCTGGTATATAGCCCTCTTCCATCATGCTGTTGTAAGCACTCTGTCACTGTGACAGTCCTGCTTTATTTGGTGATAGGAGGGTACGACCTTGCCTATCTCACGCAGTTAGTCACGGATTTACAAGTGCACACACATACGCGCACAAATCACTGTCATGCCAATGTAACAGCGACTTAGGCTGAGGTTTGATATGTGCCCTGTGTGTTTGTGGTGGAAGTGAATGAAAAATGGGAGCATCAAACCATTCGAGGATTTATGACTCAAGTAGCTTTTACAGCTTTTCTTTAAGCTTTTCATAATTTTCATTATACCACTATGTATGTTATTATTATAAGCATTAATGGTAGAACGTAAAACACAGTATAGGGTCCATGTTGAGATGATGAAGAAAAAGAAGATAAAGTTGTACTATCATGAGAATAATGTCTTAATTGAGAATAAACTCTTATTACAAGAAGAAAATCGAAATTAAGAAGAAAATCACAATATTACAATAAAACAATGTCATATTACAAATATTCTTTTATATATTAGAAAAATAAAGTCCTATTTGAGATATCTGTAATATTTTGAGAAAAAAGTTATAATTTTACGAGAATAAGGTCATAATATTACAAGAATAGTGCAGGCAACAAGCAGATCTGATGATATGCGCCTACTTAAATGATACTTAGCCTAAAACTTCAACATGGCCCTGCCACACATTACAAGCAATTATATTAGCAGGTTGGAAGAATTATCACATTTCACACATCTAAAACACAAGCGAGGAAAACCCATCGTGTTCATGTGATGAAGTTTTAAAATATTCATCAAAATCTTGGTGAAGAAAACCTCGACCAGAAAGAGGATGACACACTCAATCGTGTAACTAAAGGCAGTAGATTTATTTTATCTGGTAAAGCAGGTGGAACAATTTTTATGCAGCCTGCACCACTTTGCATGACATGAAAGAAGCTTATTATTTACACAAGAGTTCATTGTGCAAAATTCAGAATATCAATCTTTGAATAAATTAGGACAGATCCCAAAAATCAGCACTTGGATGCTTCACTTAGATGTGTCACAACCTGCACACAAAAAAAAGAGCTGTGATGGATTCATGTAGCTGGAATCTAAATCTCTTAAGTGTTACAAGGCCTTAGTTCTCTGCTAAGAACTGCTCCACTTTCCCTGAGGGCTGCGACGGGTACACTTCAGAACAAAGGGAAATAAATGGCTCTAACTAGTAAGAGTGTGTGTGTGTGTGTGTGTGTGTGTGTGTGTGTGTGTGTGTGTGTGTGTGTGTGTGTGTGTGTGTGTGTGTGTGTGTGTGTGTGTGTGTGTGTGTGTGTGTGTATCTAAACCACACACTTCCAAATATAACTTCAAACAGCTCTGTGTCAATGTTTGTTCACCTCGCTGTCTCTCATTCCCAAAAGACACAGCACTTCCCACTATACAGTCTCACTCAAACAACTGTGTTTGCCTTAGCGAGGCCAGACAAGTGACATAAGTTTGATGAAGGAGAAAAACACACACACACACATTAAGAGATGCTTATATTTGTATCCATGTTCCCTCTATGTTTCCATCTGTTTCAGGAAAACAAAATCCTCTCAAAATATTATTACACAAAGACGAGAGCGTGAGATCTACAAAACCAAAACATAACCGGGTCAAACTCTTGTCAGCTATAATGAAAACAGTTTCTTACTGTGAGCTTGAGGCACAGTGACAAATTTCACAAGTAAAAAAATAAAAGAAGCTGTATTTTCATGAGACAGCTTTTGCAGTTTGTCCGTATCTTTATATCCCATCTTTTTATTAGGTATTATATCTCAGCATTAGAAAATATATTGCATATATAAAAGGAGGGCCAGAGCATCCACCTCGATCTCGGTGGGTTCTTTTGAGACTGAAGGAATCCTTTATATAACCATCACCGTGCTTTTCTTCTGCCTCTTCGATTGCATTCTTGTGGGTGAAAATGTGTTCGATGTGTGAAAGTGGTGAAAAACTTTTATGCTTCTAACTTAAGGGCATCACTACGACAATCTCAACGGAGCAGCCCACTCAGCATGTTTCACCTACATTTACAACTTGGTAGGGACCTGTTGCATGTCCAGATGTACAAAAAAGCCTTTCGGGCCAATGGCCGTAACCCACCAGGAAGTTGGCCATTTTGGAGTCTCAGGCGTTTTATTTTAATGAACTCCCGAAGAAAGTTATTAGATTCACTTCAAAATCAGGTTGAGATGTGATTGAGGAAAAATAAGATGAACTATTTGAATAAATAATAAAAGGTTTAATTTTCATTGAACGGCATGTCCGTAGCATGGAGTTGAAATAGGGTAAATGAAAATGTTTTGCCATTACACAGGAAGTTCCCAGTTCATGTTTCGATCTCCCTCAAAAAGTAGCGCGTTAAAAATCCCGCCCTGAAGAAATATTTACCAATAGTTCGTGGTGGTAGCAAAATCTTTAAATAGCGCCCCCTGTGATGTATCGATGTGTCGGGAATTCAGTAGGCACATGCACCGTGACCAGTCAGCACACAACTCTGTTAACCAGCGTTCTGCTCGGATCCCCTACATGTACGTAATGTGAGTGCTCGTTCAATGCTGCTTGCAGCTTTAATTTAGTTATATTATAGGATCAGTTGTCACAGTAAGAGCTTACAACAGCTTTTGATTCTCAACCTCCACCATTATGGCTCCATTCACTTTTTGTCACATTTTTATTACGTTTTATTTTCTCACTTGCTGCTTTATTCATATCGCTTCTGCATTTTACTGTTGACATTCTCACTTAAAGTCTGACAAATTAATATCTCCAATTACAAGCATAAAAAAGTGGAGTGGTCCTTTTGAAATCTTCTCTCCTCCTTTTGTCTTTGATAAAACTTTAATGAGACCTTTCCGGATTGATACATGGGATTCTTAAGGGAGTACAACTGTAATCACTGAGGGTCCTTGGGGATAAAAACACAGTAGAGAAGCTCACTTGAATGGAAGCAATGTTAAATCGTTATTATTTTGTAATTGTTTTGCGAATAAAAGCTGGTTTGTGAGTGCAGACATAGTGAAAAGACCTTCCATTTCCCTGTCAATCTCTGCTTGATTATAACCCTGGTGAAAATGTAGTGACCAAGGGCATGTTCCTATTTTAGTTTGAAACAGCTTAAGAGCTTTGTGTGTTGTGTGCGTGTGTCTTGTTAACACAAGTGCATGTGTGTTCTCCTCTGACTCACTGTCCAGCCTCCTCCATCTGTGGTCATGTCACAGTAGACCTGGAAGCCTGCAGGGTGGTGAACAGGAAACACGGAGTAGATGCCATCCTCCCTCTGACCACTTGCGTACAGATCGCCACAGTCACGTGGGCGCGAGCCTAGGGAGAGGTGAAAAGAGAGGAGGCATGAAATTAAATGAGGTCCAACTTGGCTCGCAAGGGCAACGAGCGCTCGCAGCTGTAAGAACAAAGAGAGGAGATGAGGAAAAACATGAGAAAACACTTGTCACCCCATCTACTGTCTGCAGGCAGGCTCTGCAGAGGCACGTGAGTACGGTGAACATGAGGTGTGAAGTCGTCCCGTCAAAATGACACACCACAATGTCAGCGTACTCTGCTGTTTGGACTGTTTTTCTAAAAATGATGGATCTCAAAAAGCACAATGAGTTTTGTTTTTTTTCAAGGGCATGGTCTTTCGGTTTAAGACCAGGACTTATTTATTTTTCGTTCATATTTTGTAATGCTTGTGTATCTTTAATCACAGTAACGGGAAGACGGTGTAATAATAAAGGGGACTTCTTGTTTGTAATGTACGGGACTCTTGAAGCTAAAGAATCCACAACGAGGGCGGGACAATTTCACTTGTAATCACTATACCTGCCGTTCTATATGTCGGGGAATTTTGCGTACGTTCAGACAGATGGTGAACGTGAGGAGAAGAGCTGAAGCTGGAGTGAGGAAATTCAAGCACAAGCAGGGTAGATTTGAGCGCAAGCAGGTTTTAAGTTGGAGCTTTACAAAATGTAAATGGGAAATCAATAAGTCCAGGCCTCAAACTAAGATAAAGGGAGAGGAAGGACCCAAAAAAGATGGACGGCGAGATGGATGGAGCAGAGGATAAATGAAAAAAAGACAGCAGGCCAGTTGTTCCAAATAAAGATGAGATGCTGTGGAGAAGAAGCAGAAATACAGCACAGAGATGCAGATTTGAGACAGCACAAGCTGTGAGTGAAAGAGGAAAACAAAAGTGAGGGAGGAAGAAGCATGGCTCACAGTGTGGAGATGTGTACATTTGAGTGATACGACACAAACGGAGAGGGTGCAGGATATAAAAAGAGAATTCATGAAGAGTTAGGGTGTAGACAAAGAAAAAGACAGGAGGCTTGTAAGCTACAGCCGTGCGGAACAGCAGCACCCTCGTCTGTGACTCAGAAACCTGTCTCACACCAGGGATACAGAAAAAATCTATTCCCCATGAAGAAGGAGAGGAATTCTGTAATGAGTACAGTGTCATAGATTATGCATGCCAGCCTTCACCGGGTCAAACTCCTGAATTTAAAACAGCCAGGAGAGTTCTTGAAAAGGCCGTACGAGATTTCTCTTTTTTTCTGTTACAGTCCCTACATGATATGGGATGTTTGGTCTCCCTGAAGCTTTTCCGTCTCTCTGTCCGCCTAATAAGCTCCGACTTTCATCATCATCACACATAAATGGTAGAATTTCACAGTCGCTCTCTTTCATTACAGGAAGCTGAAGCTGTCTCGGTTCCAAGGGACATTAAAAAAGACACTATCATCATTATTTAAGAATTTGGTCCTCTATAACAAAGGCTTTCAAAGTTAGTTGGTTTTTTTTTTGAGTTAAATGATCGTTTGCGAGAGAGAAATTCCTCTAACGTGGACCCTCGTATTGATCGTGCTGTTACTACACGTCCACTTGCTTGACTTACTTCAGGACTTCACACACATTAAGTATTCTGCTGTTCCATTGTTTGGTAATTCCTTCACATTGCTTGTCATTTTCCCCGAGCCCAACATGTAACCCTCGCTCTCTAATTGACATGATGTGTCAGAAGTAGTTTCCCGTAATGGCTACGACCCGTTCTCAACATTACTCACATTATTTTTGTTGTCACTTTGCCCGTCACTAATGCTTCCTGTCATTTTAGCGCCGGCTGTTCCCTCCCGCCCCACAGTAGTTATTGCCTCTCCGAGTCGCCCAGTGTTTCCCCCGCCTTCAGCCATCGCTTAATTCCTGCACACACCTGTGAACCAGTTTCCAATCGCCCAATCAGCTCTCCGGCATTCACCACACGGCCACTTTGCCTCAGTTTCCTGCCAGACTGTCAGGTGCACATGTTGCCGTAATAATCCCCTCGACATGTTGCCTGTTTCCACCTGCATGGACAATTATGGGCTTTTTTTTCTCAATTTACACCAAGTATGAGCATGTGATCTCCATCTGGATCCATCACCCAGACAATAAAATCCGAGCACATGCATCATTCATTTTTGACTATAGGTTTTTTTGCAAGAGGAGACATGTTAGTTTTCTGTCTTTGTACCTTTTACCAGGCCTTTACTAAGCTCACTAAAAGAGGCAATTCTTGGGTTGTTTTGAATTGGTCATGCTCTACGATCTACTGCCTGTGTTGGTTATCTCTTTTTATTTATTTTCAAGCAACCCGTATCTGCTCTTAATTAAGAACCTTCTCCTGGTTCTATTCCATGTCTTAAAGTTAGGGTTGGAAATCCTGGAAAAGCTAGAAAGAGCAGGCAACCAAGACATCCCACACCCTCCAGCCCTCTCGACAAAGCTACGCCCCCAAAACAAATGAACGGGCACTGACTAGAAAACTGCCAGAAGCCGACTTTTCCGTGACTTGCTTTCTCGCAGTATATGTCTCTCCAGCAGGGTGTGGGCAGACATGTCGGTTAGTAACAGACAGCTAGTCATGCGAGGGACACAGACACCGTCTTTTTTTAAATCTATCATTGGCTTTCAGGACTGGAAGAGGATTTCAACAAATAACATAATAAGAAATTTAGAAACAAATTACCAACACTACTTTTAAGATATTGGAACATATTTACTTCTCACTCCTCCTGGACGATGTACATTCATGCCAATGTACGTGTAAATATATACTTATCCTAACTATTTTTGTATATATCGACTTTTAATTTATTGTTTGTTACTTATCATTAGTGGAGAAAGTGGGTTTGAAATGGTTTGAGTTTATGTTTGTTTGATATGATTTATTATATGATTTGTTTCTGTGTAAAGGATGAATACATATTTTTCAATTACATTTTTATTTGGCTGAGATCTTTTCACAACAAAATGCCAGACTACATTCACATGTGGTCTGGTTCGGATTGCAATGCTGTGCACATTTTCTTCATCCCAGTAGGATATTGTGCAGATTGCTTCTCTTGCTTAGTTTGGACAGATCAACTGTTAATGGAGCCTCAGTTGAATTACAGTAAGCTTTGTACTATCTGATTTTATCGGTCCGACTCATCTGATTGAGTTCCTTTCCTGCACAAACGGAGCCTTTACATTCCCAACTGTAGACTTATACTCCTGTTTGACAAACTACATTTCTATTATTGAACAGTCCCCCTGGCTGTGTGTCCATAGATCTAATAGATCCCAGCTCCAAAGTAACTCCCCTTTGATGGTCTATAAACGCTTAAAGGACAAGGCTGGTGATATTCTATATTTTTCTCACTGGCAACAATTCCCACGAAAAATACCAAAGTATACGATCGGTCTGTCTCTCAATACGTTGTGGCATCACAAGGGGACAGGTTGTGGAGGGGCGCTACATCCTCACCCAGGATCAGTGCCTACAACCCAAAATGACCGCCGGGCTAGAGACTACAGCTCCCAGACTGCCTCATCGTGCACCCAGCTGCAGGTGCTTAAGGCCCCTAATTGAGGCAGGGCTGGGAGACTGAATAAAGGGCAGAGGAGGTGGGCCGGGCGGGAGAAGAGAGGACACCGACATGGAGAAACAACTACCGGAGACCTGGCAGGGTGGGATTACTTTGGTTTGACGAAGAAACCATTTTCTCCTCCGGGACGCTTTAAGTTTGTTCATGGACTTTTGTTGAAGGAGTATTGTAAAGGGACTGCCTGTGGGAGGAACAAATAAACCCTGATTTTTTTGTTTATGCTGTCTGATGGTGCCTGTGTTACGCTCTCTTTTGCACTGGCCCGCTAGGGACAACCCGTGACGTTACAACGTTCTGACATTCTGAACTGTTCTGGTTCCTGCTGAAATTGATTTTATTAAGATGGGTTTTCCTAAATCAGGTCACCACTGTAGTTTCTAACAGAAGGAACTAAAATAGTGCATTTTTCTGTGCTATTTTCTGCTGCTGAGAAGTATACATTTGTAGTAGCCGGATGTGGGACCGACTCAAGAGACAAAGCCAATGTTTACAAAGGAATATATCACCTATTGTGACTTATAAATGTGTGTTAATATAAATGTAATAAGCTAACAGGCTCTGAATACACAGATTATAGCTTTTAGCTGTGGGATGGGACCTCTGAGGAGAGAGAGACTGTTTTAAAACCCGTCTGTATGGGGACAAAATCTTCAGTTACATAAACCCTCCGAAGCAAGTCACTCTGACATCTCAGGCACTGCACAGTGGGAACTGAACTCATTTAAATGCACCCTGCCCTCCTACCTTCAGCTAACACGTCTCATTTAGTCACAAGCATTACAGTGGTTTCAAAACACGAATACGTCCTGCATCCAACCTTTATTCATGACTTGACTTTCTTACTTTTGTTTTAAAATGTATTACTTATAATTCTGAATTATTTATATAGCAGCAAAAATGCTGATTAAAAAAAAAAGTAGTAAATGTCAAAGCAATATGCATGTGCTTATAGCTGACAAACGCTTTGAACTTTAACTTGTAAATCCTTATGCAGACAAATGAAAAGTAGGATTCTTACAGGGGTTTTAAGTTTGCACACAGACATGAGCATTACATCTGAAAATGTGCTGTTGTGTATGCATATGTAGAGTTTTAATTTGTTTTATTTTGTTAATTTATTTGCACCTCAGTGTGAACACTGAGCTGCTTCGCTTGATGACCACTCAAAGCACTTTACATTAAAGTTTTGCCATTCACACACTTTCTAACAGTGCATCTATGTGCATCACTTTCTCTATCACACATCACTTATACACTTGCTGGCAGGAGCAATTCAGGGTTCAGTATCTTGCCCAAGGACACTTTGGCACATGAAATGAAAATGAGACTGGGCTCAAACCCCCGGCCCTCTGGTCAGTGGACAACCCGCTCTACCTCCTGCGGCCTGAGCCACAACTGCCCTAGCACCTGGTACACTGACCGCACAGTATGTAAGAATGATACTGAATTACAAAAGGATCAATAGTGTATGTGTTAGTAACATGTAGGTCAACACGAGTATACATTGCATGCTGCATAAAAGTGCACACATGTAGAATATGTTTTATATCGTGTGATTAGTGCTGAGGTGGTGTTTATTCTACTTCAGTGAAAGATGTCTTTGATAAAATGTCAAGGTTGCACTTTACAAAAAACACGCACTGATTGCCTCTGGGTGCTGTGAGCGAAAACCAGGCCTGTGAGTAGGAGTTGGTGGACTTAATGTAAAGTGTATGTAGATAACATTTAAATGAACACACTGCTTTTGTGTATTTTTCAACACTGTACAGCATTGTGATGAATTACCATATTATATCATGGTGAGCATGTATAACAGTACAAGAGGCTTTAAACCTGAAGGAAAACATGTGAAGCTCTGTCCATGGTGCTGAACCTCAGAGCTGGTTGGTCAATTTGTTTGAATGTTGAACAGCTTCACTCCTGACATTTACATGGCTTAAGGATATCTGTGCTTTAAATAGGTCAATGTGATGCACTCTGGGAAAATTCTGAATCCATGAAGCCTACCTGAATTTCAAGTAGCAATAATGAATTATAAATCAAATAACAGTGACTTATAGCGCTATTGCCATTGCAAAGTATTATAGCCTAATTAGGAACTAATTTACTGAAGAAAAATGTTCTAGTTAAAATTCATTATCTTCTGGGTTAATATAAAAGGGAAAAAGAAATAAGGAAAAGACTGCCACTGCAAATAATTTAAGTATTTCTGCACAAGACCGGGGTCTTAGTGAATCTTCTTTGTCTGTATGAAGCCTCGGACGGTTTGTGACGTGGGAGGTGACGTATCCCAGCTTTTAGAATAGGAGTGGGTAAAATGACTGCCGTTTTAAGAATAACAGTCAAAGGCCTTTAATGCTTGACAGATTCAGCACCATGGAAATCATTACCGATAAAAAATACAGAATAGTAAATTCAAGACATCAGAATGAATTGTATCTAACAGTCTGGTGCAGTGTCGCTGAATGACCCTTGAGCGATGGCTAAGGAAAAGGTCAAAGGTCTGCATATAATAACTAGGGACGTTTTAAGGGACTTTAATGGGGCCCTAGCAAAAGGGACTTGATTCTTTTAGCATCAAAATTTCTAAACAGTGCCTACCGTACTTATAAAAAATAATAAAGTAGTAAAGCTTAAGTGCAAACCTCAACATTATCCCAGCTACATCATCCTTTTAAAAGTTCTAGTCTTCAACCAAACACTAACTTTACAAAGCTTTAAGCAGAAATGTAGTGGTATGGGGCCTTGTTAGGGGGTCTCAGACCATGGTGTCTTTGCAGTCTCCTGTATCCTTCATAGAATTTTAAGTAAAACTTCACCCCAAAGTTTTGAAACCCTGGGTAGTGTTAGGAACCATATTCAATTCATAAATATTAGTTTTTTTATTAATTTGGTAATAAATGTGATAATACAACCAGAATTAATGAATTTCCTTAATTTAGTTTACACCTCAAAAAAACAATTTAAGTGTTAAATATCTCTTTGAGTGGTTCCCACAAAAATTGTCATCACTGTAGACTCCTCTCAGCTTGAGGCCCAGAGCAATTACTGGCTTTGCCTACCCTGTTGCGGCGCAAAAATATAATATCGATTTTCTCACTTATCTAATTTGTATAGAAATAAGTGTTGTAAACTTTAAGAGTAAAACTTTCTGACACATAAATCTGTTTCCCAGCTGCAAGTGGAGGAGATGCTCATGTAGGGAAAATATTAGTAATGAGCTTTAACAGCCTTCACATACTTGACAGAAGTGGACACCTGCATCCAACAGGTTGGTACGAAATAATAGGAACAGCAAAAATCCATGAGAGATTATCCTACAGCCACAACAGGGCTGATGTAATCATCCTCACAACCTTCCACTGGATGCTGACTACACCATGTAAAATATGAATTGAAAATACATAGAGCTCATTTATCATTACTCCTAATTATGGACACTTCACCAAACATTTCCCCTTACATGCACAATCTGAAACAATGTATCACATGAGCTATTACAAATTAATATAACACATTCTCTGTTAAGAGCAGTATTGTGACTTCACATCTCGTTACATCGCACTGCAAGGTGTTCTTGTAATTGCGTTCTCCCCATACACTGGGCACACACTACACAGATCATAAATTGACTAATGGTTTCTTCAACAATGGGGACCAATTGTGTTTCTGTCTCTGTCATCGTTATAATTAGCGCAGAGCCAGGAGACAGCAAATTAAAACTTGAAGACATGATTGCCTGTTTGGGCGATGATACCTACTGTGAGATAATGATTCTGCAAAGATCTAATTTCTCTATTGATTGATTTATTATTTACTGCCACCGCAAATTTAGCCGCGTTTCAGTGTAACTGTGTTAAGGCTGGAAACTTCTGGAAGGTGGTGTGAGGCATAAATCTGAAACAGAAGCTTTAACCACCAGTGAACATTTTCAGCACCATGGACGGAGCTTCAGCCAGTGTGTCTCACTGCCCTATTAAAACCACATACCTCCGAAATATCCAGCTTTCAGATTTTAAGAAAAACAGCCCTGTTTCAAGCTTTTCACATAATCCAATGGGTTTTTAATGATTCATTAAACAAAATGATTCAGAGATTTATTTCAACTCATAAGGGAACACTTAAATCTATCATTTTATCTGAAATCTAATTCACCAGAATGGGAGATGCATATTTCTTTACTCTGCAGCAGCATTATGTAAATTATTGGTGTCCAAAACCATGGGACGAACCAAGTTTCATGTTTACACTGGATCTGGGTAGTTTTGGTTTCACATTTCAAGTTAGGGAGCACACAAAATACTTTTTGTATGACATAGATACATCCTGTTATCACCTGGGTGGTCTGCATCTACCTTTACTTGACATTGATTGGTTTGTAAATGTGGGAATGTCTGACATTGGTGTGTTGTCAGCTTGGGGAGTCTTTCAGTTTGGAATGAGGAAATAGAAAAAAAAGCTCAATACCGTTATTTTCATTGCGGCTGTAATATTGTGGATATATAATATATAACTAGAGTAGAAGATGCATCAATATTAAACATCATATTTCAATGGGAAAAGTGTCCTGTCAATCCCAGAAACCAGCAGAACTTCAAATTTTTAGAACTGAAGGAGAGCAGAAGAGTTTCTCCAAAAAAAGACAGATGATTCTGTTTAACTTTCAAACCGTTGTCAGGAGACGGCAGAGGTTTGGGAAAACAACAGCTGATAGGTAGCAGGTGTGCCAGATAATTACCCAATTGCATCAATTAGTCAGATGAGGCCACATACCTAAACTGTTTGTAAAGTAGGCTATTGATAAAACAGCGTATACGTCATGTGAAGAACTGCAGGTTCTCCAGCAAGAGTCTGAAAGTTTGAAAATATACTTCTGCTCTTGTGTCGCAACCTAAGTACATGACTGTGCCCTCATGTTTGCAGATGTGTGAAACATACATTCTGGAGTCTCGCTGGACCAAAAAAACGTGCGTGGAATCTCTGTCACTTTATTATCGCAAGCTGTATGCTGCTCATGATCGGCCTTCGCTCTGTGCGCTGTGGCTACCGATGTGAGGCAAATCCAACAGGGGAATGCTACTGGGAGTGCCTGGTTAAAAGCCTTCCAATGGGATGATGCCTCAGGCCTTTCTCTGTCTCACAACAACACAGCCCAGTGGACATACAAGTCATTCCTCATGTACAGTGAAAAAATCACTACCAAGGCCAGTGGATAATGTGGATGAGATGGGCCCGAGGAAGCATACTGATATCACCGGGAGAGGTGGGGTTGGATGAATATGTGGTAAGATGGATGACGGACAGACCACACTGGAATATAATTTTACAGAATTGTGGAGTCTGGCTAACAGAGTGAGGGATCACGACATGGAGCGGAACACAGTGGCAGAAGGTCAAATATATACGAGGGTAGCCAGTGGTGTATGAATTATATATACGGAGGCAGGGGGACAAATTGAATAGCAGACACACATATCTACAAAGGAGGAATCCAATCTTTCCAAGTATATATACTGTATATAAAAATCGCACCACGCATAATTTCTCTTACCATTGGAGCAGCCCTTCAAACGGGCCCCTCGGACTGGTGCCCTCTGCAAGTCGGCCTTGACGCGCGCCTTCAGGCCCACGTTCTCCTTCTGCATGGCGTTAAGAGCGTCGCTCACCGAGTTCACCACCTTCACCATGTTGATCTGGCTGTCTGACAGCAGCTGCAACACACACACACAGCAGGAAATATATATATATATAAAAGTGAAATGGCACCAGGCTTTTTGGTGTCTTTTACCTGAATAATTGGTGCATACTTTTCATTACCTCTGATTATTTACCAAGCGTCTTTAAAACCTTCGGGCATGCACACAGCGCTTTCAATTTATTTCATTATGTTTTAAAACTATTAAATTGTCAGTGGCAGAGTCCCCCATTCCTGCCCTGAATCCAAATGCTATTTGATACGAAGGACACGCGTTTGTGGAGTAATGAGGTATTTGTGGAGAGCAGAACAGAGCGTCCCGGGCAAAGAAACATATTTGTGAAAATACAAGTATAGCCACAGTGATATTACCAAGACATCACATTGTCCTTGCGGCTGAAAAACGAGACGTGACTTGCTCTTCTTCTGTTATATATCTGAGTGCCTTGATGCACACAGTGATCCATGAACATGTCATTCTGAATGGATCACTGGTACCTGCATTATTAAAACATTCCAAGCCAATTCAACAGTAACCACCTGTGTTCACAGTTACATCACAACGCATGAAGGGACTCATCATTTATATGAAGGAAGCTCTACAGGGAAGAACCCATCATTTTTATTTTTCAATTTCTTTGCAGCTATTCCCATAGAAGTAGTGATAATTAATAACTACCTCTGAAACTGTCTGCATGGATGGTAAAAGCTTTATGGACGATAGTGTAAAACATTTTTCGGGGATCGTTATGAAACTGTGGCAGGCTAAAATCAAAATATTCAGGTTGCCAAAGTTTGGATTATTAATGGATTATATTATTAACACTGACATAATAGGGTTTATTAATGTTATAGTCTGACATTTAGAATAAATACATAAAATTGTGTTTTTAAATTTTATAAATGTGAAAAAAAGTTGGGTCCCTGTGGCAACACAATGGAACAGATCTATGTTACGATGTCACGATGCCCATGTTTGCATTGCAATTGTCTTCTGGGTCTGATTCCAAGTTGAAATCTTGTAGATGCAACTCAAATGTGAGAGCATCATTGAACGCACCAGCAAGGATAAAGTAGTTCCATCTGCAGTGACATTGAAAAAAGAAAAAAAAAAACTTTATCAAACATGGAACTAAACGGCTAACTGGAATATAATAAAATAATATTACTGCACTTTATATCTATAGTAACTCATTTTGTAGTTAATGGGCTACAAAATACACTTCATAACCACTGGTACGGTAGAGTCCTTTAGGGACCTTTAGGAAACACACAGGTGCAAAAATCCCATATAGCAAAGACACCACATGGTCCTTCATCCCACAATTCCCCCCCGGTGAATTGTGTGAAGCACAAAGAGCCCGGTGGGAAGGCTGGTGATGAATGTGTGTGCTCGGATTGGCAGAGAGCGGGGTAACCTCTCTGATCTGCTGTGGTCACTCCGTTTCCTGCAGCCCTTTATGTACTGTTCCTCATGGAAAGGTCGTTTTCACACGTTGCCCTAGTTGGCCGACGCCTTGGCGCAGCCAGGTGTTGGGCCCCATACAGGACGACGCCATACTTTTCAAGGTATGAGGAATATGGCTCTTTCTTATGCTCACACGTACACACAAACTACCTTACTTTAGTCTCCACAAAAAACACACACACACACATTGACCTGCAGTGTTCAAAGTCGTGTATAAGGAGTCCATGGTCTTCCATCAAAGGTACAGTATGTGTGTGTAGCTATATTCAGCTGTTACAGCTGCGTTAGACGCAAACTCCAGTGGCCTTTCTCTGGCCTCAATAACAATGCGACACACCTCTGAGGCATGGCGAGCTGCACTGCAATCATATTACATGGGCACTGGAGCTTTAACCCACGCACCGGACACAAAAAAACAAGACACAGTGTGTGAATGCCCACATGAAAGTACAAAGAAAAACCACACGTGTATAGCACACACACAACAGAAATGACCCGTTGTGCACAGCAGCGAAGGTTTTCTGTTCTCTGAATGTATCATTGTTTTGCAGGAACTTTTGTGCGTGTGTGTGTGCGTTCATGGGGGGGTTAGGCAAACTTTTCCACTGTTTTCTTGCAGGATTTGCTATTATTACACTGTTAAGCTTTGTGTGTACCTTCCCTGTGTGCAAATTTATTTCCAGAGTTGTAATTTATTTGGTAAGCACACACTGTATGTTTGTCAGCGTGTGTGTGTGTTTGTTGCTCTACAGCAGCAGAGCTTTGCCCATTGTGTTTGTGTGTGTGAGAAGGGAGAGACAATAGCAGAGGAGTGTCTGCAGTCTTAATGCTAAGCCTTGACTGACACATCAATTAGGATCGCGGTGTAATTAGCTCTCGTTAGGCAGACTTTACATTGGCTCACAAAATCAGTAAAACCACAGTGCGAAACACGAGGGGCCTTGTTTTTTTTTACGAGTCAGGCTTTAAAATCCAGGCAAATTTAGGTGTTTATAACAGATCCGCTGCAGGCTCATTTTTTAACAAGAGATCCCTGTTCGAGCTCTACCTGATCCGCACACTAATACGCACTGCATCTGCTTTCCTTTTTTGTTTTTTGTTTCTCTTGTTTAAAAGCAGTTTATTTTGATGTTTTGGGTCTAAACTTAACTGCATTACACACGGCTGACAAATTTTTCGCCTAAGCACACAACAAGGTTTGCCTTTTTTTGGTCAGAATCAGATGTTCCGTGAAGTAAACACTTATCCCTGTGCGGCTGAGGTCACACAGCAGAGACGAGTCGCGAGGCAGAAACCGGCAAGTTGAGAGTAAAAAAAAAATAAAATAAAAAGTATTTCGGTCTCCATCTGCCTAACAGAACATCTTCACCTCTGAGACGAATGATGTCCAGTCAACTGGAGCCTGCAGGAGCTAATGGGAGAAGTGAGAGGAGCCATCAAGTCACAGTGCTCCTCTCTTTCCTCTTGACTGGCAGAGCTCTTGCAAGTTGAAAATAATTTAAAGCCTCAAGCACATTTGTACAATTCCGTGGCCTCGCACATAAATCCAAGTAGCCCAAAGGTTTGAAATGTAATGAGAAAAACTTCAATCCACTGTACTTCCCCTGGACTTCTTTCAAACGTCTACATTCACAGGACATGTGCTATAATGGAAAAAATATGAATGTTTCTGCTAAATATTAATTTCCTTTTTTTTTTTTTACTCAGTCTGATGTTGTAAAATCTAATCCAGTTTGACTCGGAGGCCAAAATCTACAGCTCAGAAACAATTAGAATAATTAATTAGTTAATCACAGAATTTAATCCACTAACTATTTTCATACGTGGTTCATTTATTCATTCATTTGTTCTTTTGGTGGGGCTGGGGGGGGGGGGGTTCTGCATTTTATATAATTGTAAACTAAATATCTTTGGGTTTTGCACAGATCAGACAAATCAAATTTAATTTATAACCTTAAACTCTGGGGAAAAATCTTTAATGATTGGCAGAGACTACACAATTAATAGATCCATCAAGAAATTGAAATGAAAAAATAATTTGTGATTACTATAATCATTATTTGTGCTTTTATAAAACCGTAGGTCCCAAACATCTTGCCAGACTGAAAATATTGATTAATGAATATGATGCTGTAGAAACATCATGTGTCCACAGGATCCATCCATTAGCTATACTATTTACCCTCTTGAGGGTTATGGTGTAGGGGGCTGGAGCCAATCCCAGCTGACCTCGGGCGGGAGGCGGGTAAATCCTGGACAGGTCGCCAGAGCACGCACATTAACACCAGCTGCCAATTTAAAGTATACAATCTGCATGTCTTTGGACTGTGGACAGAAGCTGGAGTGCCCGGAGAAATCCCACACTGACACAGGGAGAACAGGAAATCTCCACACAGAAAGAACCCAGCTGAACTGGGATTCAAACCAAAAACCTTCTTGCTGTGAGGCGACAGTGACATCCACAGCACCGACACTTAGATCTAATATCTGGAAGGAAAAGTGCAGCACGGTGAGAGAGGATGGGGCTATTTATTCTCATCCTGAACTTCACAGCGTCTTTTTCATCTCTCGGTAGCTGTGTTGCAGAAGCTCATCTTCGTCCCCTCCACCTCTTCTTCAACGGGATCTTGGTGGCTAATTGTTCTCCCTGTGTGTTGTTTCTCTGATGCCAATAAGCTACAGCAGGATGTGGCTTTTTTTCAAAGACAACGGCACATTCTGTATTCAGAGGGTGAACTAAAAATACCGTCTTGGATCAAGAGGACAACAAGGTGTCATATATTTCCCTTCTTACCCTAACAGATGTGCATTTTTAGATTATTACAGTCCAGCTGCACTTACACCAAATATCAATAAACACTTGAGTTAACTTGTGGTAAGAGACCAGGATTGTTCAGTGAACCTCTGCCTCAGTAACTGTATCCCTCTGATTAAACTGTCTTGGAGATCCGAGGCATACGGGAGTTCTCTGAAGCACAGAAACAATGAATAAAAGATTACCCTGATGATGGACAGAACCTTCACGCATTAAGGGGAATGTTTTCATAGCAAATCTGATCCACAGAGTCTCTGATCTTTGATCGGGCTTTTTGATTTTACCCGTGTGTCGTTTAGTGGGGGGGCTAGGAGTCCAGCTGTGAGATTAAATCATAATTAATGAAATAAATTGGTGGAATGAACCACTTACTGAACTGGTCTGACTTCAGTAACACTCCCTCACACATTCATCAACACGTTCTGTATTGTATTTCATCCTCAATTTGTTGTCAGTCTTTCCATTTAATGTAATTATATTAAAAAAGAACAACAGTGATTCCTTTAATTGCTAATCTCATATTGCAGTAAAATATGAAAGGATGTTATTCATGGTGAAGGCAAAAAGCTAATTGTGATGATATTTCGTATTTTTTGTTATAGAAAATTATAATACAAATTTCCTTTGTATTATAATTACAATATTTTGTATCCTTCAAAACAATGATCATCTTAATTCCTTTGAATTGGCAAGTTAATTCTTTAAAGCTACTGCTTTTGCCATATTGAAATATGTTTCCGTATTGTGTGTGACTTTTACTTCTATTGCTTTTGAAGTTTTGTGCATCACATCCCTGGTTAAAATGCTGCAACAAGCAGAGAATTTTACTTTCTTAAGTCCTCAAAGGGCGGTGTTAAAAAGAGTAAACATCTTGAGGCGATAAGGTTTGTTGCTCTACAGCAGCAGAGCTTTGCCCGGAAATCCATGGCAGTGGTTGTGGGTGTTGTTTCAAAGCATTGATATTCCACAGGCACATAATTCAGTTTAAACTGCGACCCGTGGTTCAAGGAAATCATTAAGTCATGTACTTCCTCCAAGACTTTTACCTTCTTGCACCCTTTTAGCTGAATGTCAAGTCAGTTGTGTATGTGAGAGACATATAATGACAGTTGGACTTTTGCAGAAGAAGATCTAGCCCATCCATTTTTTAAATCTGTGCAAGTCACAAAACCTCTGTGCTCATCCCATCAGGGTCGCTCGTGGTGGTTGGAGCAGCAACAAGATGACATTTAAACCTTTATATATAATTTATGCATACAAGAAATAGTTTAACTTGTTATCATGAGAAAGGTGATCAGATCTGGAAACCTATGGGTCATTGAAAAGACCTTTTAAAGACACTTGATAGGATTTAAAGATTCATATTGCGGTGCTGACAAGAATTCACCTTCAGCGGGATCCTGAGCTTCTTTTTGTAAACACAAGACACAGATCTGCTCCTGTCAACAAGCAGCCAAGCAAATAGCAAACGCTTTGTTTTTCAGACTTTGACATAAGTCACTGAGATACAGCAAATGTCAATATTGCTTTATAAATGTGGTGACTGATCTCAATGCTCATGTTGTTTGCATATTAGTCATTTGCTGGTGAGAGTTACTGAGAGGCAAGTTGGTGATTAGTGGGGTAATTCATTTATTGGAATTCGTTTAGAAAGCTCAAGTCCTTTTAAATGTAAATACTGATTTATAGACGTAACTAATGAAGGCACTAATTAACAAACTAAAACAAACTAACAAAACAAGTGCTGCTAATAGATGAACTGTATGAATGTGTGTGTGAATGGGTGAATGGCAAACTGTAATGTAAAGCGCTTTGAGTGGTCATCAAGACTAGAAAAGTGTTATATAAATACAAACCATTTCCGAATGTGTGTAAGGTTACTTCTAGAAATCAGGGGCTATGTTGCTGCCATTATCGTTCTTGAATCTAAGGAGATCAAGTCATGCGGTGTGCCTCAGGGTTCAGTTCTTGGGCCTCTACTGTTCAGGTAAGGGAGGTTCAATGAGCCTAACATGGTTGAACATGTTAGGCCAAAATAATAAACAGTCCAAACTACAGCAACATGAAAATTATCGACACTTTGTCAAAAAACAGGCCCCGTTTGAAGCAGCAATTATTCACTTTAAAGCGCCAACATTCAAATGACTTCATGTCGTCCTATATTTAGATGCTCGCATTGTTCTGTATTGTGTAGAGAGTTGCAAATCCAGCAAAAAACAACATTGTGGGTGATCTGTCATGTCCACTGTACTTTGGGTTTCACATGATATAAGAAAAGGCAATAAAGACTAACAGCATTATATCAGAGTTTAGATTTGGAGCTAACACTAGCAATATGCTGTACCTCTCCTTGACTGTCACTCTGAAAACCTGAGCTCAATATATTGTTATATTCCACTTTGTACCTGGTTTCTCCTATCAGCATGATTTATTTGAATGCACATAGGCGTGCTTTGGTTTACCTTTCTATTTTAGGCTTCGAGTTATGAAGAATTGAAAATGCATATTTTTGAAAAATCAGAACTGATTGGTCCAAAAGTCTTTGCAATCAGATTCTGCTGCCCTACACTTTGAGGGCTTGTGGAAGGGTTTCTGTCTACATGGCAGGGTGCAACTGTTCTTCAAGGGGCTGTGGTTCACACAGAGCTATTACTAACACCGGCACAGTCAGCTCCATGTCATCGTATAAATCAGAAGTCCTGGCCACAGGTGGCCCATAGATCACACAGTCACACCATGGTGTCTGGCAGAAACAGCGGATGTGCACGCCACATGCCTCGCCTCCAAAGACAAAATCAATCACCCAGAGTTTCTGGGCTGCCAGCGCTACCTCCACTTAGCCTCTGTGCCCACTGCACTGTGCCACCTACACCCCATTAACAGCAGTGCAGGGACTGGCCCTCGTTCTGCTTCCATTGTGCTAACAATCAGCACCCATGTTTGTTTTTTTTTTGACCATGGAGACTGACAGAGTAGACCGTTCCAGCGAGTTTCTGAGCGATTTCTAAACAATGTTCAACCCTGAGCTAAAGACGCCTGGCTGAAAGAAAGCTGTATGGCTGGCAGCTAGGAAATCTATTTACTGCAGAATAGAGAGACTGAGCCTGATGGGCCAAAATTAAGGGCATGTAGCGGAAAGATTTTCCACGCACATTTAGAAAATATTTCGTCCATAAATCAATGTGGACAGTGTGAAACTAAAGGAGGACTAATTATGTTTTCATGTGGAGTCTAATTCCTCTGGGGAAACATTACATTATCTTATTGCATACTGTTTCTTTATGATGGGCATTTTTTCTCCAGTGACCTCATCTTCATTCACTAAACTGCGTAAGTTATGGCCTATTGCACTTTAATCTCGCCCTCCGTGATAGTATGCAGTGCAAAGAGAAATGAACATGGTGGAGTTGACGCTGGATTAGTGAATGATGGTGCTTTGATTTGGCAGACAGGAACACAAACATAGAGGAAACTCGCAAGTCCGATGAGCCACCACATGTCTTAAGGTGGATTTACAATCAATACATATTGATCAGTGTTTTACAATCCAGTCCTCAGGCACTGTACAGTCAATCACTTGGGAATTCAGTAAGAGTGTTGAAAGCTGGATTCGGATCTTCTGTTATTACCTCACAACCAATCACTTATATTTATCTAATTATTACATATTTAACTTATTATTTTTAGACATAAAGAAGAAAGGGACAAACAAAAAATCAATGTGTTACATTAGACTAGAAATATAAATATCTGCTACCACACTAGAATCATAGAAATGCCATTTATTTTGTTCGTGATCAATGTTAAGAGACTCAGTTTTATCCATTTTTGCATTCGGCATTGTGTCATTGCAATCTTGAATCTTTTTTTTTACTCTTGCATATCAGTTGTAATTTCTATGAATCTGTTCGGACATTTGCTAGTGAACAAATAAGATTAATTTCATCAATACTGGTTGATAGAGCCTGACCATATTAGGGAGTAAAAACAATTCCATTCAAAATACCAACATATTGGCGGATAAATAAAACATAAATTTGACTCCAAAGATGTATTTATCAAACTATTAAAAAAGAAATGTATTGCAATTTGGAAGTTTTTGTCTGCAACTGTTGCTATTTTCAAACAAAGTGTGAGGACAGATGGTCCTGGATTTTTATTACCAATATGTATTGTGTTGTTAGATTGTGTCTCAGTAAACAGGTTTGTGTGTGTTCATGTGTGTGTATGTGTGTGTTTGTGTCTCACCTGTATGAGGCGTCCCTGCTCAGTCTGCAGCGTGTTCAGGTCCTGACCCAGGCTGCCTTGACCCCTGCGTAGGGATTCGTAGTCCATTTTCAGTTGCCCCGCGTGCGCTGATAGCTTGGCTACCTCCTCAGCCAGGCTGACAAGCAGAGCCCGGTCTTGGCCTTTCACCGACTTCAGGTCGGAGTCGTGGTCGGTCAGCGAGTGGAGCAGCGACGTCTGCACACCCTCCAGGCGCAAAAAGTTACTGTTATAGTCGGGACAGTTGGGGTCGATGAAGATGTTGATGCGAGAACCGTCGCCTCTCTCGACGGTGACCAGGGCGTTAGCTTCGTCCTGATTGGTGGAGATGTGGGGTAGGCCATCGGACATGGGCGGGGCCTGGTAGTGATTCATGAAGAGGATGGTGCCAGTCACAGTGACAGCCAGCAATACAGCCACAAAGAGGAGGATGGTACAGAGCAGGTAGCTGCAGCTCATCCTCTGTAGGGAGGTAGGAGAGAGGGAAGGAGGGAAGGAAAGAAGAGAAAAAAAGGAGTTGATAAATTCATAAATGCGGAAACATAAAAAAAAACAAACACAACACCTGCCTTATTAAAAATAGAAATGACTCCCATTCATCACTGGGGATAGTTTTAATGCCAAATGCTCAGTGTTCAGTGATATAACCATATTCCCATCTGTCAAAATCTAGTTTTAAATGATTTATGCAGCAACGGGATGTTAATGCCTGCAAGACCTCTCAAAAATCAAAATTCTCTAAAACTAAAGACAACTTCTGTCCAAACACTGTGCCAGTCGAGTGGTGGTGAGGTGGATGGAGGATGTGGACCTGGCCATTCGGGTAAACATACAGCCCAGGCACCACGGTTCTGTCTATACATTTCATAGCCAGGAAGGAAAACAATAAAAAAAACTTAAATAAGCAATAGCCAGGAAGAGAAAGTAAAACTAAAGTGTCTCTCACAGCCAATAGGATGTGAATGAATGGACGGAGAGGAGAATCGTCTTAGAGGAAAAAGGCAGACCTCTACCGGTAACAAAGTCTCCATTAACTCGACTATAAAAGGCCTATATGAAGGCCCTTTATGATCTGGCACCATTTTCCCACTCAGGTCAAGAGAAGAGAGTAATATGGCTCACCTATGCATGATTAACAACGCCTATCTAGCCCCCCCCCCCCCCCCGCCCGTATCTTCCTCCACATGAATCAGCAACTGATTGTCTTTCAGATTTTTTTCCACACTGGAGGATGTTCTCTGAGAATGTGTGGGCCGGTGTGCATGTCAGTGTGTGCTTGTTATCTGTTTGTATGCGGAAGTGTGAGCAAGAGCGAGCTCATTAATATGTAAATTGGCTGCACAAGCACAGCCAGGCACACTAATAGACAGCTAATGGTCTGCTTTACGAGAAAGCTTTATGGTTCTTTTAATACGAGGAAAATCGATTGCGTTGTGCAGGAAGTCCGCCGCGCGTTTACCCAATAGTCTTTGTGAAGAAGACATAAAAATAAAAGTTGCAAGTGCCCAAATGATGATGTGGGGGCTGAAATGTGCTATCTGACAAGTGTGAAGGGAATACGCCAAACATTGGCTTCCAATTTTTTAGCCCACATGGTTGACAGAAAACGTGGCGTGTTATGTGAGACCCGATGATTTATTCTCACATGGGCCTCACTTGTAGCCCTCCTTAGTCCAGCACGAGCAAAGGCACACACAAAAAAGGGGGTTCATGTGAGGCCCGGGGATGTTTTTTTTTTTTTTCTCACATCAGTCCCATCTGTACCCCCCTCGGCTTCATTCATAATCCACATGGTCAGACACGTACGGGGCCTGGGGCCAGTGAGCACATTTTGCTGAGCCTGGTGAGTCACTGCTGCATGCCTGTGCTTTTTTTTTGTGTGTGTGCTATGTTCACAAAAAAGAAAATACGATTTTTGCTGTGATTTTTTTTTTTTTTTTTTAAATGTAGCCCACGAGACAAACAGCACCAACTTGGTGAATAAGATAACATATAAATTGGGTAGACTACTACAATAAATCTTAAATGTGGACTGAAGAGAAACAACATTTTGGACAGGATAATTGCTACTTTTATCATATTCCACGTTTTGTTAATAGAGTTAATATGTATTCTGAAATACAAACAAAGGTTTTAACATCCATTAAGCACATTGATTAAATATATGCATTATTGTTTTTCTGCGACAGCCAGCTTCACTGTGGCTGCTATTTTTCTGGACACCGCTACTTAAGCACTGCCACTGGAAACTGTCCCTAGGCTCTGCTTGTCCAAATGGTTTTGGAAACCATTCACAAACACACACATGCATACACACACTTAAACACATATGGCGTACTGACAGTGCTCTCCTGCCACATACACTTCCAACACATAACACACACACACACACACACACACACACACACACACACACGCAGTTTGAATGCGGCTCTTTGTGCCAAAGACTTGCAACAGACAGCCGAGCACATTCACATATTGCACATGAAAAAACTGGAGCAGTGCTTTGTCAGAACCTTCCCACTTCTCCCTGTTTTCTCACCCAAATACATCATCACAGAAAAGCGCTCCAGGGAAGTATTGCTGCACATCACAATTTTTTTTTTGGTCTCCTCGCTCTAACTCAACATGTAGACCCTGACTGCTCTATGAAATCTCTCCTTGCATGTCAAACAGTGTTTTAGTGGGTTTGCTTTTTTTTCCCCCTGTGAATGTGAGTGCAGGTGCAGCCGAGTGATTGTGACTGGGCTTGGCTGTATTTATGTGTGCATGGGGATCTGTGCGCGTGTGTGTGTGTGTGTGTGTGTGTGCACTCTGCATAATGTGTATAATGGCCTCACTCTGCAGAATGGCAGCTATGTTACATTAGAACAGTTTGACTGAGCTCTGTCGCCAGCGGGCCAAGACATCAGTGGAAGCCATCATCTGCACTGCTCTAAATTCATAGCAAAGTGAATGTTAGCATACTTAATATGGGGAAAGATATAAGCTGGCCCTCTTTATTCTGACTGCAAGACACACACAGAGCTGACAGACATCTGCACACACTCTGAAATACTAAGACATGAGCAGAACATATTTCTCATGAAACTTTTTAAAAATACACTGTAAACTAGACTAAATCATGTCCCCAGATGCTAAACCGATGCTAAACTTTAGGGAGCCAAGACTGGAGGTAAATACAGGAAGTCAAGGTAGCATATTATATGCAGCACCCTTAGACTAAAAATAAAGATGGACAACACGTCTCCAATTCCCTTGTTGAACAAAAATGAAGCTAGATTGTGGAGTGGAGTTACCGAGGTCCTGCCAATACAGCATTGGTCCAATGGTGAGTCAATCTCTACTGTCAATTATGATGTTTCACCCTCTTTTTATTGCATCAAATAGCCGACGACTAACTGACCGTTAACTGACAAGATTATGTTTGCCATTTCTAATAACAGACGAATGTCTGTGACAAAACTACCAAAACAACAGGGTTCATTTTTACGAGAGAAAATAGCAGCATAGCCTAAACAAAGAAACATGAGGTTTCACACACTTCACCCCACACCTGCGGCTCTGCTCAGTACAACAGATTAACACAGAGCTATAGGTCGACACAGCGTTTCCCATTAAATACCTAGACTGAAGTGAGCACTACAGTGTCGTCAGTTTTATTTTTTTTATTTGTATTTTTCTCATACACTTTATAATATAAATGATTACTAACCATTACTTCATTGTAGACCTACATGCAGCGCTCTGTGCCATGCTGTCAATCTCTCTCACACCCATCTGTCACACTCAGACTGGTCATTGGTGACACTGGGAGAAATCTCACCCCTTTCCCCTTTCAGTGTCCCAGTGGTCCGTCAAAACATCCATAACGTTTTTTATCATCTTCTGAAGGTAGAAACAGCAACACATCCACATGATATGAGTTTAGTCAAGTGTCAGACTCATATAACTGAGACTCAGAGACCCATGGGGAATATTGTCTGTTCAGATGGTGTCCCAGTTCGTTGTTTATTTTTTATAGTAATAATCTTTTTGATGCTTAAGGGTTTTACAGTTAAAGCTGAACCTCTAATGTATAATATAAATCTTGGTTGTTGTACTGGTATGACAGCTGCTCTCAATATTTGCTTGCCAAGAATGGTCTAATATTGTATTTGAATGAAGGAACAGGCCTAGGGACGATCTTTTGTGCTTCCAAAAAGAATAAAAAAATCCACTTTTTATGAGGTCAGACTGACAGAATGAATTGAATGAAAAAAGAATGATAATAAGGAGTGTCGTTTTTTCTCCCACCTAATTACATTTTTCACTGGTCGGTAAAAGATAAAATGCAAAAGCAACCGGCTTCATGTCCCAGCGGTAAGCTCTCAATTGGGCTCAAGAGTTGTAGAAGAGTAATGACACAGAGAAAAGGATGCAAGTAGCCTTTTAACACATAGTTTTTTAATGAGTCTCTCAATCTCTCAGCAGGAGGCCATTCAGTAATTAGTGTCTAACTTTCATATCCTCTCCTGTCTCCACTCATGCCACAACATAGGATTTTTTGGTTTAAAGAAAAAGAAAAAAACAGGAGGGGTTTTCTGATGATGAAGAGATAGAAAAGGGGGAGGGAAATGATGGTGCTCTCCCACGCAAGAGCATTGGCAGACAAGTGTTGGACGAAAAGGCTTTGTCTGTTCATTAGGTGAGAAGGAAACCAGCAGGAATCTCGCAAGCTCTCTCTTTCATTTCTGAACACAAACAGACACACACAAACACATATGTGGACAGAAACTGATGTATACACAGGAAGACATTCAAAATTAAGCGGGCCAACTAGTGAACATAAAACATATTTGTCGACAAAAAAATTGGCACATGGCAATTCTGATTCTCACACCAACAATTTTCAAAAAGTTTTTTTTACCAATCCCATTTCCTTTTCCATTTCATTCACCTGGAGCTTGAATTCCACTTTCACATCAGTACTCAGTGGGTATCTTCTTCCCACATTCTGCCAGGCTCCTTGTCCTGGTACACCCATGATCACTCGGCACAGTTCAAAGAATCTGCAGGGCCTAATCCCATAATTCTTGTGTGTTTGGGTGCTTGCGCGGAGGTTGAGCCAACGCTGCTGCTCGGTGGCAAAATGTAATGTGTAATATGCAACTAGAAAATTCCTCCTGCCGAGAAATTTCGAATGGGTGCCTTGCTTGCTGCCGGCGCAACAGAGACTCTTGTGTTTTGCTTTTTTTTCCGGAAGAGAGAGAAAATGTACCAGTTTGAGAGAGAGAGAGAGAGAGAGAGAGAGAGAGACTGGCTGGCTGGTTTAAGAGAGACAGACTTGATCAGTCGGTGGCGCTATCACTAACACTGCATACACACTCATAGGTCTCTTCAGGTCAGGGCTCTGATCATGTGACAGCATTTTGGGACCGATTGCTCAAACTGCATTTTCACACAGACCACTAGGTGGCGCTATCACTATCACACACTAATGTATCTGATCAGGTCAGGAATCTGATCATGTGACAGAATTTTGGGACAGATTGCTCAAACTGCATTTTCACACTGACCACTAGGTGGCGCTATCACTATTAGTGTGTATGCAGTGATAGCCTTGACTTGATCATGTGTCAGAAAAAAAAAATATTTATTTGGCTTCAGTGGGATTTGAACCCTCAACCAGTGGATCAGTGTGTCCCCCTAACCCAATCACATTATAGTTCAAAATCATCAGACAGAGAAAAAATCAATGTTAGAGTCCTGCCCACACCTGGACTTGAACTCTCCACCTCTGAGTCACTGACCCTCTGCTCTACCCACCAGACCACACATAGTGTTGATAAACACCTGTGAAGTAGTTAATATAAAGATGCCACTGTCTCCCTTTCCCCCCTCGGCCCCTCCCTCTGCGTGTGTGACTTCACTGATTACTGCTCCTGTGACAGAGAGCGAGTGACAGTTTGCTGCTCAGGAGTACGTCACGAACAAAATGCTCTAACTCAAGATCTATAGCTCCTATCGGTGAGATGAACACACCGTGAGAATCACAAGAGTCTGACGAATAATCACATATTATTGCTTAGAGTCCAAAATTGAGGCCGTGAGAGCAATTTAGAAATGTAGTTTTCGTTCCAAAAATGTCCTCCTAAATTTAACATTGGATTCAATGGGGCCGACATTTCTCTCCACTCTAGCGTTCTCCTCAAACAAATGCTTGTTACTCAAAAACTATAAGTCCTATCTGTAAAATGAACACATTTTGAGAATCACAAGACTCTACACAACAACCAGATCTAGTTTTTATTTGTGAGCGTTCAGAAATTGGGCCGTGGGAGCGATTTACGTTTTATTTTTCAGTTTTCATCTTTCCTGAAATTTACCAAAAATTAACATGGGACCCTATGGGGCGCCCTGCAATGCACTACCTAGTGTGGCTGCCACTAGGCACCCATAATAAGTTCGTGCAATAATAGTATGCGTTGCGCGTTGCGCGTTGCGCCCTGCAATGCATTGCGCCTAGTGGCGCCGCCACTAGGTGGTGCATTGCAGGGCTTCGCACTGCAATGCACTACCTAGTGTGGCTGCCACTAGGCACCCATAATAATCCTCCGCACTGCCAACACCGAAGCGGCGGAAGGAAGCGGATTGTGATGAAAATCGTCATTGGTTAAACCAAATCTCCCCCGCAAGTGAAAAAAAGTTCATGGTGAATCCCTCATTTTACTGAGAGGAAGGTGGTGGAATGTAAAGACAAAAGGACATTTAAAGGACTTAATTAAGGGATTTCACATCATAAAACAATATTTCATCCAACCAGTCCCTCCCTTTCTGTCCTGTTTGATGTTTGCTGTATCCTGTACAGACATACAGCTTGACAGTTGTTCCAAATAAATCCCACCCCGATTTAAAAATGTGTGAGTTACAAATGGTGAATATATTCCAGGGAATACACCAAAAGAAAAAGAAAAAGAAATCTCACAAAAAGGACAGATTAGTTAATATACATTATTAACTAACTTGTGAGTGGTCAGGGAGCTCAGTCCTGGAGCATGCATGCAACACACGCTCAAGTGGTCTCATGCAGACAGTCCATTGGCACAATAACATCGATGCAGCGCACCACCACCACTGTCCACAGTTGGCATTGCATTTTTTATTTCCCATTCCACGTTCACTCACTATGAGGCAACGCTCTGTCTTTGTAGACACATCTTCACTTCCTCCCATATCCAGTAATGAAGCCAAAACATCCCAGATAAGAGCTTTGTGCTGCTAAGTGCTATCTAGTTTGGTGCATTTAGTTTGGTGCATATCACATTCAATAGGATGGATGCACCCGATGTATAACCTATACTGCAGCCAGCCACCAGGTGGCGATCACAATGCTTTGAGCAGTCATGTCGTCCTTCTTTAAATAGACAGTGAATGCTCTATATTCAGTTTTCACTATTATGAACAGACATTGTGCACAGATATAAATGAGTATAAACACCTTTCAGAGTGAGATACTGGAAGGCAAAACACGGAAAACCCAATAGGGTCAGTGGACTACTGGCAATTGACAACATTAGGGAGAGATCCAGTAAATAGACAGTCCCATTAAACAGCCAAATTGCTGTCAGTTCTCATTTGAACTTTATTTAACGAACCGCGACCAAAAAATAACACGGTATAGTTCTACAAAGTTTCTGTATAAGCTTTATGTATAAATGTTTTAAATTACTACTAACTTGAAAAAGTGGTAAAGAGCAGTGAGTAAATGAGCAGCGACTAAATGTTGTGTCTCGTTTCCCAATAACTGGCGTAGGAACCAAGTGATTGACAGCAACTACTATCCAATGGGTGGAGGTCTGGATGGGGCTGTATGGCCAAAATGCCAAATTTGAGGCTACATAACGTCAGTTCACAAACCAACAGGTGATGTCACAGTCTTTACTAATCACAACTGAGAGATGAATAGTGACAGGAAGTTGGTACTGGGCTTTTTTTACAAGTTAAAATCACAATATTTTTATTTAACTTGTCTCATACATGACCTCTCTACAATCTAACTGATGGGAATCTGTCATATCCTTTGAGTATTTTGAGTCAGTAAAGGAAAAATAATGTATTTGTTATTTCATTGTTTTTTGGGGCTTTTAACAATATGACATTAATTGCGAAAAGTCCAAAATGTAAATAAACATCAATTGTTGTGAAAAATGCGTTGAGGTATGCACACATGCATGCTGGCCTGTGCGTGTGCATGTGTACGTCGTGGATGACAGGGCCTTACCTTGGCCGGGGTCTCCCTGGCAGTTTCTGAGTCTGACCAGCGATGTTTGAGCTGGGAGGAGCTGGGTACACACTCACAGAATGTCTGCATGGGACAAACAGACAGGGCCACCAGTGTTGGCGTTTGTTCAAGTCACATGTGCAGTCAAGCATGCAAGCACATGAGCACAAACACACACACACACATACGCATGCATGCAAAAAAAAAAGGCCACTGAGAGACAGGTTTTGGATCTGAGGGCTGGGCGCAGCACATTTTCAAAGCCTTATGTAATATAAAAATCATTGTTAAGGATAAATGGTGCTGGCACCGATAAACCACGACTACCTACACACATAATTGCACAATGACTTAGACAGATCTGAACAGGCATCTGTACATCTCAGAGGTATCATTGAATTCAATAGTTTATGACAGGCTCAATGCATCTTCTCAGACATAGATTAGCAAATCCTCAGTGCACGGATCCGATCAACTCCAAATAAAAAGAGAAGGAATAAAAAGAACAAGTATTTCCCTGAATGCTGAGTGGGTTCAGGAGGTGCAGAGGAACGCATTCTCATATGCAGGCAAATGTGGGTGTTTGTATGCAATATGTGAAAGTGACGTGCCTCAGTGTACAGCATTTTTCTGCTCATGTCCGAGTGGTTGTAGCAGCTGTACAGATAAAAGCAGAGTAATTATAACGGTGGGGGCTTTCTAACTGCTCCAGGAGAGCACATCCTCAACCTTAAACACTGCCTTCTCCCACTGTGGAATTGCTCAATTAGCCTGGGACAACAACATCAACACAAAAGCACACACGTGGGCAAATATCTCACGCACCCACACACACACACACACACACACACACGCAACTGCCTACTTGAGAATAGAAGGCATCAAACACTATCAGTTAATGTATCAGAATGTGAAATATTTCAGCTGAGTTCTTAGATTTCTTCATTTAACAAAAAACTGCAACAAACAAAATACAACAATGTGGTTCAGTATTCAAAAAAATATACATTGTGTGGAGTTTAAATTTGGTGAAGTTTGACCCACAATATTCACTTTGCATTTGCGCACGTGGGACCGGGGCCTTGGGATTGGTCGAGTGTGTGCATCAGCAGGACCTTGATACTGTGGCTCCACCTCCTGAACACCATTGCACAGTTTCTTCACCTTTGATTTCTTGTTAATATCACAAATATTCCATTTTTTATTTTTATTTTTTGTGAGAGAACATGCACAGTGTAGATATGTGTGTGCACATATATGCAATTGTGTTTTCTTTTCAGTTGTCGGTGTGTGAATTGCTGTGTATGTGTATGCTCATCACACACTGATTGCTGTGATGGCTGACTAACAGTTCACCTTTTTTTCTTTAAATATTCTGTGGAAGGGGAAAATAAGAGAAGAAGGAGGAGGGAGGAGAGAGACAGGGTGAGATTTGGAAGAGGTGAGCGGAATTCTAATGAGCAGCCTTGGGTCACTGATAGAAATCTATATTCTGCCTAAAACATTGCAGCTGCCTGTGCTCCCAGAACACAGAGGAGCTACACAGCTATCATTAATACATAAACACACTCTACAGTGAAGCAGCTAAACAAACAAAACAAATCCACGACGCCGTAAACTAAATTGGAATTAATATTTATGCATTAAAAATCCGCTGATAGAAACAGAAATGGGCATGAGTGTTTTCTGCTGTTGCAGTAGTTCACAGGTGAGCACACCTGTGCGCAGCCACGGAGCCAAATGGTACAGTGTATGCTTGCTCTGTTGCAGGAGGGGAATAGATAAAAAAAAAATAACACACACAAAAAGCACATGCGCACAGAACAAAGATTGTGTGTTGCAGCTGCTTCCCACTCAGATCACTGACACACTGCCTTCCCATTACTCTGAGCGGCACGTATCAGAGCTTTAGTTTGTTCACCCCCTGCCTGCTAATGCTCACATTGGGTTTCTTTGCTGCCTGTGCACACACGCATTCACTCACAGCGACACATCAGTATCTGTGGGGCTCCATTTTTGGCAGTGGTCCCGGTACGGGCATGACTGCTTGGAAGTGTTTGTCTAGTCCTAATCTGACTCCACAAGCTCCACCATCGGAGAGGATTTACACTTAATAGAATATTTGAGCTTTTTATTGGTTGGACCTTATAGGCAGAATTCTATCTGATGAGCCCCGTCTTAGAAGACAGGAAGGGCTCAGACGCATCCTGGACGTGACTGAACGCATACGTGTGCTCTTTTTCGAATGAGCGTACCTACGTGTTTGCATGTGCGTATACGTGGACAGAGATCTTCTGATTGATTTAATGTGTTGTTCTTAGAACGTATTTGCTGAATACCATTATGTGTGAGTCCCTGTGTGTGTGTTTGAATGACAAGGACTTTAGCGAGGACTGTTTGAAACCACCGCACTAAGCTGGCTCTGGACATATTAACTTGTGGTTTTACTGATTATTTCATGCAGGGGAAACCTTTTCCCATCTCAAGGGCCATTTAAATTTTTACAACAACATAAGTGGGCCGAACTAAATTACTGAACACACCATTTTTGTGTCTTTGTCCTCATTTGTTTGTTGCTGTGACTTTAAACTTTGCGATTATCAATATAGCTTTTCTGAAGTTTTATTTTGACCATGGTTTAAAGCACTTTGTAATTATAGGGTTGGATGATGTCTGTTGTGATGTGAAAATGTACATCAGGAGGAGGGGGGTGGTGTCCATGTTTACTATAGGCTCTGACATAAATCATTATTAGCAAATATTATTAGAATTTGCATCGCCGTGTAGAAAAGCTGCAGCTTCTCATTTTTACCTGGTGCTGAGCATCACTGTCACCAAATAATATATCAAACATGCAGCTGGTGGTTCCTCATATCAGCTGTAACCGTAATTAATGTGATGACAGGCCTAAATTAAAGTTTGTGTTCGTTTGTGTGTCTTTGCGCACTGCTGTCAGTACTCGTCAAAGACAGTTTGTGAGACGCCACTCTGTAACACCGCCGTACAACCACCAGTGAACTGAGGGTTTCTGCTTTGCCAACAAATCCAGCAGAGTGTAACAATGAACTATGGCCGAGGATGAAAAAGCTTTATTATATATATTTTTAATCGGTACTAGTTCATGAAAATAAGTGTGAGTTTAAGTCTTTGGCTTATTCTAGCTGTGTCAGATACATTAACTCTTAATCAGATTTTAAGTAGCATAAATTACCGATGTGATGGGATCAGGGCCCAGAAAATCTTGATCAGGACATGACCCATAAAACACGAGATTTAATAATATGTTTTTTATATATTCTAAATTATAGCCTGCATGGGATTAGACTGCGTGTGTGTGTGTGTGTGTGTGTGTGTGTGTGTGTGTGTGTGTGTGTGTGTGTGTGTGTGTGTGAGACAGTGTGCACCCAGCTATCTGAACATCGCTTTCAGCCATTAATTATGGACAATGACCAAACCCCAGGCAAATTTTAACCTATGAATGAGTAAATAAACTTTAATTACTTAAATTTACTATATCACACTAACCTCTCTAATGTGATGGGTGGAGCTGCTTACCTTTGGTGAGGCATCTGATGTCAGATGGTAGTGATAATAGTGCTCACAGCTAGTTTTAGTCAAATCAGTTTAGTCATAGACCTTTGGTACTTTGTAAGTGCTAAAATGGGATTTAGATAAAAAGGAAAAATTGTAATAGTTATTGTTATATATACAGTATATATAAATGCATATTTAGGGGACATACTATATATCTGAGTGTGTGCAATTTAGTGGCAGATTGATTGGATTTAAGGGAACTGTTGGGCCTTAGTGGTGGTTTGTGCTCTAGCTGTAACCATTTGTGGAGGTGAAAATAAAAGAATGTTGAAAAGCGAATAGTTTGTCTCTGGCTGTTGTGGTGAGACCCCGGTGGCATCGCACACTGCCACAGTGGCGCCCAACGTGGGGCTCCGCGCAGCCAGAGACAAACCATTGAGAGTTGATTGGCCAACTAGTCTGAGCTGTGCCAATCCCCTCTCCCTGGTTCACCAGGAGGTGCTCACTGAGCCTCCTCCACACCAGTTCGCCAACATTCAGTGTAGCAACTTATATCAGATTGTAGTAAATAGTTACATGTGGATTTTAGGTGCTGGATGACAGAATATGATTTGCTTTTCAATGTTAGTATTCAAGCTTTATGTTACCTCTTACACAAATGGCCACAATTTACAATTTCAGTCAGCTGTGACCATGATCATATAGAAGTTTAATTTGCATGATAAAACCACTGCATTAAACAGATGGAGCAGACCACATTAGAACCACAGTGCAGTTTAGCCCAAATAATATTTTAACCTTCACCACCTCCTTCATGAAACAAAATGGAATTCAAACAGTAGCGGCAAACAGAAGAATTCTGCATGCACTGCTGAATATGATGAGGTGTTTACTTTGCCAGCATCTGTATTCTGTTCTGCAGACCACAGAGATTTGGGGTCTGGTTATTTTAGAGGACACTGCCGTTGAGGATTTAATGGGCAGCATGGCAGCTTTTTACAGACTTCAAAGGGAATATTCCCCGTACGGCTAATGGCTGATGACAGAGCTGGAGACTCTTTTTTTTTTTTATTGTTACTTGGCCACTGGCTCAGAAATAACAGTTTCCGATGGGACACGGCTGTGACTTGGTAACAAGACTAAGTACCTTAGATAATATGTGACATCCAATAATGGCAGCTCCATCAGTGCTCTATTTTTCATTTCCTCTATTCAGATTGTTTGTATACCTAATTCTTATTTTCTTTTTGGCAAAACAGAGTGAATAGTTAATAGTTAATAAATGAGTGTGTCTCTGAGGATGGGTTTTTCAAATTTACAAGATATCACCTTTCTTGCATCTGCTCAGAAATCAGCTATTTCAGAGGTGTAAACAAAATATCTTTTAACATACATTACTGCAGATCTACTGTATATGTGAATCTAAAGCTGTTTTCTGACATGAACAGAAAATTGGATCTGGACAATTCCCAGAGTTTGCCTTTCAAATATGAAGATAAATTTCAGCGAGAGATTTCAGGAGTCAGTTGCCTTCACGGCAACAGGAACATGTCTGGAAGATTTAGGTAAGGGGTGGAGCCCGGGTAGAGTGTGTAACGAGGAAACATGACCTATAAATTCTCCTGCGTAAATCAAATGTCTTTGTTTATGCACATTGACACTGGCAAAGGGCCCCTTCCATATAGAATCTCATCGACTTTCCCAGTTGACAACTTCTTTGGCCACTTCTATGTGTATAGCACCTGATATTTGTATTCTTTAAGTTTTGTGTCAATTATGCGTTAGAAATGTCATCAAATGGTAAATGGTCTGTATTTACATAGCACTTCTATTGGCTTGATGACCACTGAAAGTGCTTTTGCAGTATGGATTTTACCAGTCACCCATTCACACACACATTCGTGTGCAGCATTTTCTCTACGAGAACAGCAAAGCTGTCAGGGGCAATTTGTTTTGTTTTTTTGTATCTTGCCCAAGGACACTATGGTATGCGTAAGGGGAAGACTGGGATCAAACCAACTAATAGTTTGAGAATGCCCCGCTGAGCCACAGCCTGCCCAACACGTCCATTTGCTTGCTGTGGATTTTCTGGAAATGTTCTCACATGCACTCAATCTGACATGTTCCAAACATTATACAAGGGATCTGGCAAAAAACGTTCCAGAGCAACTGATTAAGACCTTTGTAGTCTCACATAAAAACTTTATTCTATGTCTGAAAGCAGCTTGAATGTCTAACGTGAGTCAAAGCTTCCTCAAGTACACATCCTGTGCAAAGTCAACGAACTGCATCGGCTCCAACATGTGCATAACAAACAGCGAGAGAAATGCACTTCACCTTCAAAATAAGACAGCATGCGGAGAAAAAAGGGAGGGAGGGACGGGAGGCCTGCAGGAGACCGGGGAGATGAGTTCAATCCTAAGAGACAAATCACCCGCTCTACCCTCCACTGCCTGTCCTTGGAGCTCACACTGCAGTCGCCCACACACACAGGGAGTGAGTCTGTCACCCACTACTGTCCCTGAGATGCACACACACACACACACACACACAGGATTGCAAAAACATACTATCGCGGCAGCGACTATTATAAAGCACACAATCACTATGAGGTCAGAATGGCTGCTTTGTGAGCGTGAAGTGAAACTGAAAGATTGAAAGAGGGCTTTCTCTTTTGATTGGGTGTTTTGTAACCTCTCGTCTCCCAGGACACAGATGACTTGAGACTCCTCTTGCTGATGCGCCCTTATCTAGTAACGCAAATTTATTAGAGTCTAAACATGACAAGGCTCCAAACATCAAGACATTTAAAACGCTGCATGTTTCTACTAATCGTTACAAGTTTTTTTCCCTGTTTCTTTAATTGCCCAAATAAACTTGACTTCCTTTGATTGGAAATTAAACTTTCATGTGCAGGATGCAGGCCAAGTGAGGGAGAGTTCAGTACCACTGCATGACATGCCAAAAACTAAAAAGCTCAACAGTGCACACACAGTCTTTTAAAATGGAATGGGTCAGAACTGTTACCTTTTCACAAAATGCACAAAAAGACGGTCAACGATATGTTGAAAATAACTTTGATTTTGCCAAGACAAATTGAATGTTGGATTTCGACATATTAACTATAATATGTGTAAAATCATTATAAATGCAGCCTTATAACCCAATAATTAATAACCCAGGTAATATTGCCAAATGCTCCATCTCCAAACTTGTAATCAATTGTCTCCCCTCCACCAAGGCAAAGGAAGCCAACACTGCCAGCTGATGTGCTCAGCAGGGGGTGTACAGTCACACATACGCAAATACAAAAACGAATATTGGCGGTTCACCAAACTCCACACAAAGCTACGCCATGATTTGCCTCATCGCAGGAAGCAAACAGGAACATTGGGTCATGTGACCAGGCCCAAACACTGTCGCTTCCTTGACACAGAATTGTTTTCAGACATTTGCTGCACGTCCCGGTATTGGAATGTTTTTGCGTTAAATACAGCCCCTCTTTTGACCGTTTTGACTTCGTGGTGCATTCACAGCAAATGCGAAGCAGATTTTTTGCGCATTGAGATTAGAAACAAAGTAAATGCAATGATGCAAAGGACCCAAACATCACACGAGTAAACAAATGATCCTGTGGCCTTATTCGTGGGGAAATTCGCTTTGGTGTGAATTCGACTGGAGTTTAACAGCAGGCTAATGTTATGTGCTGCCAGAGCCAGGTAGAGAGTGTGTTGCCACCAGAATTAAATGTAATGTTAACCTGACCCATGCAGTGATGTTTATGTTGCTTGTAAGCAGGGCGACTATTAAAGTACATAACTCAGGCACCAAAATGAAGCACTGAAATCCGCGGTGTGATTTGTTCCAATTGATATCGGCTGGAACCCAAACCTAGAAAAAACATTCCTATTAAACAGCGAGAATCCTTGAAGAACAGAATAACCATCTTGCAGATGCTGGTTAAACACACACTAACAGAGACGTCTTTATAAAGTAACATATTCCAAGATTAAATAGCAAGGAGTTAATAATGATGCTATTCGCTTTAGCTTTACCAAGACGAATTAAAACGATTCTCATCATCACACCTTAACTTCACAGGCACACATCCATCTCCTCGCCTCTCTACTTCTCTCTACTTCCCACTTCTTGTTCTCCTTTCGAAACTTACAGTCCTGATTGCAGTTGCTGAGCACACTTAAGTGCGCCGGCGGAATCATGCAAGCACAGGATCTTCAAATATCTGGGAAAGACACAAGACATTTGCACACACACACACACACCTTTATGCGCCGCACACGCAGACAAACGCACACACATGCCATTAAAAGACAAGATGGATCTCCGCCCTACAGCCTTGCTATTTTAATAGCAGTGTGATAAGAAGGTAGACACTCCGTCTAACTGGCAGAAATGAAGAGCCTCTCCTTAATGTATACATTTGCATATATCGCTGTGTGCAAACTACACAGGCTCTCATAAATAATACATGCATGTTATGGATACTGGTGTCTACACTTCATGGTGCTGCTACCTCGCAGGATGACTTATGGTCGCAGCTCCAGCAGCATATCATGGCAGTGTTATGTGAGTGCGTTCATTTGTGTGCCTCTGTCTGTCTGGGACTTTGTGGCCATCTCTCTCTTCGTGTGTGTCTGTGAGGGCGGGCAGGGGATACCCTACAAGTTGACAGTTTGACCTTGGAAAAGAGAACCGATTTTGATGCTGATGGTGTGAGACAAATGTGATGTCTGCTCATTTGCTCACACTGTTTGTGAATATGTGTGTGTGTGAGTGTGCAGGGGTGAGGGTTTATATGTGCAGTGATTCATTTATGTAGAAAGCTCCATGTATTTGGATTTGTGCATGTGCGTGCGTGTGTGTCTATGTACGTGCACAGCGTGACCAAAGGATGTGTTGGTCGAGTGCTATCGGGTGGTAAGTGCTGCGTGTTCAATCTCTCCCTGAGGGGAGGTCGAGCTGCAGCGGGTGTATGCCTTCTAAGGTCATGGGTTTGTGTAAACTCAACTTTCCTATCGTGGACTCAAGTTGTGCCATCACAACACAAACAAATGAGTTCCTTTATCAAGTGTAATACCTCACCTCTCTTCCTCCGCTTTCCATCCTCATCCATCTGCTCTGTCCTTAAAAGTGACAGCGACAGATTTCTCTGACTGGAGTCTTGTTAGGGGTTACAGAGGTACCCATCATGCCAACAGTGTAGCTATACTGCTGTAGTGGCACTACTCGTAAAATACAAAAGCAATTTCCTCCAAAGGGCCTTCAGCATAATGGAAGCATTCTTGCATTTCTGTGCAAAATAACCCTTCCGAAGCAATCGTCAGTGAGTGCGGGACGTACTGGAAAAAGTGGGATACGTGCACGCCATGAAGGGGCCACTTGACGCAGCGTGTTGGGTTTATTTACTTTCTTTTTCCCCGGGAGGTGGAATCAGCAACAGGTAAAGGTTCGTGCAGCTGTGTTATTTATTCCCAATGTGAGTATGATTCAATGTTTCTAAATTATGGACTGATAATTTGGAACAGACAAAAATGAGCAAGAACATTCGTACTAACTGTCAGAAATAACCTAACGTGGTGAAGTCATGAACCAGCAACTAGAAAAGAAGAGACAGGGCATTGTACATAAGACACTGCAACTACCAGAGCAATAAATAAATGAAGATAGCTGCAAGCACCTATGTGCTGCTTTCCATTTCATGAGAATAGCAGAGGAAATCCTAAGTGGCTTAGTGGAAACTATTGATGTGAAGTGTGAAATTAAACACCATGCAGATACACATATGCACGATTGGTATAGAATGTATTGCACCATTTATTTTATTTTCATTTCTTTTCCTTTCTTGACGAAAAAATCCTTAATAATCCTCCGTATTTGAAGAACCTCGACTGAGCTTTTCGCAAACTACACAAAGTCAAATCCATTTAATCTACCTGCCAGAATTGTGTGTCATCATGACCTGCGGTTTCAACGACTGATTTTCCCCCTTTGGTATAAAGTTGCTAAAAAGTTGATCTTACAGATACTTGCAAGCGTCACTTCTACTCAGTGTCACTTAATGCAACATTGTAATCTCGTGCCGCATTTTCCAGAAGTTACGCAACAGGTTAATACTTCATACACCGAAATGCAGTGTAGAATAGATTTTGAAATATTGTTACATGAACAGTTGCTGAGGGCAGAGTTATGTGCAACCTAAATTGTCACTTTGCATAATTCATTTCAACTCAATTCAAAATACCTAATTCGGGCCCCAAGGGGCAATCCAAGGCGAGCAGGGGAGCCAAGAGAAGTGCACAGACAATTCATCCACACACAAAAGACCAGACAAAATACTGACAAATCTAAAAATACAAACTAATATAGAAACAAGTAATTTAAATAAATACAAATATGTCATATTCTTTACATTCTGTCCACCTGTCTGACGGCGTCTGGAATAAACCCAAAGCTCCCGTAGAGCAAAATACTTCATTTCACACCATTACCCCCCCTCCAAAGACAAATAACTGAGACAGCTTTAGGTGAAACACAGACAAGTGGAAGAGGATTTAAAATGGAGGGACATTTTTCTCTGGAAAGCAAAGACCTAAAGTCAGTGTGAATCTCAGAGACTGAGGAGCTGGAACATATGAGAGCTTCAGCAATAGTTTGCTCTTTGACTTTTTGTAGAAAAAAAGAAAACTTTCACATCTGTCATTTATTTCCATGAATGCAATAGGCGATGTCAAAGAAAATGTCATCCCAATGAGCAGTCTGATGGAGGGGACGGAATCTAAGTGGAGTGACTGCATGAGTGTGGTTAGCTGGTGCTAAATATCTGTCATGCTCCGTAAGTAACAGACAAGCTATTCGCTGTGTTTACCCGAACGGAACAATATAATTACTCAAACTAAGTTCATGTCTAACAGGTTTTTTATCACACGACACAAAGTGTAGGTTCATAACTTAGATGGTAAAATATTCGATACTGCGTCAGCTTCAAAACACATAATGAGGAGCCAAGCAAAATCACACTTGAAGTGATACTGCACGATTTAATGTGTCCCCATGCACAAGCTGTGAACTAAATAATATGACTGTTATTTGATCAAATACACTAATGTAAATGTACTAAATAATTACCATATGTATTAAAGAAAATCTATATTTATGAGTTGAAAATGGCTCGTAACACCACCTAGTGTTTCAAACTGTGTTGGACCTTTCAGGGCCAATGCTTACGTAGAGTCAACTGCTTGGGATCTCTCTACGTCATGACCTAGATAATAATTAAAGGCGGGCTGCCCAACGCCAAATATCGATGCTCATGAGCGGGAATGTGGAAAGCTGTGCTCCCTTTGCTGCAACTAAACACCTAAACCACCATTTAGAGATGAATCCCTCCATCCGCTCCTGCCCCTCCATGCCCTCAGACGAGACTGCTTCACCCCCCGCAATCTATCCAACAGCTCGGGACCAATAAGCTACTCAAAAACCCGGCTGTCTCCGCACCAGCCGCATGTGCCGGTTGGTTGGAACAGCAATGAACAACAATGGTCTTGGCTGTCGAAGAAAACTCGTTAATAAGCCCTACACAATAACAGATTTGAGATGGAAACAGTCTAAGATGAGCGAGGTTGCAAATGGGAATCGTGGCGCTATGAAACTTTTCAAAGCGCAAAACAACATTGGTCATTGGTCATTTCCCCCTAATTGATAAACACATTGCCCAGAAAAAACACATGTAAATCCTTAAACCCCGCAAAGTCTACATTTGTCACAAAGCGACTGCAAGTAATTATGGCAAACATGTTTATAACGTACATGGCCGTTCTGAAAATGTGGAAACTTTAAAAAAACGAAGGACGCGCTCGGAACTTAATTAATGCGCCACGCTGCTGTCAATTCCTCTGGAGTTACGAGATTAAGCCACTTCATTAGTGTCTGGAGAAACAACAGACAAGAGATGAGAAAGCCAGAGCTCAGCGAGAGAGTATTCGGGAGACAGAGGCAAAAGAAAAGCCCGCTTTGGAAGCGCTCGAAAGAGACACTTTCAAGGCAGCAATTATGACGCAGAAAGAATGTAATTATCTTTTTTTTCCCCCAGAATGCCAGAAGGCTCGGAGTGTCTGCTAATAATGATGGGTGACAATCTAATAGACCGCAGATATCCACAGCGGTGCGTGCAGGGGCCTTAATTGGCATTTAAACTTGAGTGGCTTGTCTGAACACATCCAGGGCCCCTCTCTCCCAAACATGCCGGAAGTGCCCGCACCCTGCGATCCTTCCTAGCTGGATGTGACACATTTGATCAGAGGAAGGTGGTGTCATTGTGCATGTTACACTGTCTGACAGCTTGCAGTAAGAACCCTGAGGTATTGTGAGTGTTTAAAAAAAAAATTTAATAAATAAAAAACAGTTAAAGCCACTGTCAGGTTTTGCACAATTCCCTCGGGGGTCCTCAAACTGTTCCATACCAAATCCACAATTAGAGGGTGAGACGCGATCTGAATAAAGATGAGCACAGGTGACTTGAGGATGATTTGTCCCAGACTGTTTTATGTGCCTGGTAAGAAGAACAAGAATCACAGCTATTTTACTTGATATCACTCCGATTAATAACTAACAATATTAATTAACTGTGATCTTGAAAAATGCTTTTGGCCTCTCTGCTCCCGGGGAAGGTAAACGGCATCGAGTGGTATCTCACTTCAAACGACTTTTCTCACATGAGCTGCAGTGACAGAATAAATGATCCACTATAATGGATAAACCACTTAGCACCTTCTTGCCACTTTTCCCAGGGTGCCAGTGTGAACACGGCTTTATGGGAAATGAAGCATTCTGTGTAAAACTCCTGCGGGAGAGCTGCAGTGATGAGTTAAAACATCTGGACTCCTAATGGAAGCTTCGGTCACGAGAACAAACCACCAAAGTTTTTTTTATATTTTTGATTCCCTCCCCCAAGCTTCTTGTCAGCTCACATTTTGCACGTGCACTCTCCTCCCACAGTCACTTCTTTTCCTTGCTACTCAGCCAAAAAGTCGATTCAAGGAGCTTAGTACTCTGATTGAAATCATAAATCCCTTTTTATGCATTTCCAGATTTCCATTTTGTAACATTTATTATTGAGGGGGGGAAAAAGGGGCTATTGAAAGCTCAGCGTGCAAAGACACTGAGAGTAAGCCACTGCGACAAAGTGATGTAGCTGGCAGCGTCAGAGGATAAGTGCTAATAAGCACAGTGAAGGTGAGATTGTGTGAGCGCATGCGACAGATGTGACAAGCTGAACTTGCTTCTAATAAACAGCGAGGAGGGGTTACGTTCGCCACCGCCCGAATACTCTGATCAGCGTTTGACCACTGACCCGGCTCACAGTCAACTTGTAATTGTGACAAGGCACATATGGCGGATAATTATTCTGAATAATCTGTTGCCATGGTGATGGCTGACCCTGACGGCCACTGATGCACCCGTTTCATGTCCAGCTCCGTGGTTGGAGGCGGTTTCGCCTCGTTGCCCTCTTAAAGTGCTGCGGATTAGAGATGTACATTATCACTTTAATCTCCCTCTTTAACCCCTTCAATCAGCCCGCCGGCCCCCGCAGAGAGAGCGGACCTCGCGCCGCTCCGCTGAGCTGCTGAGCTGCATATGGCCACGGACGGACGTATGCTTCCCCCCCCCGCACGAGTGTTTTGTGAAAGCCTAATATAAAACTACATTCTCTGTGAAGTGCTGTCCTATCTCAGTAATCCACTTCAATCCTCATCTCCATCAGCCCCCTTTGGTGTCTCTAAGTGTATGCCCATGATATAAGTACACCAAGCCACCATTGAGCCCCCCTGCGACTGTCTTCTTTTTCCAAAATGGATAAACAAGCCTTTCACTCTTGAGATTTATAAAATAGGAAACCAAATTCACTGCTGAGGCATCGCTGTACATATTCTCCCCCCTGAGCTGTCTGAGCATGAAATATGAAATTGCTCTGAATCATAATTGAATGGCAATGGAGAGATAAATTGTTTTGAGTTTTAAAAAATGTTGAGACTGTGAGTGACTCAAATAAGCAACATCAAAAATCCATTATCAAATGCATTAGGTACAAATTAGCACTTCAATATGGTAATAATTCTGTTTAGAAAACAGCAGGAGTCTTTTTAAAGAGATGCCACGTTTTAACAGCGATACTCATGAATCAAGGGCACAGTTTGAAAATGCAGAGAGCTGAGTTGAGTTTTGATGAAGCACACTATGACACAAAGGTGATTCACATGTTTTATAACTTGAATAATATGAGCAGGCTCAACGCACAAGATGGAAACTTTACAATAAATAAAATACCGTGCTGCAGGTAGGACTGAGCAATATAACAAGGATTCAAATATCAGTAGCAGGTCAGAGACGTCAGCTGAGTAGGTGCTGCTTCATATGTGGCCCAGGATGCATTTGTATTCACACAGTGAAAAGAATGTGTCGTCCCAGACCATCTCTGACTGGGGTCTCAGTGGTTGGATCTCAGGACGCATTTGGGTGCGTTCAAATCTGTACTGTGCACTGACCACTAGGGGTGGGAATAGCAGGGTAAATCACAATACGATACACAATAAATTGCCCATGATAACTATGATATCACAAGGCGATTCTGCGATAATCAATATATAACGAAACAATCATGACCATATATCAGGATATATGTTTATCTATCTGGCACCAGCGTAGCGATAATTGTATCTAATGAGTCAGGACAAGGATATGTTGCCATAGCGATATTTTGTAACTGCCCACGTGTGAATGAATCCCTCACGATGGAGGTTAATACCAGGTCCGAAAACAAGCTCATAATCAATCTACCTCCGGTTTATAAAATATTTTCCTTTATTCTCTGTTCATAAAGAAGACTTTAAAACCAACACCTGCACTTAAAAGAAATAATAATGTGGCATTAATTGTTTTAATTATCAATATCAACATTTTCATCTCTATATCATTTTTGGCCATATCGCCCAGCCCCAGTTTTCCATACCTTGGACATGTTATTGTACTGATAATGTCTGATGGGAGACTGAGGCACCACCATCTCTGTGACCTCTACCCCATCCAGCTATCCAAGGCTGACAGCAGCAGTCATGCCCCGAACACTGGAAAACCACAACACACTGCAAACATACCACAACCTCCTCAAGTAAAGATGACATTAACATCCTGTTCTCTGCACGGCTGGCTGATGACAGACACGTGCCTTGAACCCGAGGTGAATGCCCGGCCCATGACCCCCCCCCCCCCCTCACCTCTCACCCCTGACCTGTCATCCTCTCCTCGCAGCCACTCCCCTTGACCACAGCGCCCCACGGTGCTAAAGAGTTTCTCTCTTCATTTTTAACACATTTGCAATAAATCAATGTGAGCTGAGGGGCTGTAGAAATAGTGTGAGTCTGATTGATTTCTTATGTTAGCACATTATAGGAGCCTGTGAGGATCCTGCCAGATTCCATTCCCCAAAGTGAGCGAGGCTGAGAGAGGGAGCACAGGATTTAACGTGCGGCGTGGATTATAGAAAGACACCGTATGAACTAAAAACAAGCTAAAGAACGATTTGTAAGTGGTTATGTGACAGGTATTGTTCCCATCGAGTCACATATTCAATCTTGTTAAAAAAAAAAAAAAATAATAAAAAAGTCAGCCTGAGTTTTTTTCTTTTTTCACTCTTTCTCTCTCTGTAGTCCATCCCCGTCTCTTACTACCTTCATCTATTAGTCATTGCATCTGTAAGGAAGATTTGACTAAAGGTGACAGACGAATGGCTGAGATACTGTACGGTGCTGACAAGCTCTATAATGGCTTTTTATAATAGCAGGCTTTCTCAGACTGGAACTACACGTACCCAATTATCTACACAATTCAAACAGAAAATGTCCATTTAAGGTTTACAATCTAAAGTTAAAGAAGAAAAATTGTCTATCCTTTAATAACAAAAGAAAAGCTTAAGGATGCAGAAATGTTCAGATGAGAAGTCTGGATTCAACAACATGACTTAATAACAGCAATGACAGGGATGACCCATTAAAAGTGTTCTATGGCTAAATACCTTGCAGAGGAGGTTATGTTCACTCCTTAGCGTTTGTTAAATGGTTTGTATGTTTGTGTGAAAGCAAGATTACACTAAATCAACTGAACAGATGTCTACAAAACTCACCCAGCACATTCATTTTGGTGCAGATCCAGATCAGGGGGGGCGGATCCAGGAAATAGATCTTGATGAATTTGAGGGGTCTGTTGGCCCTTGGTGGAGGTGTGCGCTCAACTGTTTGTCAGAAGGACTAAGCAAAAACCACTGAACAGATTTGCTGAAAACTGGATGGGATATTGGCCAAGAAAGAACCCTCTAAATATTGACACAGAGGGGAAGATCCAGGATATTCTTTTTCACTTTCTTTAAAGTCCACCTCTGGTGAAAATCAAGTTTTTAAACCCTGTTGACGTTGACGTTGAGTCTGAGGATGAAAGACATATTTTTAGCAAAATAAACAGTCTTTGCTCTGATTGCCAGACTGAAAAAAAGTTCCATTTTATAAATTTTATTTTAAGGCCATGAATCTTTTCACGAGCAGCCTCTTGAATTTGGAATTTTGAGGAACAAAGATTTTAGGAGGTAATAAGCAACTTGTAAAATTGCAATGCAGATTCCCAGGGTATAAAGATATGGACAGATATTAATGGAAAGAAATAAGAATAATTGTTCCACAATGAAGATTAGGATTTCATGGTCTGCATTGTTTTGTTTTTTGGGCTTAGCTATATATAGGCTTGATTGAATTGAAAGGGACTGTGGGAGGTAGTGTATGCACTCTACTGAATACCATTCTAGTTGTATAAGTAAATACACTATGAGTGGATAGGGAATACTGGTCCTGAACATATTGCACCTCTGTTTTGTCAAATGATAGACACACTAGACTGAACCTGTTTTTGCTTTCGCCACCTAGAGATACTGCCTATAGGATTGGAGAACTCGAAAGGTAGAGATTGAGATACAAAACAAAAATAATTTGCAAAAATTGTCTTCAATTATCGGTCAATCTTTCTAAAGGTCATGAAGATTTCAGCTTGTGCTTTGGACCATTTGTCATATATTGTATCATCAGGATCCAATTATAGCACAAGTAAACACTGCGACTGTGCTGGCCATGACACTGGTTCATTGTAAACTCTTCTTTATGGGCAAATCTGCGGCAGATAGGATTACCCTTCTTTGGCCTCTTGTCCACCCTGAAGCTAGAGAACTGCTAAATAATAAGCACTGACTTCAGCAAATAGTTTGGTTGTGGCTACTTGGGGAAGATATGGGAGCTTATGTTGTGTTTGGGCAATAACAAGATTAATGTAAATTGAAATGTTGGGTTAATTAGCGACATCTGAATTGTCCAAGGTGTGAATGTGGGTGTGAATGAGTTGTTTGTCTGTGCCCCCCCCCCCCCGCCCTTCTCCTAATGTCAGCTGAGTCTGGCTCCATCTTCCCCCGTGAGATAATGGATGGATGGATTTAAACTGTAACCTGTATATTTCCTCTGTTTATATCCCCCTGCAATACCTCTTGCACAAGAGACATTTTCAAGTATTCTTTCCCACACTTTAAATTTGTAGGTTTACAGCTGCTCATTGTAAGTGTGGCTGTTGTTTTTCCTGTAACGTAACAGAGGATTGTGTGTGTGTGTGTGTGTGTGTGTGTGTGTGCATGTGTCTGGTTTTATGTGTCTGCTCACGCTGAGGTGTCAGTATGTGCGACTGTTTGTTTCTCAGAGGAATATGTCCCGTTCTCCGCGCTGCCAAGTTCCACAACATCAGCAGAAACTACTGGTCCGCAGTACTCTACATTTCCATATCCAATCTCATTCAGACTTAGGTATTGCAGAGAGGTGCAAAAACCTCACCAGAGGAAAACAAGACAAACCAAATACAGTAAACGGCTTGTATCTGCTGCGGCCGTGGCGGGGCTCAGCGCCCTGAAATGGGATGCTAGTTAGAAATGTGCAGGAAACATAACATCTTCTTTTTCTGCTGATGAAAAAAACACGAGGCAGATGGTGTTTGACGGAGCCACTTCTGATGAGTTGGATTTTTTTTCTTAATGGGTCATGAACAATTAAAATGTTTCTTCCCAAAAATATAATGATTCCAGCAATGTGAGTAAGGGGTGGGATTTTCTTTTCTCATCAATCCACCTCCTACATTTTTTTTTGATTGATTCAACGTTTGAATCATTTAAAGGGTTTTTTTCAGAATAAAAACAAACCACCGGGGTAAATTCTCATTTATTCAAATGTGCCACTTTCCCCCAGCCCATCTGAATAATGGCACACAGTCTGCCAGATTGAATTTTTGATGATGAATAAATAATGGATGTGAGTGGATAAGTCTGTTAATATATTAGCCATGAGTTTGTCATAACAGTTTAATAGGGTAGCTGCAATAAATACGTCTCTGCATCTTTTTGTGCCTCCCTCCAGTGTTGGATATTTTTCATGCATCATTTCTTTTTTTTTGTCTTTCTGCTAAATCACCCATAATGTTTTTTTTCTCCTCCTCCTGTCAGTCACATAATCTCCATCGTGTAGTTTTCTTCTCATTCGGCTCCTCACAAAACATGAATCTCAGTTTCGGCGGAGTGTGTTTTTTACCTTGAGGGCTTTTTGCATGAATTATACTGAAGATATGCTTCATAGCTTTATTGGCCTTAGTTTTGGATGCATTTAGAAAAGAGAGGATTTGACATTTTGGTGCAAGGCATCACTTCATCTTTCATGTTCGACTCCTGTTGAAAATGACCTGGTCGTTTTTTCCGACACATGGCATCACGTAACGAGGCAATGATTGATTCTTTCTTTTTTGCATCCAAGTCACAAATCGAGAATACATCTTAACATGGACAACAGTATCGCTCTGCCTTCATCCTTCAATTAATGCTGCTATTAACCTTGAGACACCTGATGTTGCCCGGCCCATAATGACGCTATTATGTTTCCTCTGTTAGCTTAAGCAAGTCGTTAGCGGGTAAATATACGAGGCTGGTTTTCAGCTGAAACGACTGCTTGGCTCAGAGGAGATCCCAATAATGGGATTTCGGAGACACTAGCGAGTACGAGAGAACAACGCAGCTCAATCCCAGCTCAATCACAGGCACTTGAATACCTGGATGAAAAGGCCCTCTCTGTGCTAAACAGATGCAAAACACTAGTCTCGCTTTTTTATCAGTTGCGGGGCATTATCTGTATAACAGCCGTTTTCAGTGTGATTGTGCGTTAAACTGGTTTATGTTGAGTAACGACTGCGTTCTCTTCCCCTTTCCTCTGTCCTGTAACATTCTTCTGCTCCAGATGCTGTTGCCAGGGTAGATTGATTGCTTGATTAAACTTACCCATTCATCATAAATCATTCACTGCATTTTCATAGTCTAATTAATTCCCTTATTATTTACAGACTTTGCCCCGTTTGCGTTCGTAGTCGGACACGTAACCCATCAGGAACTGCACTCGAGCGTGCGCGCCATTTGTTGTGCTTGCATGTATGAGTATTTGTGAGCACTTATTAATGATGAGTGGGGAACACAAACAAAAAAAACGTATTATCTTGTGGCAAGGATTGGTCCCAATCTCAAATCTCTATTTGATGAAGACTCTAGTGTCCGATGAATGTAGCTCTTTAACTCCCAGAGTGAAATCAGAGCAAGAAAATTGGACACCTCTCGCCGGAGATATAGAGATAGTGTCCAATCAGTCATTGGAACGGGTCCAGCTCAGTGTCCATCAAGGTGACAGAAGTGTGTAACACGTCTCTCTCGTCTCTCACTCCACCTGTCTCTCTCGTCTCTCACTCCACCTGTCTCTCTCATCCCTCACTCCACTCATCTCTTCCTGGTTTCCTCCCTTCTCTTTTCCCCTTGCACTGCACACCTCTCCTCTGTCTCTCACAGGTAATTTCCAGTGCATTTTTAATGATGATTTAGCAGGAAAGTGAAAGTGAAAAACTGCAGAATGGTGATATTACGTTCTTCAGGAATAAAAGAGTTTGAGGAATATACACATTTATCTTTCCTTTGTGAGTCTTTTTTGCCACTTTCATAACTCTTCCCACACAAACAGTCTTCAGTGGACATTACATTGACTTAGGCTACATCCATGCTACAAGGTTTCCTTTGGAAATGCATTAACCTTCCTCCAAATACGCCTGGCGTCCACACTACTCCAGAGTTTTAGAGCAGCTAAAAGGGAGAAGTTTGATGAGATGTGTGTGCACATGGTTTAAAACTGATATAGACCCAAAACGCTCAGAGATCGTTTTAGTTTGAAACGTCAGTTTTACAATGACAACATAGTAGTATGGATGTAGCCTCATGTTCATTTCCTTTGGACTTACTCTAACTACTTGCCTAACCCAAACCTTTACCTCCATCTTAACCTTAACCCTATAATATTTGTTTTCCCATTTAAGTTTTTAGATTTATGTTATGTCCCTGTAATGTGTCTGTGCAAACAGATATAGGTCCCCACAACATCAGCAAACCCTGGTCTTAACACACGAACAAGCATGAGGGGCTGAATCCTGCAGATGGAAATCTAATGCCTTAGCTGTCCCAGTCTCCATCTCTCCCTCCATCCCTCCCTCGCTCTCTAACACTTTTAGCTCCTCTACTGTGAAACCCTGCCCATCAGGTCAGCTTGCTGACACATCTGTCAATACATGCTCTGGGAGGTAGAGTATAACCTTGCCCTGCAGTGCCTCCCTAATGTTCCTTACTCAGCTTTACCTTCTTCAGATTCCTTTAAAGACACACAAACACAAGAGGGAAGCAGCTATGGGGAACATCTACATTATGCTTACCCACATTTACTGTGAATGCAGATGTGTAAGTACATCTACATGTTCTCATGGACAAAGGTGCACTAAAGGTAAAGCATGCATAGTGCACAAAATCAACACAATTACCAAGAATCATGAATCAATTACTTATTGCACTTCCTATTGCAGCTGTTGTTTTGGATCCGATTGAGCCCCTGGTGATGCTTTGGGGCTTCCATGATGAGGCTTGTAACTGATCCAAGAGTCGACCGGGGAAAAAAGGGCTGCTTTCCCTCCAACGGCAGTGTGTGGTATATCTGATAACAAGCCTTTGTTGGACGGTTGTGGGATTTTGAGCAGCTGGAATATATCTGCGTCATCCTGCAAAAGGTACATGTGCCCCCAGCTAGCCTGCTGTCTGCTCCACACTGATGTGGGACCTACTGTGATTCATACATTCATACATATGTTCTTGTCCTTCCTTGCCGCTCTTTTTTTTTCTCTCAAGGCCTTCTGGCCACATTGCACCACCAGAAATCTGATATTGAAATATCCAGTCTCTTCATGTCAGCAAGAGATATGGGAATGGGAGAAAATGAGGGGGAAAAAAAGATACAGAGGAGAGCGAGGGTCAGATAACAAAGGCAGATAGAGGATGACCAAGGCCAAAAGCACATAGGACAGCTGCTGCCATTTATAACCTTCACACTAGTAAAGCCGCAGCTTCGCCGGGCTACCGAGCATGCACGCTCCACAGAATGGCTCCATCTGTATGCAGCAGAAAAACAAAATAACACGCAGCTCCATTAAAGCACAAAATCACCTTCTATGTAAAAGCACTCTTCACTTACGTAACGACTTGACAGTAAATTGCTCGTTACCACTTTGATCCACCGACACACACACTCCTCTCACACATTCATACCTTCATTCTAACAATAGGCCCACACTCCTGTGAAGCCACTTACATTTAGATCCCACAATTCAACAACACCAGGGCGATGTGTTTCAATACAAAGCTTATATAGTACTGCATATGTTCAAAAGCTACAAAGATGATATTGATAAGAAGGATCAAAAAGAAGGGAGGCCATTAGAAGAGCAGTTGTGTGTGAGATAAACATGTCCAACGAAGATGAAAAACAAAGTGAAGCCTCAAGGCTTTGAAATTCATTACGGTGCATGCCAATATAAAGGCGGTGTTGTTATGAAGAGCAGAAGCAAAGTGAAATCAATGACACTGAGGGGTTGCTGTTTGTTTTTTCCTTTCTTTCTTGATAAACCAAATAACTCCCTCCACTCCCACCCCCGTACTCTTGTTTGATAGGAAGGCACTGGTGTTGAAGCACATGATCATAACAAGTCAAGGCATGCACATACCCATACGACTATATCAAACTCTCTCTTTATATACCTCGCAGCTGTGAAACACATACTGAGGCCGACAACTGTGATCTATGTATAGCCGGAAAAACAGAACAAGACATGACGCACATACACAGAAACACCTTGCACTCCCCGTCAGACCCTCACATTACAAGTGTTAAACACATCTCACACTTGTGAACTTACATCTGTACCGGGGAAGACGTCTACGTGCGAAGCTGAGAAAACTACAGCTCGATGAGAAACAACGTGAATATTGTCCAGTTTTCAGAAGCTGACTTTGTGTATATATATATATATATATATCAACAAATCCGCCTGCTGCATTTTCAGATTTGTGATCTGGCAAGTGGATTGAAGGTCTTCTGGGGCTGGAAAACTTTTGGGCCGGTGGGTGTTCTCTTGATGACACCCCAACGCGGGGCGGGAGAGACAGAATCTGAAGTTGTTAAGAGTTGCTCCGCCGCCATAGCAGGACCCCCCACAGGGAAATTACAGGCCCAGTGAACCAGGGAACTCACTCTGCTCTGCTCCGCTCTGCTCCAGTCCACACTGCCTCCTATACCTCCAGCCAGCTCAGCAGGTTCATTAGTTTGACAAGGGTATCCACCAAACCAGACAGCCCACATCTCACATGTACAGCCCACAGTCGCAGGCTCCACTTCTCGACCTACTATTGTGCTGTGATTGAAAAGCTATTGCATACGTTAGCGGCACATGGTAGTAACCAAGATGTCTTACATTCAAGTCTAAGAAACACAAACCTATCATGTATCATCTTATAATTTAGAAAGATACTGCACTGGCTTGAACAATTATTCTAAATTGGGGTTGGAGAGGTTGCAATTTTCAAATCACAAAAATTATAACTTCCATATGACTTCACAAGCTGCAGCAAAGGATGAAGTTAAAGCTGGCAGCTGTTGAATTTCTGTGCGCTATGATGACAACTGCAAATTTACTCAGTTTTAGTTAATTAACTTTAATTATTTGCATATAGACTGAACATTGAAAAAGAAATTGTGGCTGTTGTCTAGTCACGATGATCACTCTCTGCATACTAATGTCTATAAGGGTTGTGTCTATAAAGCTACATGAAGTTTGATGTGGTTTTAAAGTTTGAAAATATAAACACTGACCTATATGTTTGGTTGTTCATACTAAAACCTAGAAATATGGACTTCCATAATTTACAACTGTGATGCAGCACTGGACCATGTCAAAAACACTAAGTTGCAAATGATCATTCGGTCATCACTATCATTAGTTTCCAACTACAGTTGATACCAATATAGATGAAGCCATTTCAAAGGTAATAATTACATTGGAATACTATTGCGTGACATCAAGTTTGTCTTAGTCAATAAGGAGTATAATTGGCTAGATTGAGGGAAGCAGAGTTACCACATCCCAGCTGTATGTCTCCTCCAACTGGCTAAGTGGCATTCAGTGTTTCCCACAGAATAAATCCCATCCGTGGCAGTATAGTAGGGATGCACATCCACGAACGCTGCTCTCATGTGCAACAGATTCCAAGTGATGGGTGCACGGACTTAATAGTGACAGACAAGTTCTTGTGTGAGAATGTTTCATTTTAGCTGAAACTATAAAGTCCCTCTCTGCATGGACAGTAACAACTTTATGGACCAAAAACATGTTTTATGAGGTCACATTGAGTCCACAGGAGAGTTGCTCCCAAGTTTAAAGAAATCCCCTCAGGAATTCCTCTCATGGTCATAGACAGAAGTATGTTTACTTTTCAGACTATGTTAAAGAAAAGTAAAAACTTAAGAGGTCCACACCAACAAACAGATGCTTTATACAATATGTTTATAATTATGCTCGCCACACACCTGTACATTTGCATAGAGAAACTGCAATTAGATGTTTTTCACAAGTTGTTTTGGCTATAATTATAAGATATCTGTAGGAAGATGTGTGGATGATGGAGCCCTGTAGGTTGAGCCTGAACCACTGTTGCCACATATGGGGGTGAGGTGTATTAAAGTGCGCTGGTGCAGATTGATCAATCCCGACAGAGATCCGAGCCATAGTTAGGTGATTTGCTAACTTATTGATTTCATTGTGAGACTTTGATGTATTTGTGTTGGTCCACGGTTCTAAAGTGAAGCTTGTTGCAATCCAGTGTGGGAGCTGGCGGCTGTATTTTGTGGTTTTCTACCAATACACAAACAGTCCTCTCGGTTCTTTGGAAAGTTTTGAGTTCTCAGTGTGTTATCGATTACCTCCAACCCCACTGGGCCTCGCTGGCTTCCTTGCTAAACTGTGTGTGTGTGTGTATGTGCCCATGCATGTGTTGAGGAGGAGGGTGACACAGACACATAATGTCCTGTATAGATGTGATGGGTTTGTGTGTTTGTGAGGGGAAATCATTACATTGAGACAAACACACAAATGGCTACAACTCAGTTCATGGCAGATTTAAGAATGATACCATGACACCACACATATAACAAACAGCCCTATAAGAAATCTAGCTGGCATCCCCCGAGTAAAAAAAAATCTATATTGTTGTTTTTACAGCACAAAAGTCCTTTGTGTTTCTTATGTGAGATCACTTAGTTTCTTCTGAGCTGATATCTCAGCCCAGTTTTCAGTTTAATATTCCTCACATTGCCGAGGCGGTAATGGTGAACAGCCACCTTGACTAATCTCAGTTTCCCATCTTTAATACTATAATTCTGTAACTCACGGTGGCCATTTTGTTCCTACTAAATGTCCCATTTCTATACACATGAATTAAACACATATCTGAGCATGCATAGTCCCACTCTGCATTTTCTATAATCCTTAGAATTACATTTCATGGCAGATTTTTCAAGTTGCAGGCAAATCCCCATTCCACTCTAACTGGCCTCCACCTGTTCTAAAACAACACGGGTGACGGTGCACCTACAGCAACGGATCAAACACCGGAGAGTTACCAGACAAATGGTCGGGCCTGTTTTGTAATATCAAAACAAACAGAGACCACAAGAGATCTCTATTACCCGATCCCTCCCCACTGAGTCTGAAATGACTGTGTCAATACAGCCAGGCTGGAGATAAACGCTCAGTGTTACTGCTCTCAAGATTACGGAGAGACGGAGACAGACACACACACACACACACACTTAAATTTATGTGTGACAGCAAAATAACAATTGCAGAAGAAGGAGACAGGTAGATGTGGGGAGCGGAGGGGAGAGATAGCAGCATTAGTCATTTCCCAACGACCTCTTGTCTCATCCGACGTCTCCTGATTCTGTCATCCTGAGGGTTATGGGACACATTTTGGAGTTTTCAGTCTCAGGCCTTAGTATTCAGATGCCTTTTTCATTTCAGTGTGTTTGAGGAAAATTAAATAATCAAGCTTTAATATCCTGAATTCATGTCATCAGATAGCGTTTTCTTTGCATCGATTCTTTTATTTTTAGATGGACAAGGCACACACATTAACACACATCACATTAAAACTCAAGGAAGCTGCATCTGCTATTCAAGTGACCTTTAAGTAGTTATTGTAGACATGTAGGCAAACTGGACTTTTACTCCATCTCATACCAATGACAATCAGCCAACTGTAATATATGAAAGATTCATTGCAGCCTCATCTTAATCGATACTAACGACTAAGGTCATTACACCTTATACAGTGCCACCGTAGAAATGACTCAGACCGAGCCATGGATGTCAACAGAAGCACAGGGCAGGGAGACAGGAAGCCGAGTATCATGTGACACCTGCCGAGCTTTGAAAAATTCCAAGAAAATGTCTCACAAATGTTTTTACTTGTGCTCAATGCCACACTCCACCAATCGAAGAGCAGCCCACAGCAAATGCATTTATAATGCAGTAGTTTGGAGTGAGCTAGGTTGTTGCAAAGCATTAGGGGGTGATAGAGATGGATATCTGTGAAGCAAAACTCATTACCCTCCAAATTATATTCCCTGCTGTTACCTCTCCTCATATCTGCTCACTTATTTGGACCATAAAGCAGAGACCGCTGCTCCAAAGCACCAACACATGTAAGAACTTAACATTGCTGATTTCATCTACTTGCAGTGGTTGTGGAAGTTCACACCAGCACCTTCAGCCAACATAATTGCCCAGTGATGACGCATAAATGACTAAAACCCGTCCTCAAGTCTCATTAGGAGGAGGTAAGCCATGCTGGGTGAGTTTCCTAAAGGTGCCAAGCTTTATTGGCCCCACAAATCCGATTCCAGCACAGCGCCTTTTCCCCTATGGACTGCCAATAACCCTCTACTGACCTTGTGAAAACAAATCGACTATTCCCCAAAGTGAGCCTGACTGCCTGCCTGCCTGACTGCAACACCACGCACGTCCGCTCCCGTCTCAATCCATCCGTGCGGAAGACATGCCTAAAGAGCTCTGGAGTGTTAATAGCCACGGATGGAGGGGTGTCTGTGCGCGTGTGTGTGGTGTGTGTGTGTGTGCCATGTTTCGAATCTAAACATCACAAATGCGAGCCCGCCATTAAATCGCATTCAATTTACGCACAGTCCAAAAGGATGAAATGTGAGATTGTCTTTCGGGGGGAGACGGAACCAAGATGCGCAAACATCCACCGGCCTATACGCACTCTATATACTAATCCCCCTGCCGTGATTTCAGATGCATCCTGCTCACTTCTTATGTTTGCAACCTGAGTCATTTCAGACTAACATATCCGAGCCTGGAAGTAACCAGGGATTTAGTGATGTGCGGGTGGATTTAGACGTTGTGGCAGGAACAGAAGTGCCAGAGCCCGGGGAGTCTCGAAAAAAAAAAATTAAAAAAAGAAAAGCTCATTTGCAGCTACACTGTGCACAGATTCACCCGAGAACCACATCACCAAACTCAGCGTGGTAACACTGCACCAACAGATGCACCACTCCTTCACCTACACTGTGCGTAAAATCACATACCTGGTTTTTATGCCGAGTGCCATCTTCGAGTTCGGAAGAGCTGTTCATGATTCCCCATCAGTCATTTACCATCCTAGGGAGAATCTGCGCATCAGATCCGCCTGCTTGTTCCAGGCAAGACAGAATAAACCCCGCGTTTTTCTTTCAAGTGTTTATCACCTACTACCTACACCATTCGAAAAAAAACTGAACATTCAACGCAAAAAAAAGGGAGGCACAAGTACTTCTGCGGCCACACACCGCAAGAATTACGCACCAAAAATGCAACTCCTGAAAGTGTGATCTCTTGTGATCTCGTCGTTATTCCAAGCAAACAAAAAATTGCGTTTACATGCTCCAGGGTTTTGCAACTTGACTCACAAATGCATCACAGTTATAGGAAACTTGAGAAAAAAGGTAACCCGAGAGGGATCCCGATGAAAGCAGCAGGCGCAGTTCCTTGTTATTCCAAGAACAGAAAAAAAAGAAGAAATCGACCAAATCTTCTTTGGCTCAGATTGCAAAGTGCAACCAGACCCGTGTGTCCATCCCGTTTCCAGGAGAGTTTGAGCTCAGCCCGGACTGATCACTAAAGAAAGCCGATAAAGACAGGATGGGATAGGGGTCGCAGAGCTGCTGCTCGCGTCCGCTTCTTCGGCGAGAAGACTCCGACACCGGTGCCCAGGGGATTGGCAGAGCCGTCCCTTGTTTTTCCTCGGGATGATCTGGCCGGTATTTGGCAGAGATGCTCTCGACACAGACGAGTGTAGGATGAGATTAGCGGTGCTCCGTGTCTGTGCAGCGTGGGGCGCCCCGTGCCCGGGATTGTCAATCAATGCGTCCCCTTCCTATACGCGCGGCGCGCTCCAGAGCGAGCGAGCTGTTCCTTCCCTGCGCCCGCCTGCCCTCGACTGCTGCGCCGCTGCCACCCCGCCTGCTTCTGCGTCTTGTACCCCCCCCCCCCCCCCCCCAACCACGACCGCACCGTGGACCCTCCTATTCCACTGCAACCCAAACAGCAGCAGATCGTGGAGAAATGTGTAGACTACGAACTGGGTAATAGGTTAATGTAACATAAACCCTGGATCGGATGGCTGAAAACAATCCTCCTGCAGAATCAGATCAGGGGTGCAGCGCGTCATGGGTTCATAGATTACCACCCCACAACGTGTAGTCTACAATTTTACACCTGAGTGGGTTTTGATAATCAATCACTAATCAATCGTTGTGTTAATTAGTTGGTGGGACATCACCTATAGCGCTTCTAATGGGAGTGACAGGTTTTAGAAGTGTACAGCTGTCTGACGGGGAGTTTAAAGCCAGGGGAACCTCACTAGGAGAGAAAAAGAAGGAGATGAAAGAGAATATTCAACTGAAGCAACTGCTTCATTTATTTAATAGAAATCAGATTTAAAAACAACCAGAGCTCTTCCCTGGATTCACGGGAGTTTACCTGAGGTGAGCTCTGGGATGACTGCACACTGACTGGGTTGGTGGGCAGACTCAATGTGAACTGACAGTGCAAGATGTCCATTAATGGTCATATAGCTACATCTACACAGTAATGTATGAGTCCACTTTACGAAAAGACTGAGAATGTCTTGGGATCATATTTAATAGCAATAAGTCTCACCTAAACACTTTTTTCCAGAGGCAGATTCCATATTTTATTTGGGGTGGCCTGTTATTATTGTTCGTTTATCTCTATTACCATATTGTTATATATTATTTTTGTGCAGAACTAATTTGTATTAAAAAGTCTTTTAGCCTTTTTCTGGAAGCAGGACTTTCTTCTCTTTATCTCACAGTAAATGCTCCCATTAAGTATTAAACCATTGATTATTGATAAGAGATTATCACAGGAAATTAGATCAACTCAGCTCAATATATATTAACCACTGTCCCTACAGAAATCAATGCCTACCTCAACAGTTTTCATTGCACTCGCTTCCCAAGTGACAGGCAGCACACAAAGACCCCCCTCCCCTCCCTCCTCCTCTTGCACAGGGTCATTACTGTCAATAGAGCGGCCCACAAGGGTGGCCACATGTTTTTCTGCTCAGTTAAGGAAAGTTTGATGGCCGCATCATTAGAGGTGAAATCACTGGTGCAGGCACCTGAGCACGAGTGTGATTACTCATCCCGGCTCACAATGTGAGGGAGTAAGGGTGGAGTAAAGAGGGAGGTGGAGGTGGAGGGGGGGGGGGGGGGAATGATGCAAAATACGGTCAATGCTGCACAATGTGTGTTGTCAGCAGGTCCAACATCCAGTCTCAGAATTGAGGGTAGAATACGTTAAGGTGGAATAGCAGATTGTCAGGGACGACGGCCCATAGGGAGGAAAGCTCATTAAAAGTGACAAAGTGTAGTTTTAAACTTGGAAATTGTGTAGTTTTTTTTTTTTTATGTCTCAAATAATTCATTAAAGAAATGGTCTCATAGAATCAAAAATCAGCAGACTCAGATTACAATACAGACTTTACAGCACCTGCTGATACATGCACCAGTGATCATTTTACTGCAAACATCCTTCAAAGCCCCAAAACGTGGTTTCAGATATCAAATATTTCTTCTTGACTTTATACATGTAACCTAACTATACTACAGATGTAATGTATTGCACTTTGAATGACCACAGTTGTAGCAGTTAACAGGACCATATATAACGTCACACTGTTACTACAGATTTTCTCCACCTTAACCTTTCCATACACATTTTTATGATTCTTAATAACTCAGCGGATTTGTCTTGTCTGGAATGTATAGGTTGGGTTTAAATAGATCTGATAGTTGCCGGTGGAATTAGTCATCCTGATTGGTGCATTGAGATTTGTGACATAGCTTCCCCCCGCTAAAACATGTTCCAACTTTCTCAAAATAGAAAGCAATATATATCTTGTTTTGATGCAAGACTCATAATAATAATAATAATGTAATAGGCCATACAGGATTTCAGGGCAGATTTTAAAGTAGACACTGATCTGGGATGAGTTTCCCATTTTTTCACACCTGAAGACATCAGTTGTTGTTTTTCTGTGAATAATTACAGAAAGATTAGTGGCCTCACGGGTCGATTGAAATGAATCAATCACTTGAACTGAGAACAAAATGTATAAATTGAGGATTAATAACAGGGGTTAGAAAGAAAAACTAAATTTTTATACAGCTTTATAGAGTTTATAGCAGCAACTTAAACCTCTGTGGTTCACTTTCACCATTCCAGTGTCTTCATACATAAATGTATGTTCATATATATAACTGTATTATATCCGTGTATGGTCCTGTGGACTAATACAATGTGTGTGTGTACGATAGCTATGTCTGTGTGCGTTCTTATACTAAACATATACAGAAATTAGGCACGTTCAATAGTATGTATTAGTGTTTACATGATGTAAGTGCATATTGATGCATCTTTTTTTTAATTTCCATAGTCACTGTGATGAACAACTCTTTCTTTCCCATTTTTCTTTGCTAATCAATATCAGGATCTCGTTCAGGAAATCATTCTCATGACATGTTTGCTAAATAAACGATTTCAGTGATTATTATTGACATGGCGGGGGGGGGGTCTTAATTTCCTTGGAAGGAATTTATGAGCACTCCTTTATAATAGGGCATATATCATGTGCAAAAAACAGACATATTGACTTGTGCTTACTCAAACAAAAGCAAGTTAACACAAAATGTCTTTTTACATTATGCCCCGAGGTATCGGTTCCCATTTGATGAACAAATACAAAATGTGCATGTGTTGCACATTTGCTGACAAACTGCGGGGTATTCAATTTGGCCTGGATCCTTCAGGCCTTTTTTGATCAAATATTGTAATAATGCAATGAATGAGCCATGACTTTAATATCAGGGGAGAATGTGTGAGGGAGGACCTGCAAATATAGGGTACAGGTATAGACTCACACCGGCTGGTGCTCATGTCTACGTCTAATAGTGTGTGTGGGTGTGCTTGCAGGTGTGCGTATGTGTGTGTGTTCACGTGTGGCCTTATCTTTGAATGTCACTGAAACCTGATCAGCCAGAGACGTTGGGAGAAAGGAGGAGTCTCCCAGGAAGAGCTTTTTATCTCTACAATTACCTCAAACAATGCAGCCTCTTATTGGCTTTCCATGTTTTATGTGTTTCAGATATTAAGTACTTTGTGTTTGTGTCCCGTTCTGGTCAAGCTCAGTGTTGCTGTCGGAGATTATTTTTTCCCCCCTTGGCTGTGTGCATTTTTATTTTTTTTTTAATTTTCACGCATGGAGTGGCAGCAGGACAAATGCACAGAACTGTGAAGAACCAACGGAGTGAGTTGCCCTTCCCAAAATGCCAAGCCTATAATTTGCAAAACGAAAGCGTAACAAAAAAAGAAAGAAAGGAGAAAAGGAAGAGAAAGGAAAATAATGCGAAAGAGGGATGGTGAAGAATAGGAGTTATATTGTTGGGGGAATATAAATCGGCACAGAATGGCATTGAGTTGGACATGAGTGTGTAAGAAGTATAGGGAAATATCAAAAGAACCAAGAACCAAGCGTGTATGCACATAGGCTGGAATGCACAAGTAAGTTCACTCCACCTTGGCACCTGTGCACACGCGCTGAAGTGCACACACACACGCTCGCAGAGTAACGGTAAACGTAATCAAAGTGTCCGTCTCTATACTCTCATCAAAAATAAATTCATGGGAAATCAATAGGGGACACAAACAGAAGGAGGCTGTGGCTAGAAGTCTCTGGTTTTAATAATGTATAACGATGGTCTTTCTCCAGGTTCTCCAGAGGGGGCAAAGCGCTCACACCTCTGAAGTGCTAAGTCAAAGTCAGTGTTGCATCTCTCCCCGGCCGCTCTGTTAATTCTCCAACTTAGCCCGAGGTTAGCCATGGGTGTGGGACATGATTGAGGTTACTGATACATCAGATTCTTTGCAGGGCTCTTTCCACTGCACCCACAGCCCTTCCCCTCCCTTTTTCAGTTAGAATATCAACCCTGTGGGGCAGAGCTATTTCATCAAACACTCCACTCACACACACAGACACAAACTAGCAGACACACACACAGTTAAGGGTCCAGTGAGTACACTGAGTCTGAGTGCAGATAGAGATGACGTTTAATAATGAGGGTAATTAGATGTAAACCTTGGAGATGGAATTACATAAGTGGTGGTGCTGATGATTATTGCCAAAGTGATTGCACCGATCATGAGCCTGAAAATACGGTGGGTGTTTCAACCCTTGTGACCAGCGTACCCTCTTCTTTCCTGTCTTTATCACTGTCTCCAAGCTGCGAAGTATGATCGTACTCCGTGTGTGATGTATTTATAAAACGGGGTACTATCATATCCCTCTCAACTTCCCGCCTCTTCAGTGAGTCAGGTGTACCTCATTAATTTTTGCCCTTGCAACTGCGCAATCCGAGCAGCTCACGTGGTCTGACTCATGTACTCTTGTTACGTTGGCTCACCGTCAGGGCGTCTCAGCGAGCTGCCGAGCTGTGTTTGTTGAATGGTTTGTAATTATCCACAGGCCTCCCTTGGGCAAGGCTCCCGGGCACCTCTGCGAGCGCAGACTGCTCCACCCATCCATAAACCCTTTTCTTTTGTCGGGGCAGATGGAAAGCCGGAGAACACACGCATCATAAAAGAAAAGTGCAAGTTAAAAAAATTAGAGGCTTATTACTGCATGGAAGCTGATTGTGCCTCATGGCATCAGACAAGCTTACCAACCAATAACACACAAGTATCATGAGATCTCAGAGAACATAAGGTCTTTAATGGGGAATTTCATGTAGGGCTGTACTCCCACAAGGGTTTAAATCCAATCTGTACCTCTTTAGAGGATTGGGGATTAAGCAGGAAGCAGGTAATCCAAAAATACTTGTTCTAGTAATGTCTATAATTCCATGAAGACTCTTTACCCCCTACTGGGACATCCCCTTACCTGTGGTGCAGCCCAACCCTCAATGTGAGCCCAACCCTCAAGCTCTTACTTGATTTCCATTAAATTTCTTTGAAGCTCCAAAACCACACAGGTTGTGTTTGGCCGATTTCGTCTTTGGATGCTGCTACACAGTAAACATATCATGGACTTTGCTTATGGAAGAAAGTCATGTGAGTGCTTCGCACGACTCCCTCTTTACAAATCTGACTTGTTTTTCATCCTACCTGAAGCTGTATGTTACAGGAAATGACAAATGTAATTACAGCTGTAAGTTTACTCACACCAAAGGTGGGAAGACACCTCAATCTAACACTGCAAATGAGACCTGTCAAAATTGTGAATATGTAGGAAGCTGGAATACCTAACTTTGTTTAATTTGAGTTTTGCAGAGTACAATCTCTATGAACAGATTTGAAGTGTGTATATGCAGAATCTGCAGGCGAGGGACAAGAGTTTGGGGTCGGAGGCCTTCAGGTTTCTAGTTTGACCAATCACATTTGAGCAGGCTCTGGTTGCCCACAATAGAGACCTTGACCGGAGTGCCTCAGCAAAAGGCTTTTTGCTTTGTCTGTATTCATGTTGCTGTTTGCGTTTGTGTAGAGATAAAAGTTTGGTGTGATAAAATAAACAAGTTGAACTGTTGAACAGTGTACGGAAGACAGAGTCTTGGCCCAGATATCCGCTGTCTACCCCAGAAGCCCCAAAATATTGACCATTGCCCCCAGAGGATAATACATCAACAGCAGCCGATGGGCTCTGAATTCGTACAGAGTACAATTGAAAGATACATTACCAGAGGTTTCTCAGAGTTGAAAAAGAAAATGTTTCCCCTATATAACACATACTATATGTCAAAGGATTTTACAAAAACAACAATCTGGCTCTTTGTTACAGAATTTCTGCATTTTCTATTCAGATATAGTGTATGATGTCACTCTAATCATTTCTTTTCATGGTTTTATTTAATTTCTGCCTGCAGTCACAACTATTGTCTTTTCTGGCTTGTGGCACAAATCTTAAATTGTACAATGCAAAAGTTGTCGACCCCCCCTCCAGTGATGTGTACAGCCAGCATGCACCAGCCGCAGCAGCCAGTGACGTTCCTGCCATCTCTTTGTGTCTGTGGATCTGTGGTAGTAAAACTGCTCGTGGTATTCCATGTGTTGCCTTCAACTCATAATCAGCTTTCAAATCATGTGAGAGAAATGTAATGTGCCTATAACTTGCGTCTGGAGTATGTAATCAGCATTTGATTCTCCGAATTTTACGAGAGTTTGCCGTGTGACCTGAGAGAGAGGCAGCCTCTCCTGTGGTGCTTTGCAAGTAATGTGTGTGAAAATACCAAAGACATAGGAGATGAAATTCTACTACATTATTCAGCCTGTGTCAGTGCACTTTCAGGTGAAACCAAAGACTCAGAACCAAAGAGAAAAATGGAAATGATATGTAATAATCATAATATCACAGTGTCGCTGCTTGAAATATTGCAGCTATTAGAGTTGATAGCAGATAGTCCAGGACAGATGTCAACCCACTGAATCCATTCCCAGCTTGAGTGTAAGTTAAAAAAGGTAAAGTGATGGAAGAGGGATGTGTAGGTTGAGTGGCTGTGGATGAAAAGTGACTCCAACTCTTTCATCTTTGTGTCTCGGAGAAACTAAAAGGCAAAGATCAGTCAGCGCACAAATACTGTAAATTACCGAGGTTGGGAGCAGGACAAAGGTCAAAGGATCTGCTCTCGAAAACGTATTTGCTCTTCTCACTATGTGTGGCCATCTATTATGTATATACAGTAAAATGTATCAACTGTTTGAATGACTGATATTGGATATTTGTTTATAATCAAACCTGCCATCAGCCAATCAGTGAGACTTTTCTAAATTTCAGTTTCTCCTAAGATTTGAGCTCAAATGTGATGAATTTGTTGGAGGTCAATGACGTATGATAGTTTTTACTGATCTTCTTTACTTACAACATATTGCACAATCCCTACCCTGGTGCTTATAGTATTTTTTATATTTACACTTGCACAAATACGCCACAGCCAAACCTGCTTGGCAATGAAACCCAATTCTGAAGCAAGGCACCTTCCTAAGTTGAAGGGGAACTCCACTGATTTAACACATCATGGTCTGTTTAACTTGTAGCTCCAGAGGGAGTTGCACAAAGTCTGATAAATTGCCTCAAGTGATGTCATTGGTCTTGGCTGAAAACTACAAAATTTGCAGCTTGAGGCTACATTAGCCTTAACTAGCATAACACACCCGGATCTCTGAGCGGTTGAGTTGCATTGAGGGGAATGTAGGCACTGGGTTTTGACAAGAAAGAAGAATGTTTGAAAGAGAAAAGACAATAGCCCTGGTTCTGCTACATCAATCTGCATCACAGTCAAAGCTAAATTGATGTAAAGGGAGAAGCCGGCAATAACCACCAAAGGTCACTGCCCATCCAGGAGGGAGAGGAGGGATAAAAACAAGGAACAATTCAAGGGCATCACTGCAAATATATGTGATGCAATGAGAAATCTGCAACACCCAGACAGACATTAATGATGGCCATAGGCACATAATCAAAGGGATACTCACATCCATCTCAGTCTGATTACATACAGCTCAACTGAGTGACTGTATTTGGTCTGATATTCTGTATAATTAAATAGAAACATTTAAATTGAATAATGTGTTTAATGGTAAAAAAAATGTCAAAAAGGTAACAAGAAGAAGAAACAAATTTTGAATGATCTTTTAAAAATAAAGCATTCCCCACATCCAGTTGTGTTCCCTAAGGTACGACATGCAAAAGCACAATGAAGATACAGCAATTCAACACTGGCAATGTGCCAGCTCTCGGCAGTCGTTCAATTAGTTTGGGTTAATGTCTTGTCGAGCCCCTTTGATTCCCTGCCATTGAGGATTCTTGTTGGAGTGACGAAACCAATAACCACAACATTGCTTTGAACCAAATGAAAAGAGCAATGTTGTCTTCCTGAAGCTGATATCATGTTTTATACTGTGTGGATGTAATGACACTCATTTACTGCACCTGTTCTGCTGATATCCGTCTGCACTTCATCCTGCATTGAAGGGTAAGCACATATTATTATTATTATTATTATTATTTGAAGAATGGATCATTGAAGGGGATGGTAGGGGTTGGTAAATTGACATCATGCCCATTTCCTCATATTACAACCCAGTCTCATCAGAAAACGTACACCACCTACGTTGGTCCACTTGGAAAAACGTAGGCATCTCACAATTTGGCCTCTCAAATTGTGAGATGCCTACGTTTTTATCTGCCCGTTGTTTTGTATTGGCCTGCGCCCACGTCACGTGACTCTCAAGTTCCCGTCTGCGAAAACGAAAACATGGCGGACATTCGTTATATTTTCAGATAAAAATGTAATTTTATAATATAGTTTGGGCATTAAAATACATTCTGACACCATTTCTAGCGAGAAATATGCTCTTTGCTTCCACAATCTTCAGCCAGTTCATGCTTACGATCTATATTCTATTAGTTATCACGAATATTTTTCAGATCTCGCCAGAAAAATCGTAGTTATGTAACGTTTTTGTCGTTGCTATGGTGGTTGCTGTGGACGCTGCCGTGCCGTAAACCACTTCGTAGCGTGCTGCTTGAATCATCGTCCGTGCGTTGTGTCGTTCAGTGAGCGTGAATGTTATTCACGTGATTTGATATGAATATTTGATGATAGATTACACCTCTAATTCGAAGGATCTAAGAAGTCCCCGCAACTACATTCATACCGAGGCGGGCCCGATTGCGCATGCCTGATCGGACCTGTCGTGTGACTGTCGTAAATAAAGTTTTTTTTAACTTTCCGGTCCATTGAACACAAAGCTACGTCATTAACACGGAGCGCTTGGAAGACGACGGTGTTATGCTCATTCTGTCAGGTAAGTAGTTCATTTTGTTTTGTTTTTAAATATTGTAACGATCGAGGTTTAGTGCTGAGGCACTCCATTGTCTGTCGATGTAGACAATGGAGTGCTATTCATTTGCAAATATGCTGTTGTTTTGCCACAGGCTACATCCTACGGTAGCCTGTTACCTGGGGTGCTAATAAATGTTTGGTGAAACCAGACGCTTAGCTCATCATTGAGGGACGCTACAATAGAAACATAAACAGATAACGTAATGGTATAAGGAAACTAACAGAAACTACGAATCCGCCCATAAAATAGTTCTACATGATACAGTGTAGGGCCTGCAGTTTATGATTAAACTTTGATTTATGAATGCTTTAGAATAACAAGGGATGTATTTGTCTACCATTTCTCCACAATATCAGATTAATTTGGTTTAATTTATAGTATGCAATATGACAATAATGTTTTCAAAACAAGATGTTAGGGCGTTGCGATACATTTTAAGTAACAGTTGATATGTTCTGTTTTTTTAATCAAGGAGGATCCAAGTGAAGCTCCAGGAGTTTCAGCAACATCCAAAACTGGGACCGAACAGTTTGTTTGGCTTGATGAGGAACAGGAAGGGCATCATCTCCCAAAAAGAAGGAGAACTGGAGAGAAACAGGCCAGGTTTAGGCCACTACTACCATCCACATACTGGAAGATGAGGGAGAGAAATTCTCCTATCATTAAAGAGGTACTTTTAAGTTACATACCACAAACATTAACTTGAATTTCACCCAGCATACTTTGGGGATTTAATACAAATTTCTATTTAGTATATTATATAAAATGATATCACACTGAAAGAATACCTCCGCTGTTTACCATTGATGGAATTTAGTACATCAAATTATTTGTTTTTATTGTTATTATTATTGTATGCAGTGGATTGGTTCACTCAATATGATGACCTCAAGATTGCGGGATTGGGATCTGTAAACTATACGCCTTTTAAGAGCCAATCAGGGTAGACAATTTAGAGTGCCATAAACAGTACATCTGTAAATATGTATATATTTTTGCATGATAGAGACTTGATTGATTTTTTTTTTTTGTTGTTGTTCTGGCCAAGGATTCTGAGAGGTCATCCTTGCTTGACTACATCCATGAGATGACAACACGTAAAGTTATATTACATTGTCCCTTATTTTACAACACAAAGTTTTCTTGTACCCTACCAATTTTTTTTTTATGAATAATGATGTTTGGAAAGTAGAAAACAAAAACCCCACCACCTTCTAAATGTATTCTTCTCCTACGCACCTGTCTCATAAAATAGATGTGCAAAATTTTATGTTATGTATAATGATGACCCCATAAAACATCATGTATCAATATTTACACCTTTTAATCTATACTGTTTATTTCTGTCTACATGTGTGAATTCGCCTTCATTAGTTTTATTAAAGAGCGATGTTGTATCGGTCAGTGGCGGCAGCACGAGACTCCACAAACTAGTCTTTAAGTAGCCGAAGGCGCTGAGGTTGCCGTCGGCCATCATTGTTTTTTTGCTTAAGGGACTGAATATGTTCCGTGCAGAAATATTTGCACTTCCCTTATACCTACAAAAACTGCTTGCTTCACAGACTGCAGTTTTGTTTTGCTCTGATGTGGTCGTAGCCGTATCTGCAAAGGGTTGTGCGGCATTAACATTTTGTACTCGGATTTTGTTTTGACAGACTGTGCAAAGGACCTTGAGAACATCACCAATCTACAGGAAGACACAGTCCAGTAATGGGTGTCAGATATTATGCAGTGGACGACAGGTACTGTGGAAAAATGTATGTCATTGTTGCACAATGTCCTTTGACTCTGTTTACACAAGGTCTACAGAAAAGGTTTGATTGTAAACTGATATTGGCACAAATTCATTTTATTCTCCTCTTTACGAGGACCAACCAATCAAAATGATGTGCAGAACACCATTGAGGACTCTATTTGAGCATCTGCAGAGACATTCAAATGTTAGTGTAGTAGACTGGATTTTATATTTTATTGGTGTTACATTGGTCATCTTGTATGGGTACACAAAAAATATTGGGTTTCATAATTTAGATGGCAATAAGCGGAGACATCAACTCAGGAAACAGATTTCTGTAGAAAAGAAAGGTGTGTGCGCAAACAAACGCACTATTAAAATGTTTCGTTTTTTTATCATATATTCTCAGGCAGTACTGAGGCATTAACGGAGACGGGACATGAGGGTCTTCTCTGCGTGCTCAAGAGAAGATTGCACAAAGTTCAAGCTCAGCAGGCTGCAGTGGGTCTGACATATTCTGAAACAGCAACAATGTCTTTGGATGACTCCTCCTCTGAACAGGAAAACATGGAGAGTTACTTCTTCACTGATGAAGAACTGTGAGTGCTGTGATTAGGTAAATGTGTGAATAACTGTGTTGCTGCACTGCTGCTGTTGCTACTCCCTGGCAGGCTAAGGAAGGCCTTAGCTTGGTGTTGGGTAGCTGTTAGCTTTAGCATATTTAGTTTTTAGCGGCCTGTATGATGTTTATCTTTTTAATAAAAAACAATCAGAGGGAACCATCTTCATAATGTAACACTATGGTTTGTTTGTGTCCTTCAGTTCTTCTCAAGTGAAGCTGTACCACTGCTCCAGCTCCACACTCCCTCCTGCAGCCTCCGCTTCTGATGCTAACCTCCTGTCTCCATCACACCAAGCAGCAAACCTGGAGGGACATAACTTTCTCCCTAGCTGAATTGTTGATCATATCAATTATTTCCTGCAACTGCCTTCATGTAATTTTTGTACATAATAAATGACATGTAACATATTGGGATTTCCTTGCACTTCTACACCATGTTATTGGCAGATAAGATGCTGATTGAGTTAAAGCAGTGAATGCTCTGCTTTAAGCAAAATAACACACAAAAGGATCAAATGGATTTGAAGTAGAATGGGCACACTACCTTCTGTAGAGAGTACCTCAGCTACTGAAGTCAGAAAACTACTTTTGTTATCTGAGATTTCAGTCATTTACAGTCACAGCAAAGCACACAGGTCTGGTTATCTAAGTGGCACCCATATCATATTGTTTAAGTGCTAAATGCATCCAGTCATAAGTCAGAGTCCACCCTCTTGTTTCCACTAAAATTAGGTGACCCAGATGTTTCACAATGCAATCTGATAAGGTCGTATGGGAAACATTAACATCAAAGAAATGAACAATACAGCAATAGATGTTTCTCTTTAAATCAATAGCTGTTAAGTGGCAGCCTGACTTATTCAAACACATTAATACAACAATGAATGAGGCAGGGGGTTCTATAAGAAATCATAACTTTAAAAGATCTCCAGTACAAGCAAATATGTTCTAAAATTGGTTCACATCCAAGTGTGAGGCTGTTCCACCACTAGGGGTTAAGATATAGTGATATATATATATATATTATATATATATATATATATATATATATATATATATATATATATATATATATATATATATATATCAATGAACAGTCAAAACCTCAAATTACACCCAGTATGGTATGGTTCAGGTGACAGTAGGTGGAAGGTGAAGGTCATTTCCATGAGCTCAAGAGAAACAGTGTGACGTCTTAGTAGTTCATATTTGTGTCCTCTTAAAACATGCACCCACTAGGTACTCTATACTGTAATCCTGAATATCAGGGACCATGCTGCATTGGGGTCTAGGGGAAGGGAGAAGCTATGTTAAAAATCAAAGGGAAGACTGATATGAAAAGTGTTTCACAAGGAAAATTAGGTCTACACTGGTCTAAATTGAATGCAGATATATGTATCAAGTCGGATGGATACCATAGATTTATACAGAGTCAATGTCATCGGTCGTGAAAGTAGAACACTACACTAACTGTACACTAAGATACATACAGTATGTACAGTATATACAGTACAGTATACAAAATATATCATGCAGAAGAGTAGTGGTGTAAGTATATGGACATAATATATGGACACAAGTATGAATATTGTTGTGAGAGAATAAATAAGTAGTCCAGAGAGTATGTACACAGTATGTGTGGGGGAGGGGTGGCTGCAAATTAGGGATTGTGGCGGTGGTTGGAGGGGGGAAGGGGGGGGGCATGACGACACACCCTACTCTCCCTCTGATTGGCTAGTAATCCTTGTTGGCGCCAGAGTTGGCGCCATTGGTGTTTAGGAATGAGGACCGTCAGAATTAGGGTCAGGGGTTACCAATCAGAACCAGAGTAGGGGGCGGGCATTGTCGTCATCTCAGGAATCCTGACACTCTCCACAACAGCTGAAGCTCCTGGACAGGTATGGGACGAGCAATGATGAATTTTACTATTTCAATATTGAAAAGTATAAGGCATATGTTAATAATTACCATGGAGCATAGTTTATATTGGTTCCTAACGTTTCAGTTTGGTGTGAAACGTGTACTATAGTATAGTGTGTATGTGTATACTTAACTTAAATGTGAAATCTCAACATATAGCTCAGTCTACTGCAAAAAGTCATAAACAACACATTTAAAGCATAGATCAAATTAAGTTGTATGGATGTATTTTATTTATATATATATTGAAAATAATGAATATGCTAGTATGCACCACAAAACATTACTCTGATATTAATGTGTTTTTGTTCTATTGAGGTTGGAGTAACCAGCATCCCTCCCCTCACCAACCCTCCATCATCCCTGCCAACCAGTCACCCATCAGCCAACTTGTCCTCTCAACCAACCCTCCACCAGTCCTGACATGCAGCCTCCCAGTGCTTTGTTGAGTCAGGGTAAGTTGTGGTGACATTTTTAGATAACAAACACAATAACGTTGTATTTTTACTAATGTGTTACACAAGTAAATAATACATGTCACATTGAACACCATTTATCGCAGTCCAAGCAGTCTTTTGTGATATGTACATCGCCCATGTTGATATCGTGATGACCGTAATTTTTAGATATCTTGTACAGCCCTAGTGTCTATGATTTAAAACCCATAAACATGATCTGTTTTTTTCCCCTGTTCTAAAGCCAAATAAGGTTTGCTGCCATCTAGTGGTTATTTATTTACAACCAGCTGATTGGTTAATGGGTTTGATGAGATGAAATGTTGCTGGTCATCAACGTAATCATGTTATTTTTGCTGATGATAAAGCCAAGGGGAATCATGTAAAGTTAAAAGTGCACAGGTAGGAACCCTGTGGAACCCCAAACACTAATTGTTTTTGTTGGAGTGGAAGTTGACTGTTAATCGATTAGTTGTTGCAGCCCTAGATTGACACACCCAGTTTTTTTTAGCATTTCCAGTAGGTTGCCATGATCTCCATGATGCATGTGCTAAATGCATAGCTCTGGTAGGAGTATTGGGATGTCACTGGAGAAATATGTAATCCTGCTTGAAGGGCACTAGATCAGCTACAAAAACCTTGGAAATGTGTCTCTGACAATTGATTATCAAATTGTGCAACAATGCTAATATTAATATATATGAGGTCAGATTGAGAGTAAGTGTACTCTTGTTTTGCTCTTTCAGAAGCAACCATTCAATCACTGGAGAAGAGAAGTATTACCCAGTGAAGAAGGTAATAAAATGCAAAAGGCTGAAAGTTGTATTTGTTGTAATTTGAGGTAAAACATTTTAGTTGTGATCTACAAACAAATGTTGTACTACAGAGATACTAACTGGATTTACAATCACCACACAACTTCTGACCATAGGTTTGATTTTAATGGTAAACATGTTGGAATGTGTTTCAGGGGAACGCAATGGAACTGGTGGAGCGGGAGCCCTGTTCCATGTGGTATGTAGAATGTCTCTTAATTGGATTTGATTGTCCCTAAAATTACTTCATGTTTACTGCAATATTACAATTAAGAAATTAGTAATATATATCATTAGTTTTTCTGATATAACATTATGCATTTCTTTACTTTTATGTAAATTGTTGCTGCTAATGTGGTGGTATTTATTTATTTGAAAAATATTTTTAGAAAGACAAGTATAAACTATTGTCTTGACAATTGACTATTACAATAATCAGGTCATTTACACTAATCAGCTTACTGTGTGCATGTTAACATATTCAATGTGTATGGCATTTATAGCTCGCTGTGTCTCGTTGCCCTTCTTCCTTGTCAAGTTATGAATTCCATTCAATGCTAATGTAAAAAAAAATCTTCTTGGTTAATTACAGTGGGAGGATGTGGCGCTTGCAGTGGGCCAAAGGAGAACACCAGGAGTTGACATTCATACATACAACACGAATATACACAAAACGCATACACACACCCACACAAATATGACATAAAAGGTTCAATGTTAAATGTTTATTTTTCAAGACGTTTTTGTTAATATTACTTATATATATATAGATAGATGGATAGATGTATTACAACAGAGCATGTCAATATACAGTGTATATATACTGTTTATACTGTATATATACTTTATATAAGGTATATATTAATAATATTGTAATATTACTAATATTTTTATTTGTTTAATTGAAAAGACTATCTTACGGTTTCTTTAGCTTACTGTTAATTTATATTTTAGGAATGTTGTCAAATTTGTTTTGTATGTATGGTACATTAAAAACCTTTCAAACCCCAACGCCTTGTGTGATTGTGTGAACTCCCGAAACCATTTGCTGCTGGAATTGTTTGCTGAAGTGTATATATAAATTATATAATTAATTTAGCCCTTGCCTTATACAGTATGTTTATCATCTCTATACAGTAATATAAAATAAAAAAAATTAAATTCAAGTAGACAGCAGATTTGTTTTAATTCATCGCTATTACAGAGCACATGAAGATTAACAATATGTACAAACAACTCTTTACATAGCAGAAATACAAAGTTACAAGAAAAAAGTAAAGATAAAAAATGTATTAATGATATCCGAAAAATAATCTTAATGTTCATCATCAGTCCATATCAAATGTATCAAATACAAAATAGGCATATATACTGTAAAAATGTGCACTCGACATACTAAACCGTCCAAGATTACAGATCCGCTCGCGCATGCGCAATCGGGCCCGCCTCGGTATGAATGTAGTTGCGGGGACTTCTTAGATCCTTCGAATTAGAGGCGTAATCTATCATCAAATATTCATATCAAATCACGTGAATAACATTCACGCTCACTGAACGACACAACGCACGGACGATGATTCAAGCAGCACGCTACGAAGTGGTTTACGGCACGGCAGCGTCCACAGCAACCACCATAGCAACGACAAAAACGTTACATAACTACGATTTTTCTGGCGAGATCTGAAAAATGTTCGTGATAACTTATAGAATATAGATCGTAAGCATGAACTGGCTGAAGATTGTGGAAGCAAAGAGCATATTTCTCGCTAGAAATGGTGTCAGAATGTATTTTAATGCCCAAACTATATTATAAAATTACATTTTTATCTGAAAATATAACGAATGTCCGCCATGTTTTCGTTTTCGCAGACGGGAACTTGAGAGTCACGTGACGTGGGCGCAGGCCAATACAAAACAACGGGCAGATAAAAACGTAGGCATCTCACAATTTGAGAGGCCAAATTGTGAGATGCCTACGTTTTTCCAAGTGGACCAACGTAGGTGGTGTACGTTTTCTGATGAGACTGGGTTGCATATTATACTGCACTACTGGTCGTCGCTTTGGCTCTTTTCTGAAGGCTGGCTCACTCAAGACATTAAAACACCAAACTTCCAGGCAAAATCTATTTATTGGTAATGTAATGTGGGGTAATGTAAATCCAATCCAAATGTATCATGTGGTGATGAATAGAAAAACTCTCGACAGCGTTGACCTTTGAAGGAACAATGGGCCAAAAGTCCAAAATGGATGATGCATAGGTTATTAACAGTGTAGCAACAGCCAACTTCCTCTTTCATAGAATAAACTGTCCCACAATAGAGGCAGGGTTTGTAGACAGAGAGGAGTCAATCATTCAAATTCTTTTGAATAAACTATGTGAAATAATTGGGCCATTAGAAAGCGAGCTAATAAGCTTGCTAACTGAGAGTTGACTGACAATTAGTAAGCACTAGGCAAGATTCTGAGCCTAGAGAACTTTTTTTCCCTTCTGTAATAGGGCAGTACAGAAACTTCAGGGACTATTAGGACTAAATAGCGATAGCATGTCCTGGCCAGGTCGAGAGCCTTTCTACCAGACACCATCGGCACACAATGAGTCGGGCTGGCTTTGGACAGACATTTTGAAACGATATTCGGATTCGGTCACGCTGGCTGAGCTATCTACTTGATTTTTTTTACGCTGCATGGGGTTTAGGTTGAACTCTGCTACCTTTCTCTCAGGCACCAGCTATGTTAAATCACCAACTAACCCTCCCCTGCAAGTAATCCTATGTAGTAGTAGTCAAATAACTGCTTTACAAAGGATGCATGGAGGAATTTCACCGTGAACTTTCTGTTAACGAAAGCCATAAAAATGAGGTTTAAAGGGTCATGCGTCTCCGTTCCCACTTTATCTTCTCTATCTTTCACAGCAGGTCTCTGTACTCAGACTCCCAGCTCAGCTCTGACGTTACTGAGAATCATCTGAGGCGATCTGCAGAAGACATGATGACTCCTGCTTGCATTTGAAGTCTGCTGTGTACAGTGTGAACATGAAAGGAGACAGCACTGTTCCCTGTGGGGCTCCAGAGCTACTTACCAGCTGTTCAGGAACACAGCACCACGTTTCAGGATTCTGGATTTGTGAGGCAGTCGGGCATTTTTATTGTGTTACTGGACCTCAATGAATTGCTCATTCAAAGGCCCCACAAAGGCAGTTCGTTGTGACTACAGACGCAGGTATATGAGAAAGATAGGCTTTAAAGTTTTTAGGCTGGTCGGACAACAAACCATAAACCCAATAGAAAGGCTGTGAAGCTTTCAATTTATTTTGCCCAAAACATCACTGCAGAGAATCTTGACAGTGGAGAAATTGCACCTATGGATAATCATCTGTAGTATCTAACAATGTGTCCTGTGTATACCCCCCCCCCTCCCTCCCTTTTTGCTCCTATTTAACAATACTTTTTTTTTTTAAGTACTTTATTTTTATTTATAAATCGTGTTTCTGTGATTGGCGAAGTTTGTTTATGTGCAACTATGATAAATGTTCATCTTGAAGTTGATACAATACTCTAATTTATGATTTGTTACACATTTGTAATGCATTTGTACGAAGTTGATTAAAACAGTTTATCTATTAAGGTAGCTGCCTCCAGCAGGAGATGTTTTTTCTCCTCGCCCATCATGAACTGATTTGGCTTCTGTCTTAATAATATGGAATGATAAACCGAATTCAGTGAGTTAATCAAAATTGATATTTTCTCAGCAGCAATATAATGCCACCATATTGCAGACACTGCATACTGCGGTGCATAGGTCCAATTTAGTATTTACTGCAAACTGCTCTGATATAATTAACACATTTCAAAGACAATGTCGTTCGTTGTTGACTTTTAGAAAGTCAGATACAGCTTATAATGTAATTTTGACCGAAACATGCAGTTACATAATTGCTCCTTTGTGGTCCAGCATTGTGGTAAATGTATGAAAAACTATAGCTCTCAACTAAAGTGGAACAATCATCAAAATAACTATAAACATTGTTAATTTAGTCAAGTCTTTTATTTTGGTGAGTTCATGTTGCTCGCACATGAGTGAAAACATATAGATAGCGGATAGGACCGAACAAAGGCACGGAGACAAGAAATTACTGGAGAACATGAGAAAGGAACAATCTAAATATAGGAGGTGATTATGAAGCTCAGGGAAGATAAGACATGCATTTCAAAAAGGGGGAGGGGAGGTGCTCTCATAAACTGTCACTTGCAGCTCTCATTTTATCACAGGTAGAGTTGCAAACAGCCCCGTCCCCTTGTTAAATGCTTCCTTAGAGGGACAGAATGAGCACAATGTCTTCTCTCATCTACATTTTGCTTTCTTGCTTGTAAATACTCTGTTTAGAGTCTGTTTAGTTGTTGTTTTTTTAGAGCAAATCAAAAACAAAATGGGATCTCTCCAGTCCTGTCGGCCCATGCAAGGAGATCAGACGAAAACTGTAATTAAAAAAAACGAAAAAACCTTAATATCCATAGGGATTGCTTTTGCTTGATCCATCAAACCTTCTACTGTGCATTAAGGAAGTAAATTAAGTGCACTGTCATTGTACTTTAGTAAACAGCAGTAAGTAAGATGTATATATTTCAAGCTAGATTTAGAAATGGGGAGAGTATGAATGTCTAACGATATTTACCATTACACCCATATATCTGTTGAATAACGCAAAATACTTTGCAGAGAATTTGACTTATGTGAAACTACTAATTAAAAACTATGTTGAATTGGAATGGTACTCAGTACAGCCTATAACTCTACTAAGACTAAATTATTATACACATTTACTTGCTTACTTACTTACTTGCTATTACATAATTATTATTAAAAATATTACATATTACTTAAACCTGTGATAAGTTTCTTGACCACTTGGGGGAAGCAGAAACAAGCCCCGATCAGTCATGCTGTCACTTTATAAAATTAAAATGGTGAACTTGTTAGCAAGATAGTTAGTCATTCTTGTGTCTTTCATGTGCTGTTGCTCACGTATTAGTGGGTTTTAGAGTTTTTGTCACAGCTCCAAAAACCCAGTTGACCAAAACAACAAAGTCGTAAGTCAGAGATCAAAGCTAAGAGTTAAGAGACATCGTAAAGCTCCATCAAGCCAAGTCATTTGATTATCTACCATGAGTAACACTTTTCACAGTAGACATAGTCCTTAGATCTGGTATACATATTTTCGAATGTGATGTGCCAGTGAAAGCTAATTAATCAAGATTCCATTTGTCTATAATGTGGCCCATTTACATAGATCCATCCAAGATGCTTCTTATGGACATCACTGCTCTGCCCCCGAATCAATGTTATAGACAGAAAACCTTAATCCCTGTGTATGCAAATTTACTCAAGGTAAGCAACAGAATGCCAAACTGTAATCCTGCTCTTGTCCTCTCACTTTGTATGCATTTCATTCCACGGTGAGAAAGGACGGGGGGGAAAGAAGCGCAGGAGCCGATGGTCTACCACTGACAAGGCTGTTGAGCAGCCAAATGGCTATAATGGACTGTCAATCTGATAAACCGGGGAGTGAAATTAAAGAATGTAGACAAAACAACTTCCAGGAAACATGTCTTCCTGGGCAGCAGAGTAGAGGAGTAATGAAGCAACTCCTACACTTACCCGATTAAAGTTAATAGCCATATGAACTGCTGAAGACTCATTTCTAAAATGTGAAGAGTTCTTTCTATACTGGTTATGTGCTCTGTGAGAGGATAGCGAGATAACTCCACCATAACATACTCGAAGTATAAAAACCTACTGTGCATGTACATGATTAATTACATACCAGAGGGCACAATAAGCCACTGGTCAGTTTCCACAAGAGAGCAGTGTGTACGGTAGAGCTGTTTGTAAGCCAAATGACACAAGGTTGCATTTATACTGTGGTAAAGCCCCAAAGTCAGTTAATGTGTCATTTGAAGGTTGTTAGCTGAAAGTAACTGTATTTTTTTTCCTTCAGCACACAAAGCAGTTTCATGCCTGAGAGTACCACTTAAGTTTTTATAACTTTTGTGCTACCGAGGAGGGCAAATATTTTCACTAGAAAGCTTTACTGGAGGGTGCTGCATCGGCCTCTATATCAGGGAAGAGACTGTCCCCAGGCCATCAGCAGGAGTTTGCAGTGACAAGGACCACAGCAGAGCACAGCCATTATGATGCAGGATAATTTTTTATTTTTTATAAACAAAGTGGTAAAATCTAGGACTTTACGGAATTTTTTATTTAAATTTTTAAATCACAGATAATGAACCCATCCCACAAAGAACCTTCCTATACTGTATAATTCACATAATAGCTGAAATGCTAATGTAAGATAAAAGCAATATGACTACTACTACTACTACTACTAATAAAATACATTGTAAATAAATAAATAATTGCAGAAATCTCTGTCTGTTCATCAGCTTCACACTTGCATGTGTATTTGTCAAGTGCCCAAGAAGTGCAGTGTTGAATATGATGCGATGTGGACATGTGATACATTCAACATTTATCAATAAGATGTGTACCTGGCAGTCATTGGGGAGAGGTGCATCTATGTCTACTTCGTCCTTGGAAACCTACTGAGCCGCCAGCTATAATATCTGGCCCGACAGATAATTTTGATAATCTGATTACTTTGATTTCACCATATCTGAGTGAGACAGACATTCAGAGGTGTGAATTTGGGTCTAATGATTGTATCAATTGATTAACAGACCTCTGAAATACAATGTATGACAAAATAAAACCAGTTGAATAAATGATTTAAAGTAATATAGAAATCAAACACATAAAGTAACAGTAAAGCATAGAGTTAAGTTTAATTTTATAAAAAACATTGGCAATATAATCTTCATGCAAAGTTTTCTATATTCACTCTGCACCATAGACTGTTTATATATGTTTTTTCATTGCCTGCTGCATCCAAAAATGTTAATAATTTGACTTTATTGTTATTCCTGTGAGAAGCGTAAAGGCGTGCTGGTTTCTAATTGCAGTTAGTGTTGTGGTTGCTTCATTATTCCAAACCAATTTGCATCAATGAATTGTGCCAATACTCCCCTGTCAATCTGTTGAGAGGTTTCACGAGCCAATCTGTCAGTACACAATTAGAAACCTATTACACAACTAGATATCTTTTTCATTATTTAAAAAAATGATAGACCTATTTCCCAGCTGCCTTCTCCAAAAGAAAATATGCAATATTTTATGAAAAAGACGGGACGATGGTGAAACACGATGAGACTAATGCTCGCCCCGGGGACGAGCAAAAGTGGAACTGGTAATTAAGTGAAAAAAAAAGAAAAAGAATTAGAAGGGCAAGTCTGAGGAGCTTTTGTTCTGCTGGATCTAATGACTCTGAATGGGCATGACTGGTGCATCTAAATGAAACGTTTGATAAAGTAGTTTAAAGTCCAAACACACACGAGCAAAGCTTTTTGAAAGTGGACCTTGTAATTGTCAAGATTCATAAGAACGGGCAGACAGTCCTTTTGATAACCCTCTTTTAGACGGCTTAAAATAGATTGACACACATTAGTCTGCTGTTGCCTGTAAACATGATCCATGTACATGTCTGAGTGACTGAAATTAATCCGATGTGTTGCAGTGTCCTACAAATGAATCCTCAAGACTGCTTGTCGAAAAAATATACATGTACAAAATGTAATTTACGTCCACTTGCAATATTGCAAATTGCATCATCCGGTGCAGAATGTAATTCACTTACGGGGAGAAAACAAACACTGCATATATGAACAGAGACTTCATTATGGTTTCATTGTACAGAAATCCGCGGTGGGTGGGTTTCTGTGTGAGCAAACAACCCACCAGTTTAGTTGTGCTAAAGAAAATATTGAATGAGAACTTACAGGACATGATTGAAACAAAAGGCGTCCAAGTGGCTGCCATTTTTTTGCACAGCTGCTATCAAGGCCTGAATCGCATCTTCAAATCAAATGGGCAGAAAACAATCTCGCACCCAAACAAGCAGTCCAGTAAATAAAATAGTCTGATGCACGGAACGAGCTGCCTTGGGACGCTGAAAATCAATTAAGCCGGGGGTCCGCTGGGTGTTTGGGGGGGATGTCTGCTGTTCCCTCCTGATAAGAACATTTCTATGCTTGATTTGGTTATGCCAAGAGAAGATTATCGCCTGGCAGGAGCGGCAGTAGGCCTTACTCATTAAGTGGTGGGTTATTGCCAGTCCTCAACACCAGAGCCAAGGTTTTAGTACATTGTAATGGGGGCTGGGTAAACACTCACACACACTGGGAATCTTGGCCTGGTTTATTTTTTTTATTTTTTTTGTGCAAAACTAAATTCCCTGTTTTATCAGGGATTAGTCGTTAACTTTGTTTGGGTTTTAACAGCAGAGGGTGCTTGATCAGATGTGTCGTGCTGGGACGTGTGGCGATGCTGCGGCGAAGGTATGGATTCTTTTTTTTTGAAACAGGAGAATGAAAAGAGGCATCTGTTTAGCCTCTAAAAGAATGAAACATGGGTCATTACACTGGCTTCCCTGTTGCTGTTAGCCATTGTTTCCTGTGAAATGATTTGTGGGATTTGGGGATTTTTTATTTCTGCAGCAGGGTTTGTTTGAACCAGCAGAGAATCCCGCGGATGAATCGCACCGCCAGACAAGCTGTCCGTTTGTGGTTCAAGATGATAATTGGTCTCACATGAGGCGACAGCAATTTAGTGATACTTTCCTTTCAATTATATTGTGTCATGTTGCCACATTTTGGCCGTGGTTTGCTGTAAAATATGCTCTCAGAGACATAAGCAGCTTTCAAACATCCTCAAAATGTCCAGAAATCTGTGTCCAAACATATCTGGGCTTTGCATTTCACATATGAAGAACGCAGCAGATTATCTGGCTCAGACACGTTCACATTAAGAGGAACATTTCTGCAACCTTAAGGTGAGGGGTGTCACCTGGGTAGAGCATGCAGGGAAGACAATTAAATTCCACTGTGGATATCATGTGTTTTTGTTTCGAGGACATTTATTGTCAAAAGCTTGTCTTTCTAAGTTAATATATATTTGTCGAAGCCTGGACCACACTGGGTGTGCGTGTGCAGTGTGTGATGTCCCACTGATTTGCTGCATCTTGTGTGTGTCTTTTGTTTGCTGCAGAACTGCTACCTGAGGTTTCTGGTATGACTGTATATTCTCTAATAAAAGTAGCTTATGTACTCAACTAAAAGCCAGGACGTTCATTCTGTAAAGTCTGCAATAAAAATAAAAGTTTTCCTGCTGCATTTTCGCTGAGACATTTTCTGAACATTTTACTTGAGGGCAGACAATGTCACCTGACATTTGGGTTCTCCCTCTGGAAAATATTTGAATAAAGTTTGGACTTCACTGTAACTCTGACAACAGCTTTAATGAGGAAAGACAATGCAAACGTTTAATAAAAAGCCCAAAACTCGGGTTTATCTCTAAACTCCAATGTAATCATGTTATTGTAAAAACAACGTTTGGACTTCAGGAGGAGGATATGTTCCTTATCTGCCCTGGAACATGTTTCGGTAGAAAAGGTTCCTGCACAACCCCAGGTCCCAGAGATGAAAAAAAAGCCTGTCATGTGTAATTGGTGTGTGCGGCGTTGTGCTGAGCCATGGGACCCCAGAGTAAATATAACCTGACAGTGTGAAAAAAGGGAGAGAAAAGGCTCTTTTGATCCCTTATTCATCTCCCCCCTGTCACTGATAAGGCTGGCGGGGGTTGGACGATGGAAGGATGATTTTTCCCTGAGGAGAGCGAGAGGCAGCACTGCAGTGTCACAATACAGACTTGCAGAGACAGAGACGGACGTGTGGGGCGTGGGGGGTGAAATCGAAGTATAATGCTAAATATGAACGATTAGAAAAGCATTTTCTGGGGAATACGGGGGGACGAATGAAGGGAGGGTGACCCATCAATCCTATGGAGTGGTGCACACACTGGATACAAGTGTGGGAGACTCTGCAGTGTTTGTTCTCTTCAGTTCTCTGACTCAAGATGATCAAATAAATACTCTAAATCTGAAAATTAACAGTGAGGCCGCTTTCTTCTTTTTATTTCCTCCCGCACACATGCCCCGATGGTGTTGAATGCTCTGGAGTGTTTAATGTGCAAACTGTTTTCTGTAAATAAAAATGGGAGGAAGAAGTGAGAGTGTGCAAAGATAGAAGGACAGAGAGAAAAAAAAAGGAAGAGTGCAGAGACACGGCTGTTCATTCAAGCATAATTCCATTACTGTTGGTAGCCACTGTGAAGAGGAACCATTAGAGGTGTAATCAGGATGGATGGACGAGGATGAGGAGGGAAGATGAACGGTGGGAGATATATAGCTGATGCTATGTGTGATTGAGCCACAGTCTATGACCCACAACCCCCCCAGTGGAGGAAGAACTGTGAGGGAATGAAATGACACCAGACCCTGCAGGTGTCTCGATTGCTGTGTATGGAGCAAAGGGCGGAGGAACCAAACACAGAGATGGATCGAGCAAGAAAGAATGGTTCAGTGATTCGAATGTAAAAATCGGTAAAGGCAGGGGGGCAGGGGACAAAATGGTAAGATGTCCACATGCAGCATGATGGTGGGACAGGTAAGTGCACTGGCTGGATAGTTCGGACACTTGGAACAAGCAAAGCTCTGTACTGGACCCGACTCGTTACTCGCAATTGTCTCCAGGTCAAATCCAGACCCGTTGACATATGTCCCACGACACCTCACCCAAGACTAAACACATATTCTACATTCACTCACGTAGGTTATGACCCTCTTGTCCTCCCATTTCAGTGGCTGAGTTCTTTGAAAAGTATCTGAAGTGTTAGAGCATCTTTGCTCCTGTTGGTGTTTCCTCAGCGACGACGTGCCTGCTTGTTTACAAGAAGGAAAAAAAGCCACGAAGAACCTGGTCACCACTGCAAACGTTTCCTATGTGGGATCCATTTTGATGTTCCAGCTGGTTCGATGTCAGTATTGACGGTTGTTTGAGCGGAAGTGAAGTGGTTAAAGGTGTTTTTGTAGGTTTTCACAATAAAACAAATCCTTGCAGCTGAAAGGCTTCATATTAGCCAATTTAGATGTAAAAATACTTTATAATCATTTCATTTCTGATTTCTAAAGGAAAAAAAACTTCTCACCCACTTCTTAACCTTTTTTTTAATTTTTTTACCCCTGCCTTTGAATATTTAAAAATATATCTATTTTTACCCATTACACAACTCTTCTACCCTTAGGACTCCGACCTGGTCCAGGACTCTGAAGAACTATGTTTTTAGAAGATTTGATATAAATGTACTAGTTGAGAGAGAGTCAAGACGTTAGCAGAGTGGGCAACACTGACAAAACCAGGACAGGAATCATGACAAAAAGTACTAATGACAGCACTGACTCTGTGTTTCTGTCTCTCGTTTTGTTTACCTTGTTCCCTTTCCATTCCGTTGAAATCCTTTCTCAGAGTTTTTCCACAGTGGTCTGTTTTTTGTTTTGTTTTGTGGTCTTCCTCTCTGACATGTTGGTCATCTTCTGAAAGATGATAACAATTCAAACTTCATCTTTGAAACCGGCTGTAGTTCCCAAAGGGAAAATAAGTGAAAGTAGGAGCAAAACCTTTAATTGAGTATTTAGAGCAAAATGTACCCATCATCAATGTTAGAAGAAGTATTTAAATCCTTTAAGTAACATAATACAAGAATGGGATATAAAACACCTTTTATGTTGTATATGCCACAGATTTATTATTACCAATAAACTAATGTCTAAGTAGCATTTTGCTGAATCATTGGAAAAGTAGTAGATAATAAATCTAAATGCTTTTATAATGCTGGGTGGTTTTATTTGTGAATTTATAATGTGTTTAAATACTAAAACAGGAAACATTGAGAAGCATCAGAGGATGATTTGATGATGGCGTCAACATAACATAATTTAATGTTATGCGGATGATGATGATGATGATGATGATGATGATGATGATGCAATGGCAAGTTATTAGGTTAAACTAAATAAGATGGAGATTGTGTTTCAAATTGTACTGATTAATTAATGCATTACTACAGGATATGACATCATTTTCGGACTTCATGAAAATGGTCAAAGGTTAAAGTCGGTTCTTAAGTCCAGAAAACCAAATCAGCTCCAAAAGTTATTTTTCCTCCAAATTTTTATTATAATTTTTTGCACAGTACACACACAAGCGAACCAGGGGAATAAAGCAGATGGCTAAACTTGCACCTGTATTGAAAACATCTTGGAATAATCCTAATTTATGGGCAGTAGTCCTGAAGACAGGCTCACATAGAAACTGACCAAAAATAAAAGTAGCTTTTAACTGTTGCTCTCAAATGAAGACGAGTTAAAATAAAACATTTCCATCTGAAATGTGGTGAAGAGTAAATTAGCATGAAACGAAAGAACCTCGGCTGTATAGTCGATCCGCTGGACATGTGGTAAGCCCTTGACTTTCCAATACTGTGGAGAGGGTAAAGCAAGACCATGTTAAAAGCAATCAATCCACGCTGTGCTGATCCCTTGGGTTCCACGCCTGTGCTCTGTCTTCTTCCAAAGATATGGTGCTGAATCTAAACTAAAGCCAGGATTATTTGATGCAAGAGAGGGGAGTTGCTCGTTAGCCCGCAGTGTGGCTGGAAAAACAGCACGTTACATAAAGACCTGGTCAGAGGGCCATTGTGGTCATGATTAAAATGATCAGAAATACTTTATTGATCCCAGCGGGAAATTGTGTTTGTTACAATAGCTCCATGCAAGAGTAGATATTAAAGCATATAAAGATTTAGAAAAAAGAAATAAAAAAATTATATACGTATATCACGCATTTATTGCATTTTTTGTGTGCTTTCTGCTACATGGCATGTCATGGTATCTATTGGTGTGCAGTTATACACACCAATAGATATCAGTCCCCTTGTTGTATAATGCATTATCCCCTCGGAAATCAGTGAAAGTGTCAATAAAAAATGCAAACTTACAATGTAAAAAAAAAACGAAGAAGGATCCAGCACTTCCTCTGGCTCCGTGCCCAAATTTAAATATAATTTTTAAAAAATGTAATGAGTTCTTTCTTGGCGCGCCTCCCATTCTTTGACCAAGTTTTGTGAAAATCTAGTCAATACTTTTTTGTGTACTCCTGCTGAAAAAACAAACAACAAAGCATCCAAAAGAACAAAGAAACAAACATAATCTCCTCAGCAGACGTAATTATCCAAGTTACAGCAAGAGTGTCCGATTCGGAAAAATCCTGGATCACATCCAATTCCAACACTTATTTTATTTTTTATATATTCCATACAATATCTGAATGCCAACTAAAGCATTTCAATTTAAATGTGCCCTGTGGCGTTTCCTTCGAAACAAACAGGGTGTTTTTTTTGTACTCGCTGTGTAACTCACCAAAACACATTCTGTGTTTCTTTGAGGGAGCACAAATGCCGTGAATGCCTTTTCTTCCTCAAGAAACATTTGCAAAGCATTTTTTATTTTTTTCCAATTTAGAGCACTGCATTGTTTACGCCAATATTTACTTGTGAGTAAATCGTCTTCTCTGCTCTTGCTGTGGTGCATCACTGGGAACGTACAAGATCGCGAGCAGGAGAGTGTAATGCTCCCACAACAGAGAAACACTCACAATATAGGTGTTCATGTCAATACGTCTTTTTCACTCAATGTCACATTCAGAAAAAACAAAAATTGAGTGGTGGCTGAATTCCATTTAGCTGCTTATAATTCAGGGTCCTGGTGTTTTTCCTTCGGCCTCACTGTCACATACGCTTGACATAAATAGAGATGTTGATATTATCAGTAAAACCTGTGCTTTTTTATGTTGACATGTCAAAATGTCTGTGGTGGTGGAGGGACTATATCGACAGAAATCCATGGATACTTTCAGTGGTAGGATGTGACAACTAACGTACAGTTTCCATGCATCTGTACTTTAAAGAAGTAGATTTATACTATTTACTTCATACATCAGCAAATATTTGTCTCTCTACTCCACTATATTTTTTACAATGCATTGTGTTACACATTCTTATTGGCTTTTGATATATTATGAATGTTAATCAATAACAAGAGGGGAACTGCACCATTGACTAAAATCGAGGCGGAGAGATAATATTAGACCCCGCCTCCTTAAACAAGAGCAACATGGACCTGTATAATCTCTGGTGAAGAAATGCACTGCACTCTGCAAATGGTTAAAATTTTAATACTCCTACTAAATCTAAAATATTTTACTACTACTATTTATTTCTACTTCTACTTGAGCAAAATGTAAGAGTACTTCCTCCACCACCTACTACTGGGCTTGTTTACCGACTGGTAAATAGAAGGCGACGCTGTTTTAAATATAGCCGCTCACAACTGTGACCTATTCATGTGAGGATCTCAGTCCAGTGGCTGTCCACACAGCTGCAGGTACAACAGCATCGACACCGGATGACTCACTGTCAGCTGGTAGTGGAGCCAAGAACAAAGTGCTGGTTGGGGAGTGGGTAGACTTACATGGTCCTGTTTTCCACTGCACACTGACTCATCTGGCTTTAATCTAGTGCTGCGGGGCAGCTGTCTTATCTTTACAGATTGATGAGTGAGCTCCACTCACATTTAATCACATTTGCAAAGCATCAGTGTCTAAGAGTGAATTAAGAGTTCAGAGTCAACACTCTCACACACAAAAACTAAATACCTAGATGCATGCATACGATGAACAGATGAGGCCCAGCAGGACCATACGTGTGCACACACAAAGGCGCTGTGTGTTGAATCACCACATGCATAATAAAGAGGAGAATGATGCCAGATAAAAGCCTGTGGCCTCTCTTTTTATAACAGCAAGAAAGGAACACAAGACTCTTGTCCAATGTGGGGACACATTAATGATACACTAATGCACACTCTTACAAAGCTACAGTAATTATGCAGCATTAGAAAATCTATTATTTGATTTGTTGTCATGAAAGTAAATATTCATGAATCCTTCGAAATAGCTAATGGTCTGATTCATCTTTAAACAAACAGTCCCAGTGAAAGAAAGAGGAATGAAACACACTGGTTAAAAAAGGGACTGTATTGCCCTAATGCATAATATTGTTGATATTCTCTAGAGTGAATTTAAATAATATTGTGGTGGAAAAAAAACTTTCATTAGTGTCAGTTTAAGACAAATACCGATGATTTTTAGAAATGAGCAGTTTTAACAGTGTGGTTCAACTGCCAGCGACGTTCAACACTTTATTTCAAGTTACACTGGGTTCATTTTAACAATATATAGGTTTTAAAAAACTATTGCACTGTGACTCAGATTTTGTTTCTGTAACATAAAGACAAATCAAAAAACCCTCTTTCTAAGTATAAATCTTATTTGGGTTATCATTTATCCTCACTTCCTAGAGCGTCCACTAACCAGAAGGTCGGTGGTTTGATTCCCAACGAAAAATAGGAACTGGACCAAACAAATTGCCCCCCCCCCCCCCCTCCTCCCCCGACGGATTTGGAAAAGAATGTAAAAATACAGGCCATTTACCATTCAGCACATTTTGATGAACATATGCTTCATCTCAGGGGCTTGTTAGCTTTACTTCAGTTTCACCTTGAACAACAACAAACTCTCACACCTGCAGACTTTTTAAAATTGTTTCTTTTTCTGTGTCGGTCCAATCCTTCAGTCGAGGTGAGGAAAGGTTACTTTTGCTTCTGAAATGCTCACCGTGCATCAGTGTGGTTTGCTGTTCACAATGTGCAGCGCTGAAATGAAAAGAGATTTTCCTAATGTCCACTTCATTCAACGTGACTCCAGGGCTGTTCTTTCAGTGCCTAATTCATCTCAGGGAACAGTGTTACTCATGGAAAAGACTACCCTCCACCCACAGGTATTGGAAGCACTTGCTCGTGTGTACATGTTATACAGAGAGTGTGGGAAAACTATCACAGTCACAGCTGTGGCGGGCAGAAAACAAACAAATCTCTTGACAAAACAAATTTACAAGCTCATCTGTAAATCAGCTCCTTTCTTCTTTCAACCAGATGCCAAGTGTCCTGCTTTCCAGTGTTTGAATAGTCCAATGTAAAATGTAGTGTGGTGATTTTTGCCTGCACCCTCTCAGGTTCTTACCAGGGGGCATCCCAGTAAGAAAGGCTCTGACACAAGCAATTTGAAATACAGCACATTTGTCTCACAGATGACTTGCTTGTTTTAAACTACATTCTCACTGTTATTTAACAGACAAATACAATTCTGATTAGTGTAGATAGAGAAAATGTCCTCCAGCAAAGGTCCAGAACATCGTAGTGTCTGACAAGAATTCAGTGCAATATATATATGTTTAAACATTAGATGTATTAACATCTGTATGTAGTCAATCAAAAACCATTACTGCAATTTCTAAATTGTCCTCCTCTCGTCTCTCCCTGGTGTTAGCATTCCTTGGTATTCACAGATTTGATTGGCTGAGTGGGATCACATAAGATGACTTACAATGCATGCCATTGGTCCGCAAGTTTCCTGGGCTGCTAACCTAGAGCAGTGAAGATTAGAAAAACTGCCCAAGTTAAAATACTGTAGAAATGCTCGGTCAAAATTGATTATAGGTCCAGGTAGATTAGCGGCTTGTTCCAGATCGCCACAGTTTGCCTATTGTCGACCTCTGATGTAGCTAACTGATGTTTTTAGTATTTTTGCCTGTTTTGATTGCAGTTCAGATGATATTACCGATCATAAGTGGGAATTGCGTGTTTCAATTGCACCAAATTGTTGCTGATGGGCCCTTGATCCCAGGTACAGCTGAGCCCCAATCTGTGTGGAAGGAGTTGATTTCACTGGAGAGCGTCGGGTCAAACTTATTCACACACAGTGAGTCTCAATGGAGCACCGTGGTCCTTGAGATGATTATGGAGGTTGACCCGTCTTAGCCACCTGTCCAACACTCACAGTTCAGCTGTGGTGACTCACTGAAAGTTTTGACTTTTCTTACGGTTCAGTTTGTTTTTCTTTTCTTATCTTCCTCCTTCCCTGTCAACCTTAAGTTTAAAAAGAATCTGTAAACAGCTTTGGAGTATTATGGGATATCTGTCCATAGTTTATTTGTTTCTATAAGCTCTTGACTTTGATCAACACAGTTAAATCTGTGGGCAGGATAACACTGTACCATCCGAGCTTTACTAACCAGTTAAAAAGGTGTCAGCTGGCTCGTGATGGGCTGAAATCTGTTTAGTAATAGGAAACAAATTTAAACATCTAAAATAAGGTTGAACTGATATTTAATAAATGTCAGTATGTGGGGTGCTTGGAAATCTGTCAAGATACTATCGCACAGTTGTGACAGCTGTGCAACATGTTTGCATATTAAGTGGGAGGAGTGCTAAAGCTTCAACGATCATTCTGCACTGACGGATATGTGTCACATAAGCCATTTTCAGACATGAGCTCTAGAAAATGTCCAGAAAATTGCAAAGTTTTCTTTTATCATATGAAGAATGGAGCAGGAGACTGTCCCGGTCACAACAATAGAAAATATCCCGTTGGCACCTCGGTATTAGATGCCTGAAACAGGACATAGCATCTAAATTCCTCTGCAGAAAAAATGTTTGTTTACAGCACATCAACGTTTGTCAGGAAAAGTTCTGGAAAACTGACTTTTATAAATCTTCTCCAAACAGTTTAAGTAAAATGTCTGGAGCTTAGTTATGAAAGCAGCTTTTGATTCCTCTAATCTCAAATATCATTCTTGTATTAGATGTACATGCAAGAACCTTGGGTGTACAGTTTAGAAGCGTGGGTAAGAGTCCAACGTCCTGAAGAAGAGAGCTGAACAACACAGAGCTGAAGCTCATCATCAAACACTCTTGTGACAGGAAGGTGGAAACACAAGGGTTTCTATACACTGGGGATTGATTGACATACAATACATAGGTGCAACACAAAACTGGAAGGAAAACACACAGGAAGTGGGAAGTGAAACAGCAAACAAATGGGAACAGGATCTTCAAAATAAAACAGGAAGTCCAATGAGGAAAGTAAACTAGGGAACCACATCATGACATCACAATTGGCTTCCTCACTTATACACTTGTAGCCCTGTATAAAATCATTAGGATACAGTGCATAAAATTAATCTCAAAATAGCATAACAAATGTTGTATTAAAAGAGAAAGTTCATGATAATTAGATAAGTTCATATTATTAAAAATAGTAGTTAAAATAAGGATAAATACGGGATAAAATGTAATAAATATAATATGTACAGTTAATAAGTTTAGCTATTTACAGTTAAAAAGTAGATCAATAAATAGATGTGTGGTTAAAAGGCTCTGAGATTGAGAAGACGACAGATTTATTGATTTGAGTGCTTTTAATGTGACATCTAACTTTTCTCAGTTGTGTGTCAGTCATTCAGTTTCTGCGTTCGTCATTGGGTAGTAGCAAAGTCACAGCCAATCCAAGTCATCCGTCTTGGTATGGCGGGACATGAAGTGTAGGTTGTGGTTCATTAAGCTTTGAGCAGGTGAGAGAGAGAGAGAGATAGTGTCCGGAGTCCTGAAGAAAAGTGTAGTGCGGGGGGAAACATTTAAGAGGTGTCGTCGAGGTCGACTACTCGTGGTCCTGATATTACTCTTCTATGTAACCTGCCAAAGGAGACGGACGTCTGTGAAGAGAGAGAGACTGAGATGGTTGCTGGTGGATGGACCCTGCTGTTTTATTCTTCCCTGGAATTTCGTTGCTGTGTGTGCTGCCTGTGTTTGGATTGTGACTGCCATCACCCCTATCTGTGACTGTCCTTGCCCTATTTGCTCCTCGTTTGGACCTGTGAGTATCGAACTGAAAAACAATGCACATGTTTTTATTTTATGCTCTTGATTGAGTGAAGTGGCCACTCAGTTTTCAGGCCTCACCGCACCCGAGCATCACTACAGGCCTGCAACTGCGTCTCGAGTTTATCATATCTGGAGTGGGCCCACATGTGATGTTTGTGATTTAATTTAAAGTTGATAGGAATTGTTTTGTTTTGATTCAGAGACCTGTGAAAGGTAAAGATTGTATTTAACCTTATCAGTTAATTAAAGAGTAAATTGAGAATCCATAGGAATGGTTTAAACAATTAAAAGAGACCCTGTATTTTATTTTGTGCATTTGAGAATGTTACATTTCATATAACGGTTGTGCAATTTATTTTATTTTGTAAATATTTTACTTCCTGAGAGAGGAGCTCACAACAATTTCATTTATTTCATATGCTAAATAAACACCTGTGAAGGTTTTGACTTTTAAAAATACAGTTGTGGTGGTCTTTAATATTAATTAGAGGAATTTAAACAAAAGATAAGATTCGTTTCAAATATTCTTCTGAGATCATATTCATTTTTTTGTGTTTACGAACTCAGGCCCAGGAGATCTGGGTTACACACTCATCTCACTATGATCAGAGGACATGTCGCTTATGCATTTTTGTGGGTCCGTCTTAAATAAAATACAAGTCAATGGCACAGAAGGACAAAATACATCAAGCTGTAGCTACAGTACATATACACAGTAGTCTCAATTCATCGATGCTTTTGGACATTTCAAATTATTTGAAAATGTGGATGTAATATTTTTAAGATTATCATTATTTTGCTAGATGAACATTGCTATTTTTTCCGGGAACATCAATACTCAGTGTAAGTAGGTTCTTGATGAATACTCTTTTTCCCATTTCTGAAAACAATTGGTTTAATTCTGGCAGGGCAACAGATGTTTCTGTCTGAGTCCTTTGAATGTGCCTCCATACAAGTGAGTTTGTTATCCGCCGTCTGTTCCTCTCACAACTTGCACCGCAACGCGACGCAGCGCTTCAACGGAAGAGATCTGCCCATGCGCCTCTGACAGCGAGCATTTCAACTCTGCTGGAACGATTTTGAACAAGCCATTGGACCTCATATCCTGTGATCAATGTCACAAGCTGTGAGACATCGCTGCGGCTGAATTAATAATATTGTTTCATGAACCTCTGCAGGAAAAAAAAAGAAGTAATGGTCACATGTAGGTGACAAACAGGCTGCACCGGAGAACCACTGAATCACTGCAACTCATTACAAATCATGCATAATGTATCTGAGATGGGGTTAGAACAGTATTTATTCCTGTGTGTGTGTGTGGTCATGCATGTGTGCGAATGCTTGTTTTGTATGTTGTTTTTCTTCGACCTGAAACATGCTCTTGAGAGGGAACAGCCATGGCATATTCAGTGATGCCTTGCGGCCTTGAACTTAATTGGTCTCCGAGCCCATGTCACTTGACCAATTTTAGTGTAATTTACTCCACCTAACTGCTGCCTCAGAAGGTCTTTGGGGTGCGGGGGGGGGGGACACACCTCCTACGTGTTGTCACTGTTAGTATTTGCTTTCGATTTAGTTCACCACCCCCTGACCTCTCATTTCCCAGTGGCACATTTTGATCAATATGTAAGACAAATGTTGATAACCTTGGCTTGACCTTCTCTGATCCCTCCAAGCGGACACAGCTGTGCACGCATTGCAAAGTGAGTGTGTGTGTTAGCCAGGTGGAGGAGTCTGTTGATATAGCAAATTGAAAGCTGTATTTTATTTTATTAGAATCTGGCTCGGCTTCTTTATGGTTTAAGATTTGCTCCGTCACACTTCCAGCACAGTCACACTGAAGTCAAATATGTCGACTCAGTGTTTGTCAGGGTGTCTCGTTTCCCCTGTTTTAAAATAAATGTCACATTCATATCTGCCTATTGACCCATTACTTATCATCTTACAGTGCTTTATCATCTGAATGCAGGACGTTAAGCAGCTCTTATTCTGTGTTTTGGCTTCATTAAATATTTAATCTCCTTTGAATTTCGGGGAGGTTTCTGCTGAGCTTTTGGTTCTGTTTGGCTCTCAGAAGTTTTATAGCACAGAATTATTTTAATGTATCTTTAATGGTTATTCTAATCTTATCATTAAAGGACTGAGGTCAAGTTGAGTATATTTCCCTGACCCCCACGGTGACATGTGTCCTCTGCAGTTGACCCTCCTAATGGTTGAGGCTGCTCCGAGGGACCTGCTCCAATTGGAAGGAAAGTGCCTTTGTAAAGGCAGAAGCATTTTTTGGCAGCAAAAGAAACTGTGTCACCCGGAGGGAAACAATGCTGTATGCAGACATGACCACAGCAGAGACTCAGACTTTATAGTCCTACTACAAAGAACACAGACATGCCATCTTTTACAGTTTTAGCATTCATTGTGAGTAAATAAGATTGCTATACTTAGAAGATAATATAAAAGGTTATGGTAATTTAATAATTACAAAGAGATTTTTTTCATATTCAAGTTTAATAAACATTTCTAAGTAGGACAACCGAGGGCTTATTTGGTAGTATAGTTCTAATTACACAGTTTTTCACATAGAACAAAATTCCACTCTCTAATCAGGTCAGTTTAGGTGTATTTATGAACCCACTGTCATATACAATGTCTCAGTGAGTAGCAACAGATTCATCCAAAGTAACCTAAATAGGGTCATAAAATATAATATCAATTGTGTTATGTCAATGTGGTTTGGGTTGAAAAAGTCTGATGCGTGTTTGAAAACTGCTTTGTTATGCGACTTATGTGTCCCCAAAAACAAACTCAAGCACCACTAATCCCATACTACTCCTACTACTACTACTACTACTACTACTACTACTACTACAAGTATCATGTCAAACTGTATGGAGAGAGTCTACGGATGAGAGCCACAAAGGTGCAGTTGAGTGCCCAAAATAAATACCAGAGGCTTCTGCCTGTGATGCATTTGTCACATTTCATATGTCAAAGAATCCTGAGGATGTGCAGATCAGTTGCCTTTTCTCGACCGTGTAAAGTGGGGCCATGCCTGTGCAGGATTAATGCGTAAATGATCTCTATATATAGATATGAGATTTTGGTCACATTGCACAGCTCTACATGCAAATCTGTTATTTGTTCGCATAGATGAATCATAAATAAATTAGAATGGCATTCATCAGAGCGCACCTCCGCCAAGAACCAACAGTCCCCTTATATTCAATCAAGTTGCACCAAATTTCACATATTCATACATATCAGTCCTCTTAATGTGCCTGGTTTGTTTTCATCAAGCACGATTTGTTCCCTGGGAAATCAGTGAAAACACCTAATCTCACAATTTTAAATATAGAAAATGTCTGGATCCGCCGTTTGATTTCATGGAAATTCTGTCCAGTAGTTTTTGCCTAATCTTGCTAACAAATGAACAAACATGTAAACCAAAAAACAAATCACCAGGGGTTAAAACACGGTAGATGTAATAAAAATAAACAGCTCCCCTTAGTAAAAATGACATACCCCCAAAACATGCAAACGCAATTACACTATTAAAACAAATCCTAGAATGTAACAAAGCAGTTACTTGAAATGTTTTTTCACAGTGTGACACAGTGTGGACCTATATAAAAGCCAGTTCATACGGTGGGAGTGGAGCGCCACACACTCAAAAGGCATTTTTCACAGCTCTCTTTCCTCTGTGTTTAGACTTCTACTTCACTCACAAATTATGTTTTATTAAGTCACTAAAACTGAGACTCTCAACATTTTTGTGTATCTGTGTGTCCATGCAAAATGTTGCTTTCGAGAAACAGCAATGTCCCACCTTACTTTGCACATAGCAAATGTTGCTTTGAACATTTGCCAGAAACAACAATAATAGTGGCTATATACTGGTTTCTCAGGTTTGCACTTAGATTTAGCATTATCACATTATCGGCATTCACAGGCATCCGCATCACCCAATACTAGTTGGACCAAAGCGCTCTTCTTTTGTTTCTGACGTGGCGTTGATGTTCAGTAGATCATCAAGATTATTCTTGTGTTCTGGATGGTACAGTGGGCTAAGATAAGCACATTAACGGAACAAGTTTAGATACAACTGCAAAAGGCACAACAGGAATGTAAAAGCCAAACAACTGAAACCAGCACAAAGGAAATGACCAGCGTTACTTACTCTGGTGAAGTGAGTTTGTAAAAAACAGGGACAAATTAGACACAGCTTAAAATGGGGTGCTTGTTTATTTGAGGAGTTACGGTACAGGTGCTTGGAGCACCCAAAAAGGAAGCGCGCACCTGAACAGCAACAGCTCTAATAAACAACCGCCTCAATTTAATAGGTGACTGGTTTTCACAAATGACAGCTCACTTGACCACAGTGAGTAACTCTTTTGTTTGGCTATTGCAATCGTGTTGTTGCATTTGTGTTGTGGTCTTGGCAGTTGTCTTGTTGCTTAATTGTGTGAGACGTCTCTGCCTCCGTAGGATGGAGATACTTTGTGAAAAGTCGAGGAGTGTGATTATATAAAAATGGAGCGGTACATATCAGTTCAGAATAATATCCACGCAGACTCTACAGACAGAGACACAGAGCAGGTGTTCTTTAAACATTAATGATCTATTCAACATTCCTGATGAACATTTACATCCGCGTTTCTCCTCCTGTGGCTGCTGTGAAAAAAGCTTGAGTTGTATTCTCCGCTCTGCAGCTGTCTGTGTCCACTGAGAGTTTGTCTGCGTGTTGCTCTTGAACATCTTGTGCAGTAATGCATTACTTAATTAAGCTCTAGCAAACTCAACAAGCTTTGTGATTTCTTGCTTTTCAGAACAGTATATATGAATACAGTTTAAAATGGAGAAGTACGTTACAGGTGCAAACCCCACTGATGCTGCGTAGCTCATGATAATTCGGGAGTTACCTCGTCCGCTGTCTTTTTCTACAGTTCACTGTGCGGACACAAGTTCACGGCGAGGTAAGGGGTTCGTGGCGAGGACAGGAGTTTAGGAGCACCGCTGCGTGCAGTCACCGGTACTAACATTTAGCTACCTGTTGATCTTCAGCGAATACCTCTCACATTAAGGCGGCTGCTCATTGAATCACTATAAGGTCAGTCTTCTTTTTCTGTTTTCACATGTCTTCACCAAGTATGTGACATGGCAGAGGTGTGTGTGTTGTGGCTTTTAAGTTGTGGATGAAGTAAGAAACTGAGAAACTGCAATTTGTATTCAATCATATTTTATTTCTGTAGCCCACATTCACAAATCACAATTTGATTTATAGGGCTTAACAAGGTGTGGAAAACGAGGAAAAACTACCCAAAACGTATTTATACAAAAGACATGACTGATGTAAAAGGACCAGTAATGACACATACAGTAATGATAGATGAATTGCCAATTTTAGTTATCTGTAAGAAAGCTTATTGTAAATCTAAGCAATCTAGTTGTATTCATAATGCTGTGGCCGCACACGCGATCCTGGATCTGTAACTATAAAGCACAAGGACTCTGGGCAAGAAGTCAAGTCAGTAACATGTACTGATGAGACATTACTGTGATGAAGAGGAGGACAGAGAAGATCCATGTGATATGTCACCTGACAATCTAAGCATTTAGATATGTATATATATATATATATATATATACACACACAGAATAACTAAGAGCTGGTCCAAGACAGCCCTGAACCAGCTCTAACTAAAAGCACTATCAGAAAGAAAGGTTTTAAGCAGACTCTTAAACATGGAGAGGGTGTCTGCCTCCCGAACTGTTTATTTCTTCTGTTAAGCAATTACCCAGAAAGCAATGTATTTGTGCTAAAAGCTTCCAGACAAATATATTCGACCTGAGCCTGATTCACATATCGCTCAACATCTGGGCTGATTCTGGCTTTTACATGTGCCCCAGAATAGGTCCAGTAGCACTAAACAGACATGCTGTATGTGGGTTGGGCTCGGGCGTATAAATCGGTCCAGACACAATACAAATGTCGCCTGAATAATTCACCAGAATAATTTTGCTAATGTAACTACACATTACTAATGTGTCATAACTAATTGATAGCATTTTTCAAGTAGCACAGCCACCAGTGGAAATCTGTGACCTCTTTTACTGCTTCTATACTTTAATACCAAGGATGATAAACACAACATTCCTCTGATAATAATCAGTGGTAAAAGATTAATATCTGAATTTTTAACATAGTTTCTTTTTCTTGTATTTCAAGCTATTTTATTTCCATCCTCTACTAATGAAATGCAAAAGAGAGATAAATAACCTCCTGACACAATGCTGAATTCATCAGTCTGTAAAACAGCTGCTCGGAATATACCCAACACCGACAGCAACAATAGTAGCTGAAGCTGTCAGACCTGACAGGTACGGGCGTCTGCTTCAGAGGTAATAATTATACTCAGATAGTGCACAGTTGTGGGCCATTATTATTAAAGCAGAGCAGCCTCAAACCCAAGAGAGAGATGCTCAGAGATGGATGGATTCATCCTCAGCGTCCATAGAGGGAAGACATTTAGGATTCATTTCATCACAAGATCACAAGCCATCATATGAATACAGCCCTATAGTGAAGAACGTGGGGGGGGGGGGGGGTAACATCTGAGCGAGCAGAGTGCGCGAGAGAGGAAGGTCCTCGGAGAGCAGAGACGAAAGGGAGACGGTGAGAGGTGAGAGACAGAGCGAGTTTGTGGCCACCTGCTGCTCCGCCGGCGGGGAAGTGGTCACTGTAATCAGTTACTGACCTTTTCTTTCAATCACTCCTGAGCGTCTGCACCGATGGTTTTGAAAGTCTAAGCGCTGGGAACTTTAATCTATATGATCAAGTTCCATAAGTGTTACGGCTGACGTTAAGAAGCTTTTATCAGACTTTTCTGTAAGGTAAAAAATTACCAAATTGGCTCACAGGTGTCATCATTTAGCTTAGAGTCATGGGACACAGGTTACAGGTGTTTTTTTTTTCTTTATTTCTGCTGTATGGAAATACAAGGCAAGGTTACGATATGTTTTGATTGGTGTTGTTTGTTAGCAAAATTACTGAACCCATTTCCATGACCCAAAAAAGAACCCATTCAATTTTGGGGCAGATCGGGATAAACGTGCAGATCTAAAGCTTTTTTTTTTCCTTTCTTCAACGTGGTGAGATATGGCGTTATCCTTGGCGGAGATACAGAATGCGCTCTGAAGTCCTGCAGCACTGGGTGCATGTGTTGCATGTGACACGGATCTACTGCATCTCACACAGGTCTGTTGTCCAAACAAGGAGTGTGCCTGCTGTGGAGCTGTTTCTGGAATGACTTCTGTTTTTCTTTAAATAGAAGTAGGCCTATGTACTCAACTAAATACCAGGACTCTATGGCATCCCTCACATGTTTCACAATAAAAGCTTGTTAAAACAAATGAATCGATTCGGTCAAAAGAAATTCTAGGGTGATTTTACTTTGGAACTGTAACAAGAGTGTTGAAAATATGAAATGTTTGTGAAAGATCATTTTTGCCATTTATTTTGCTGTAAACTGTGAAAGCACATGAGCTACGGGCATACGAGTTCCCTTCTACTTAGGTTTGTTCTGGTTGATTGTTATTTGTTCACGTATTTTGATATAACTTATCATCATTTTATAAATGATGAGTCATGTGGATGCCAGGTGGTGATAGGTTGTAATTGATATAAGCACCAGTTCACGAGTGGGTGGCCACATTTTTTTGTTGAGCACCACTTCTTTAGATCACTGTCAATATCTTTAATTGAAGCTAGTGCACCTTAAAATAATCAATGAAAGTATTTAGTATATTGATATATTCTGGATCCCAGTGATAGTTTTGGTATGCTCTACCAAAACGTTTGGGCCCGACCTCAGCAACTTTTTTAGTGTGTAACACTAAACACGTTCTAGTTATGGATTCTGCCCATTAACCATCTAATGGTGAGCAGTAATGATGCTATCAAAATCAAGAGGCCAATGACACTGCTGCTGTGTCTCAGTCAATGCATCAATTACTTAGTCTGTCTTTGCAGCTCTTTGTCTTTCTAAGTGTAACCTTAGTTGGTATATGCACCATTGTTCTCAGTTATTTCTCTGGCACTTTTCAAAACATAGTTAAAAAAAGCTTCACGGTAAAAAGACGAGAAATTGATAAAATGTACAGATAATGAAAGGTCGGCCAAGATAAAATCAAGTGAGGCATTCTGTTGATCATTTGTAATATTTTGATAATAAGTTACTAATTGAGTTGCAACAATCAAATCTAGTCCGAGTAGTGGAACGCCTTTCTCTGTCGAACCTTCCAACACTGCTCAAGTCTCATATCAGAGAAAGGGAGACAGAAAAGGCTGATTTTACAGGAGGGCTACAAAGCTGTCAGCAAGTGCCATCTCTTTGCTCTTAGTCAGCAGTTATATACTTGGGACGATTTTTTTCCCGCCCAACAGCCCTGAGGAGGATGAGAGATTTAGGAAACAGATAGATGGATGCTTCTTCTTCCGATCCACATTGGTTTACATTGCATCCACCACCCTACTTCATCATCTCCACTACAGAGACCCGACATCTGTCCATCACGCTGGCGACTCTTTCAAAGCCTCCTGCACTCTTATTCATATACTCCTCTCATACGGACGCTTTTTCTCTTCAAAAGCTTCTTAGCGCAGCATTTTCTTATTAATTAGCGCATAAATCATCTTCATCTCAGAAAAAAATGTTTCCATATCCCATCCTCTTCACTTTTCACTGGAGAAATCAAACTCTCGCTGCAGTTTAAATTATGTAGGGGACGTTATTCATATTGATATATGATCGTGGTCAGACCTGGCCTCGGCCTTACTCTTCCTTCACAAACCAGCACTGTTGTGATCAATTCAGCAGAACAACTGTTTTACCTATTTCACACTTGTATCATAACTTTTCCTCTGTATATAATGATGTACTTTTTATGGCTTTATCAGAAGTTTGCGACAGAGGTAATGATTTACATTTTAATACTTGTCCATATGAAATGATTGGTTTTAATGAGGTCAGAACAAAAGTAAAAAAAAAAATCAAATTAATAAGATTTGGATTCAGTTATTATTATTATTAGTAGTAGTATTAATACTTTTAAATAGGCAGGCAAAACAACACAGTAATTGCTCATTTCACATTCATGGAAAAGCCTGTTTACCACCGTAGCTGTTTATGGGGTCTAATAAGAATGCTCACGACCAGGGTTTCACACTGATAAAGGCTCCATTCAGCTTTTCAGGGAAAGTTTAGTCTTTTATCTGCCACTAAAATTGGCAGCAGTTTCATCCCTCGGAGACAAATTCTACCTGTGAACGAGATTAAAGAGGCTGTTAAAAAAGGTAACAATCTGAAGAGAAGAAACCTATAGGTAAGAAGTGCTTGACCACACATTAGATTTTTTTTAATCATGTTGAATCTTGAAGCTGCTATAATCTGACATAGCGATCAAATGATTACATATGTGTGTGTCAAACGTGCGTTTGTCATGTATGTCATGACAAATCAACTTAATTAACTAATTGTTTTGTTTTATTGCCCTCAACGTATTCAGCTTCACTATCTGCCCATCAGGACAGGTGGAGTTAGCCAAAAGCTGCTGACCATAGAGCTTTTAGCAACAAGTATTACAGAAGTTGGAGGAGCTAAAAGGAGAGAATATTAGAGCTACATTTATCAGGTGGCCAGAAGTTACATTTTAAATCATAATGCAGGTTTACGTGCAGAACAAGCGGAAATAATTTGAATAATATTGGAATGTGGGATGCTGTAAAATCGTGAATTGCAAGAAATATCAGTCTTGTGTGAAGACCAGTGACTCGGTATTGAGTCCGAACTCAAAATAAATATACACCATGAGATTTATTGTGAAAGGCTCATTTACCACAGTGTTTGACCAAGACGATGTAAAGATATGGTCCAAATTTCTTCCTCGCCAATATAAAGTCACTCCCTGGACATGACAGGGAGATATAAATGCAACACTACACAGTTCAGCTGTAGCTCTGCTGACCTGTTGAGACACATGGAAAGACAATTACAGGGGGAGAAGACGACAAGCTTGTCAGCATGAAGGCTCCCTGTGAATTCCATTTGTCCTCCAAGCCTTTATTCACAATGAGTCACACCTGATTGAACCTCCACAGCGGAAGGCGTTGTAGCGCACTTTACCGCTTCGCCTCTTTTTTACGAAGGGTTTTTATAACACAGGGAATATATGTTTAAGATATAATGGGGTTCAAAATGTGGCCTCAGACTTTTTAGACATGAGCTCCATAATAAAAACAAATGACTCATGCTAAATATTCTCGGGAAAAAAATGTTTAAATGACACAAGGATGATGTTGGAAGAGGAAGAAAGAGAAACAAGTGAAAACCCTTCAGGGCAGTTTGCAATGAATGGATATGATAGATAAGGATTATAGGGCCATTTGGATTTGGTGAGTCACAGCTGGTGAGTCAAGGTGAGTCATTTGGGGACAGTTTGTGAGGAAGAAGTGCAGGTTAGGAAAACGTATCTGCAAGGCCAGCAGCAGTAGTACAAAAGATCAATCTTTGACCCCCCCCCTCAAAAAAAGTAGAAATTGAACACATGAGCCGGAGTTTGCGGCTTAAAGCCTAAAGCGACGTCTTCATTAAATTCACTTGATGACGGAATTATGCGTAAGCACCGCTTATGAACAGTTGGCGGTTTGTCAGGAGGCGCGGGCTGTCAGTCACACTGTTTCTCAAAGGTGAAAATTAAACATGCAAAGGGATCACAGAGACTGTTGATTATTTACATGGAAATTGATGACATTTGCCTACAGTGTATCAAGGATGATAAACCCCTCAATATGGTAAACTGGTGGCGGATGCTGCATCTCGATCTTGGAGAGGTTAAAACATTGAAGATCCAATTAACCCGTGAAGACAGAGCACCAAGATAAAAAAAACTGATAAGAGACAGGTGGGCAGGTACATTACTAAGTCGTCAACATAATGTAGCTCCTTTGATGCTAACCTTAAGAATATACTGTGCCATTAGTTAAAGTGGTAGGATGACGAATTTAAGAAACGTATGGTGCAGTGTCAAATTGTGGACACAAAATGTATACAATATTGTTAAAAATTGAGTGAACAGCCCTCTGTAGCAGTCTTTGGGAGCAGAGCAGTGTGCTAACAGTCAGTCTTTGGGCTGAGTTGGACGTGTCTTCTTCTTCACCCTCGGATAAACTACAGAAGTGGTTGGTAACTGTGTGGATCCTGGGGTCAAAAATGCGGACTCACCATTTTGATAATTTGATTACTTTTGTTTTAGCATAAAGGTGAGACGAGCCTCTCAAAGCAGGCCTCTCTCTGCAGGGGCCTGATGGGAGGAGCTTGGTCGTCATGGAGATTCACCTCACCTGGTCTGGCTGCAGGATATAAGCTGGTGAGATTCAGCCATTCTCCCTCCCCCATGGCTTCCACAGCATTTGGTTTTGGTTGTACTTTGATTTCTACATTTACACTTCCTGTTCATTTCTTTCAATAAACCGATTGTGGCCTTCACTACTTTTTCCAGCTTTGAGCCAGGTCGTGACGTAGGACTGACGCAGACAAAAGGCACAGGGGCTGATCTCCGTCTTGGCGTTAACATTCACCAAATCACTTCCAGTTTGGCAATTGGTCTTTAAAGTAAAAGCACAGTTTGTTTTGTTGCTGCAATGCTTTATACCGAGCTGAATTGCAGAGCTTTTATTTTTTGAAGTTGTGAACTTGGGTCTGAAGATTGTGCCAGTTAGTTAACAAACTTGTGAAAAAGCTGACATGCATGTACGAATAAAAAAAAACGGCAGTTAATTAAAACATTAACATGTATATATAAACCACAAATGTGAACAGTAATAAAGCACATTCAGTTCCGTTATATGAAAAATACTAAGTATAAATCTTCATAGCAGATAAACCAGGTAGGATGAACGCAAAGTTTTCAAACTTCACTATGCACCCTAGTATACAGTTTGAGGAGGACTCATTTATTACCTAAATAATTGAGAAGTAGCTCATCACCAATAAAGTTCCTTTCAAATCGGCAGTTACAGAACGGGCACTGCACTAGTGTTGCCAATGAAATAATTCATAAAGTGAATTAGCGGCAGTATCAACTTTTAATTGTCCCTCTACATGAGTGTCAGCTTGGAGTGGCTCACGGTGCAGAGCGAGTGGGCATAAAACTGCATCTGTGATAAAAGAGTTTTAGTACAATCAGTATTTCAGATAACCATGCAGCCGCACTGCAGCCATACTGTGATCGAAATCAATCATGAGGATGATAGAAATGAGACCAAACACAGATCAATGCGTGGCACTTGAAAAAACCTCACAGATTTATCCCACACATATGTTTTACTGGCTATAATAATCAGTGCTTCGAGACACACCTTCAGTGCATCTATTATAGATGTTTACAACAGAACTGCACTCATCTCCCAAAAGCCTGTGGGCTTCTGCTATCCCAGAGGTTGCCGTTAGGACATCTGTTCGTATAAACTTAACAGGTGTTACCGAGAGTCTCTCTCTTCCCGCATTGTCTGCTTCCTCAATTGTTTTCTCCTCCGCCTATATTCAGGATGTAAATCTGAAAAATAAATCTTTGATCTCTCTCTCGCTCATCCAACAGATCTCCTCATCCGTGTCTCCTCCAACTCCAGACAACCCTACACACACATGGACGAGCAGTCAGATATTGCTTTATTGGGCTAAATGCAGCACTGATCCATACGAGAAAGGAATTATGGAAATATGCGGTAAATACTTTATTTTATATGAGAAGCATCAGACAGGACACAACATCTAGTCATAAGAAATGCTTTAAAACATAACAGCATTTAAATATTTAGAAACCAATCCGAACCCGTGAACCGAATCCCAATATTCATAAAACATTTTACAGTGTGTATAAATGTACAGATCGTTCATCATGTGAGCCCTCAGGCACCTACAGTGGAGTACACAATATGTAGCCTGAAGGCTTTTGCATTTTTTATTTTTGCTGCAATTAATTCACATGTCATTAATTAATTTAAAATCTATATGAGGTCAATGCAAGCTTTCACATAGTAACATAGCAGCTTTTAATTTTTTCAGAACCAAGTTGTTTTTTCTGACATGTACAGAACTAACCAAGCAGAATGCGTGTTATTTACAACACTGGCTGGCTGCAGTATAGGTGATGAACCCCGCCTTGTCCATGTTCGTTGATGGGATATGGACTAAAACTAACTAAAAAGTCAAAGTACACATCAAATAACTTATTGTCATGGTTTCTGTTGTTTGAGGTAGTTCTTATCACACAAATCTATGTTCAAGTGCAAATGTTTCTGGTAAATTTGGTTTTAATTACCCAAGTAGTTTGTGTTTTTAATCCCTGTCCATTTGTTGGTTGGTTGGTTGGTTTGTATGTTTGTTTGTGTCCATGAACAAACAACAAAACAACTGGACAGTTTACCATGAAACTTGGTGGAAGGACATGGGATCAGTCAGGGAAGACCCCATTTGATTTTGGTGCAGATTAGGGGGCTTGTATTGATATGTGTGTGCAATGTGTTGCAGCTTGATTGAATGTAAGTTAGCCATTGGGCCTTGACGGGGATATACTATAACAACAGGCTTTGACTTTGAGATCGACAGCTGACACTGACTCACGATTGGTCGTGTGCGGGTATTGGCCCGACCTTGCTCCTGTGGCTCCATCCCTCGATGGCTGATGACTCTGACTCTGAATGACATGTTCGGCGCAAGATGGCAGCTTTGGTATATTTTGGCTAAATGTCTGGATAGTGAGAAGAAGTGACTCTATTCATCTTTACACACAGTCTATGGTCAAACCACTGTCAACTAGTGTTTATTCAATGTGAATTCTATCATGTTTAGATTGAGATTCATTTAATTGAGAATTATGTTCAAATCATATTTGCGGTGTTTATTTTCTAAATGCCTATAACCAAACTGAAGCACTTTAAAATCTGTCTTATTTCCCATCTACTGTATCGCAGCAATATTTCCTCTGGTTGTATCTACTTCTTGAATTTCAGTGTGTCACTTTCATTTTCCTTTTTATTATGTATTATTTCAGTTCCATACATTATATTGAACACAATAATTCACAACAACTCCTATATCTCATAGAAAGAACAGTATAATTCCAGCGTGCAGAGGCGATCTATTGCAGCAGTGCCATCATGCTTTGTACGCATTAGTATTGCATTTCTTAGATAAAATAAGTCACACCCTTGAGAGAGGACAGAATCTGTTAGCTGCCGTCTGACGTAAACATGGTATAATATTTTTTTTATATGCTTGCCCATTCTTCTATATCCTCATATCTGAATAAGATATGAATATGGATGAGTGTCCATAATTAGTGTGTGTGTTGTTTTAAGTGTTTGCATAAGGGTTTAGGAGAGCTTCAGGAAAATGCTGAAGAGTTGGTTTTGCTGTGCAGAAATTCCAGGCGGCCCCTGACACATTATTCACTGGTCAACGCGGCTATTTCATCAGAATCAAAAAAGCAGAAGTGAGATGGTGGAAAAGGGTCGAGAGAGCTACTGAGGATTCTCGCAAATTGTTCGGCTGGACCGGGCTGTCAGCGAGAGAGCTGCGGTGAAGGGGAGCTCCGGATGAAAGTATTAAGATCAGAGTTTCTTTACTTTATTTTCACATCCAGCCGGCTCCACTGCAGGAGGCATTAAGCTGCGCTGCAAGAGGAGGAGTGATCTTCAGAAAGATGTCGAATCAATGTAGACTTCTAACGACCACTCGATAGTTCGTTCCTGAGTTTCATATATGGGATGTTTCTGCAGGAATCCATTTAAAAGAATTTGCAAAAAGCTAGTCTTCACATGCCTGTTTGGAATGGGCTGTTTGCTTGGTCTGTGGTGGTGATGCTGATTGACGCTTTTTCCCCCCTGAAACTGTAAAAGTGATGTTAAGCGACCTAAACAAAGATTCAGACCCAAGTTTACAAACTTGTTACAAGCTCTGTCATTCAGCTTGATACAAAGCATTGCAACAACTAAACAAATGTTGTGCTTCTACTTTACTTTCTGATGTGGTGAAATAAAAAGTATCATTATTATGATATTATTGCCAGTTGTCAACCCCTGATAACAAGAGGACGTAAAAGAAAACATGTTCAACAGGCAAACAGCTGAGCACTGTTTCATGTTTCATGCAAAATTTATATATATTTAAGAGATTGCGTGTCTGAATCTCATCAAATTCGACAGTGCACTTCCTCGGGCCGTTAAGAATACACACGCCCAGTGAAAAGCCGATAAGAAGAAGCGTTCACAAGATGTGTGCTCCACATACAGACAGATGTTTGGGGAATTACTAGGTGGATTTTTTTTTTTTATAAGCTTAATTACTAGATTCTCAAGACAGCACTATAGTTTCCACTGGTTGCAGCCTCTGTGTGACTGCTCCTTTGTGACATAAACACTGAGCGGTGGATGCACACATGCATATGTGCGCTCTGATCGACTCAGGGTAGCCACGTGGCTGCTGGTGGACGCAGCAGCAGCAGCATCTGTTAGATCCTGTAATCCGTCCAGATTTTAGCACTGTGAGCAGCTGCTGCAGCACATTCCAGGAGAGGATCTGCAGCGGGAGGAAGAGGAGAGAAGAGAATCCGCACAAGAAATGAGTGATATTAAATGTGTGGAGGGCAAAAACAAAAGATGAGAGTGCAGCTGTGATCAATACTACGCCTGTAGTGGCACTTTTTGTCTGATGATTAATTATGCAACTCGGATTTTATGTAGAGTGTCAAACGATACGACACGCTTGTGTGTGTGTGTGCCACACCAGCTGTCGTGGTCATTACAAGGTGCAAGCGGTGCCAACCTCTTGGTCAGCCAGCAGCTGCCTCAGTGTTGTGGATATCTCAGATTAAGGCCGGATCCAATCTGCTCTGATCTGTTCGAGGAAACAGATGATGGCGACAACGACGATGATGATGATGAAGAGACAAATAACTAAAATGAGAGATAGCACGACTAATCTGGACAACCCCACGGATCACGCACCAAAAGTCATCACAGGAAATTACTGCAGATGCTGCCAATGCTTTTAAACGTGGCAATGAAGCGATGAGTAATGTGTTCCTGGTTGATTTCACACATCTTTGAGAGTAATTTTGGGGACAGACAATTGTACCAACTGTTTTTCAGAGAGGAAATGTGGAATTTATTAATTCATCCTCCTAAAATCTGTAAATCTGTAAAGGACATATGTTATTCAAATATTTTACGACATGGGAAAACGTTTTTGATAAAGCCGTCGAGCAGAAAATCGTCTGCACACGTTGTCGCTCGTCAGTCCAACAAAATGCTGCTCATCGAGACGGAATGTAACCAGGCAGCTGTGCAGCATCACCTTCATCTGTGTTTTCATTCAGAAACAGTAAGGAATATATATGGCACTCGTCTCATTTCAGAAGTTGCAATGAAACGTCCCATCGTCGTCCTGTTTATGTCCCCGGCTACTGTTCCGTCAGAGAACGGCAACTGTATCTACTTTCAGAGTAGCCTCATCACACAGTGTATCTGAATGAAAGCTGTGGCTGCAGGTACGGTTAGAGCTTCACTGTGTGTGTGTGGCAATCGAAAAATCTGATGAAGCTATAGAGGAAACTTTCACATTTGCGCATATTTGATTATTTATATTGAAAGATGAAAAAAGAAATGAAAAAGGACACTGCAGGCCCTGAAGTTGCCGAACTTTCATGTACTGCAGATTTCTTTTCACCTCACACGGCCTACAAGCATAATTTTCTCCATCCGCTTGGGCAAAAAAAAAAAAAATCACAAGTATTATATTGAATTAGTTTAATAACCTGAACGTATTGTCAGCAAAGTGAGCGTTCGTGAAAAGGGGTCACTTAACACTTGATTATTATTTGATTTGCTCTCGGCTCACATACCGCACAATTTTAATGGAGCTTCCATATTTGCTCCCAATCAATATTTGTTAGATTAGCACCCTCCTTCACTCCCTCCCTCCCTCCCTCCCTCCCTCTCCTTTCAGCTAAATATTAGTAGTACACTTTCAGTACGTACATGCCAGTCATACATTTTTTATCTTCAAATATGAAGATCAATCAGAACCTCTTCACTTTGAAAATATTCAATTGGATTTAATTAAAACATCACACTTATAACATCGGTTCGGTTAAGCTCTGTGCTGTTGATTTATCTTTTCAATAAGTCACTGAATTGGGTCGCTTTAGTCTGAAGCTGTGAATATTAGTGAAAAAGATTTAGAACATCACAACAATCGACGATAAAAAAATAAGTTGTTGTCATTACTTGTAGAGCTTTATTTGGACATGAATTTCTCCCCGCATGTGCTCGGTAAAGGTTCCTCCGTACGTCATATCTTCTCGCGCGGTGGCAGGATCACGTAAGTTTGCTGCGATAAGTAAAGCCTGAGCATCATCTGGTTGCTCGTCCCTCGCTGTGGCCATTCCAAGCCCCCGACTCATTTTCCTTGTCGGTGTGTTTGAGCCCAGCAGGACTTATTGTCACACAGGAATGAACTTTGGCCTTGCAGGAGTTACAGCTGATTCCACGGCATCCTATGACACTGGACCATGAGCCATCTGTGTCCTGCGGTGTAGCGGGGACGTGGGGCCGTGTTGTGACTACCGAGCAGGATTAAACCCTTTTTTCCTTTTGATGTGGAATAGTGGATGGTGGCCCTGAGAGCTCAACACACATGCGGCTTGAGGATAAACACGTGCAAATACACAGAACACAAATAAATTAGGAAAACATCATCAACTTGAATAAATATCTGCTGCAAATACACACAAAATACAGTAACATACTGCGAATACATACAAGATATACACACATACTGCAAATACACACAATATACAGACACATGCTGCAAACACACACAACACAAACAAGTACAGAAACGTACTGCAAATACACAAGATACAGACACATTCTGCAAACACACACAACACAACCAAATATAGAAACATACTGCAAATACACACAAGACACAGACACGTTCTGCAAATAAACAGAATACAGATACTTACTGCAAATACACACAAAACAACACAAAACAATATTATTCCTGAAATGTCAGAATTGTTTTTTTCTTCATATGGCCCTTACTCATCGTAGTAGAGAATACTATAATCAAAATGACCAATAGTTGTGTTACAAATGTTATGGCTTGTTGAATTCAGGGTTTGACCATTAAGCTGTGTCACTTTATTTATTAAGTGATGATTTGTGCGGTTAACTGATGTGACTGTGGATTTTCTACCTACAGATTAACCTTAAAATGTCAAAAGAGAAAGTGCAGTGACCCAGGATCAATCCTCATGCTGATCACACACATTAGGCTACAGTCATGTCCTCATTGCAGCACCAGTGTCTCCTGTAGGTTGGTTCGGGATCCCTGTGGGGAGGGGGGGGGGGGGGGGGGCACCAGTTGGGGCCAAGGGGGAAAAGACTTCCACGATGCAAGAGATGCTCGGAGGTGATTCATCTTCCTGTCACAGGTTCCGTCTCCCCTGCAGATCTAATGATGGCATGATGCTGTGGTGACAGCTGTGAATTCATGAATTCCTGCATTTGTTCTACTCTCCTGGGAAAAAAACATCAGCCGCTGCGTCTAACCTGCCACTTTCCCCGACATCACAGCGTTGACTCTGTACGACCTATGGCGACTCGTGTTCTCTCCGACTGTCTGAAAACGCTGGAGCAAAGTACAACTCAGGTTTACAGGACTGTGTGGGATGTGTTTTCTCTACTTTCCTACACATGATTAAATCCCCCTTCAACTCAGAGTAAATTAATAAAAATGACTTACCTGCGCCATATCCCTTCAAATGCGCCTGGGGAATCCCCCATCTGCCGATTTGACTGATCAAGGCGCATTCAGAAGACAGGTGAACTGTGGGAAACGGATCCTGTTGAGAGACCTTCTGTCTGGGCTGACATGATCAGGAAACAGCACTTTTCTGGATTTGTTATTATGACTGTCTTTGTCGAATCACTTGGATAGAAAGACGCTCGACACAGTGCCACACCCGCAACGGGGAAAAAAATGCAAGCTGTTTTCCCCCACGTTGTTTTTACAGGTAATCTACAATTTAAAAAGGGGGTTCGAGTTAGGAACCTTCAGGGAACACAGTTGCTCTTCAGGTGACCTCTGTTTTGTGTGTGTTTGCGATAGTGAAGCCACATCTGAAAATTGACATATTCTCTTTGTATACTCTATATAGAGTTTTGCTCTGTGCTTTTAGAACAATATACTACATCCTGTGGTAAGTGTGGTTAATCAACACAACTATTAAAAATGACCACAAGTGCACTACTTAAACAAGTTAACACTAGAATGGCAATAACTAGAGTGCATACCTCCACCAAGGCTGAACAATCCTACACATGATTGTTTATTTCTCATAGTATAAATAAAAAAACAAAGAAGGAATAGGTATGATAACCTAATCTTAAATTTTTCACAACATATTATTAAAGAAAGTGAAAAAAAATCTGCCCCTTGATAATTCACCAACTACCTGCACCAATTTGACAGTATTAGCTGTCAATCACACGGTCCACGCCCCAGTGCACAGAGTCCTTTATTGTTTATTAGACTCAAAATGTTGTAAGACCCAATTCATATCATATATCTTATCAAATAAACCAACCAACTAACTAGAATGGCCCTCAGTCGAGGACATATCTCTGTTGAGGCCCAATAGTTCCGTTGTTATTCCAATTTTCCTGTATTCTATCTTTCTTATATTTGTTTTGTCTTGTTTTGCTCTATGCTGATTTGTTTGTGTGTATTTCCACCAAGTTTCATGGAAATCTGTGCAGTAGTCTTTGCAGAATCTTGCTCAGAAACAAAAACAAAACAACCCACAAACTGACAGGGGTGAAATGATAAAAATGTACATTTCTATACATTTGAATCAACTGATCACAATAGAGAGATTGTGTTTTTCACAATGTGGAATATTTACCCGTCTCTCTATTTCAGCAGTGTCGGCTTATGTAATCCAAACAACCACAGAGCTCAAATGCCATTATAATGCAAAATTCAATATCTTTTCTATACATATACATGTTCATATGTGCGTGTCTCATTCTGTTTGACAGAAACAATTCATTACATGTACATTAAATTAGATTGGGGCAGTAAACAGTATCCGTAATAGAAAATTTAATTCCAGTTACCCAATGCCAAGGAATTTAATTTATGGATTGAACCCATTTAGAAATGCACAATACGTCGCAGTCATACAGTACATTATTTAAACCAGCTGGTGGTGGGATTCCAACAGAGAGAATTTAACAACCTCCAGCTCTCTGGGAGACTGTTTAGCAAGTAATTTCTTATAATTGACTCATAAATAAGTGACGCCCCACCAGTGAAGTTTGGTTATTGCATTTGATATTGATTCTGCATTCATTGCAGTTTGAGAAGAGGAAACTTGATGAATAGCACTGGGAGCTCTCAGGCAATCAGAGGAGAGCTGTCCGTCAGGGTGGGTGAACTGATGGATGGACAAGTGGTTCACTGGATGGAACAAATCCCACGATGAATAAGTACAACATGATGTGTGATTATAGCGGAGAGGTGTGTCTAGTTCTGCTCTGAGCAATCAAACCAAAGTTTGTATTGTCAGCCCCTGTTACATGTGATGGGGAATGAGAGGAATAAGAGTAACTTTCCTTCTTGGTCTAAAGGCAGGGACGGATTCAGCTGAAATCTGATTGGCCAATGAAGTGCTCCTGTCTTTTCAGTAGTCCCTTTTTTTTTTTTTTACTCAGAAATACCATATTCGACATTTGCGTCTGTATATCTTTAAGACCGGATGCGACATAAGCATGTATATTCCTTGAAGAACAGATGCGACATATGTGTATGTATCTTAAGACTGCATATACGACATGTGTGTATATGCCTTTTAAGATCAAATGCGACATTTAAGTGCTTCTCCCTTTTGAGCGAAACGAGTTTCATCCACACTGTCATCGTTTTCAAGACATGTAACTGATGAAATACATAATCGTGATTCACTGAAATACTAAATGCATCACAGGAAATGCAGTTTCTTTGTTAGCGATCTTAGTCTCTTAGCGATATTGAAGCAGATGACAGAAGTCTCGCATTGACTAAAACTGTTGAAATATTTAAGCTACAAAATGTTTTATTTCATGTTCCTATCTGCTTTAGAGGCTGACAAATTAAAGTTCATCAATGTTTGCAATGCTGTCAGCTATTCAGGAAACCCTCAGGTTTTAGGTGTTTTGGAACAGTGCTTTGGTTTTAGAGTATATTTATTTGGCGTTTTAGGTCTTAAGGGTTAATAAACTTGTCTAAGATGACAAAGGACATTTTGTTAAGTATTATTCAATTTCAAAGTCGTCTTGAAAAGCACAAAGTACTTTTTCTAAATATATTCACTGATGTGTGGCATTGCTCAAAGCTATAGAGTTAACAGTAAAGAAGGAATGACTTAAATGTGCACCTCACTGATCTCGATCTTGGACAGGTAATTGGCCCCTCTGGTAAATTGTGGCCCCTTCATGGCCCCTGATTTAGAAAAATCCTAGATCCCCCAATGTCTCAAGGAAACAATATACATATGGGTCATGTGAAACATCTGGCAGCATCGGCGCCTGCTCCTCCTCTGTCAAACCAGATTAATACCCTGCATCCAAATGTGCTCCGGCGCTCCTCGGTCACACCTCCATCCATCACGCGGCGGGGAGCCACCAGACAGGGTTCACTATTTTACCCATCTGTCAATCAACACCCAGAGGCGGACAGCCCAGGCCACCCCTCCCCTCTCTGACAGACCACACAACACCTGCCATCTTGCTGCCTCTGCCAAGAATGCCCGGGCGTTCGCCTGGTTCTGTGAACCGCATCCCTAAAGACTATCAAGAATCACGCCTGGAGCATCTTGCACAGGTATGTTTATTGGATTTTGGTTTTCGAGGGGCACCACTACTCAAATACATTTCGACCATGGTGTGAGAACAATTCTCAAGGACTCACAAGCAGCTATGTTGGTAAAGGAGTCAGAGGGACTGGACACTAAATAAAAATGACAAGGATCATGGGCTATAAAGCAGAGCTGCTTTCAGACATGCCCTGAACTCTCTGAAGTGGCTATATGTGAGAACCCAAATGTGAGAGCCTCCAGACTTTCTGCAGAGTTTTTCTGGCCAGTAAACCCTGTGCAGAAAGTCTGGAGGAGCCGATGTGAGAACACAGCAAGAGATCGTCCGCAGGATTCACCAGGAGCGAGTGGATATGTTGATGATATTTCTAACACGTGAAAGATGCAAAAATGATCAAAACAAAACAAAAAGAATACAAACATCTCAGCATGAATAAGCGGATCCACGTAGGAGACACCAGGGAACATGTCAAGAGAGCTTTTGGTGACAATTTCCGGTGTTGATGTGCTGTGAACAAACTTGTGATCTTCTGAGCGGGAATAAATATACGTTATGTCCTGCCTCTGCCTGTGGCACCAGGTCGTATGAAGCTTTTTCTCATGAAACTCTGACTCCACTGCTAAACTTGCAGATGGTGAATTATCATTACTTCCCTATTATTGTCTCTTTTTTATGTTACTACAAATTAAAGGCTGCATCGGACCCAGTCGTTAATATGAAATACAACATCACTTGATGACCACCACTGTGGATTATTATTTGTGTGCAGTCAGACAAACACGTACATAATCCTACCCAACTGCTAATTTTCCACAGGACTGTTGTGTCTTATTCATTGGTGGCTGAATCCAGGGTATTGTGCATCTTGTTGGTAGAAAAAAGGCCACATAACCAGTTCTGTCTCTGGATTTATAGACATGCTTGTGTGAATGTGCTGTAATATTATTTATAGCCCTGTGGTCATCAGACTTGAGACTTGAGACTTGAGATGTCGTTTGTGTTCACCCTCTTCTCATCCACACATGATAATACAACTTCATACTAATACATTTTAATTTTGAAAGGTATTTAAAACTAAACTGATCTGAAGCGTTTTAACCCCCCCATCAGTGATAATCTCTGTCCTTTATAACCGAGCGTGCCAGAGTGAACATCCAGTTAGCATAGGGATGTGGGCCAAGATGCGTCACTTCTGACCTTGTTGTGATGAATGTGAGCTTAATAGCCCACTTGTAAAATAGCAAATGTAGGGCCAAATATCCCAAAGCGCATATGGGCTTTTTTGGGCAAACATGTGGTGCAGTAGTCAAGATGTAATCTGGATGTGAACCGAAAGTGGCCCATGTGGTAAACAGTGAATATGGCCCAAATAGCATTAAACAAAGTCGGGCCACCTTCAGTTGACATGTTGCATTGTTATGGTTTACTTGTGGCCCAGATCTGGCTTTGGATCTGGTGTGGGAGTGTGGGCCAAATCTGGACCAAAACAACTTTGCCTTGTGGACCAACTCTACGGTGGAACTGTCAGTGTTTACAACGTTTCGCCTTCACCTGCCTCGTCATGTTTAACCCCATCCATACTACAACGCAGCCCCGGAACAGGTGTAAACATAGTAACAGTGATGTGCTTTGAATTGAAAACGTAGTAGTGTGGATGTAGCCCTGAATAGAGTTTGGCTTCATTAAAAAACAAATTTTTATATTCATAAAAAATAATTGGATTTTCATCAGAAATTATATGGATCCATTATTGCAAGTTTTTGAAGTTCAGTAGATTTTAAACACAATGAGCACAATCCAGCTTTATTTCTGTGTCATTATAAATGAAAATGAATGACATGTTTCCAACTTTTCCAAGGGTTTTTTGTTTTGTATTATACACAGTTACACTTTATGAGACGCGACAGCCAGATGATTGCACCAAATGAAGAGCAAAAAAAAAAAAGGCTTTTTACAAATCCAGCACAGACGGCAACACATGGCCTCATTCTGTTTACACCTGAAAGTCCTCATCGTAGTTCCCCAGGGACGTGATGGGAACTTAAGTTTGTTCAGACTTAAGTGACTGATTGGGACTTTCTCAAATGCCAGACAGCCCTCTTTTTTCTCATATATCCAATCGATGCTCTCATTTTTCAGGCCCCAGCCTCTTGATCAAACCATAAACACTTATCTAACAGCAGCATTACAACCAAGACAAACCGCAGCAAACAAATCTACAGAAAATTACATTCTTCCCGGTCCCTGCAGCCGAGCCAAACTTTCCTGCGAGTTGCCGTCGCTGATCGTCGGGGGACAATCTGTCCCCTGCGTGCTGTCTGGCTGCTACTGTTCCCCGACCTCAGGGATTTCAGGTCTAATCTGTCAGGTGCATGCTCAAGCATTTCTTTATCAACTTTATCAATAACGGAGCAGCATTGCCAGGGAAACAGGGAGAGGGGCGGCCAACAGCCATTCCCTTGCTGGAGCAGACAGTAATTACTCAGCCTCTCCCACAAAAGCTTGGCGCAGGTAAGAGGCTGAAGTATGACTGATGTCCACCTACCACAAACTAAAAACACATTTCGCTGTTCAATCATACACCTAAATGAAAGTCTTGGTTTATCCTCACTACGCATGCTGTGGAGTTACATGCACTGAAGATGTGCACAATGAAGACGAGGCTGTGGTGTGGAGAGTGAATTGTAGACTACTAATTAGAAATATGTCTTTCTTTTTTACAATTTTACACAGTCTGGACCTATTTCTAGAAACACAAAAAAGCATGCTTCTTATGATAAAGGTCATTCATTTATGATTGTTTGATTTGTATGTGTTTTATGTGAGTTAAAATGCTTTGTATGAAACTGAAAAAAAGTCGTTCTCTCTCTCTAAGTTCATAAACTCACCGAGTACTGACTTATTCAGATAAATTACACATGGATCTTAATATTTCTTCACTCCAAAGAAACAACATCAAAGCCCCATCTGTTTCAATATGTACTAAGTCGACAGTTTGGAGGTGGTTTAACTCCATACCATCAGTCAAGATTTCACTTAACAGACATCTTGACTTGTCATAAGACAATTTATGTGGAATACTATAAAAGTTTGTCTCTATGTCGGTCTTCTTGCCTCTATCTATCACTTTACTTAATGCCTTTATATGTAGGAGTGTAGCGTTTCTGAAACATAACGGCAGAATAAAAGACAGAACTCATTAATACAGCCATAATCTTTGTATGGTCATTTTTTTATTAACATTTAGGCCCAGTTAAACCAGCATTTACTGCGACTTTAAAACAGGATTGTTTTAGGTTGATGAAACCTGGGATACCTGCACAATTAGTTTTTGTCAACTCCTTTTACAAATGAATTTGCTCAGTTTAACAATAGCAAACTGTCTTGATGAAACAACAGAGAACCTGGGAGTCCCAGGAACTGCTATCATAATTTATTCGCTGCATTGCATCTTGTTTGAAGCTAATTAGCAGAGAGCTTGTTGTTTCCACTTCAAATTATTTCTTGACTGAAATAATTTCTAATCCTGCAAACAGAATGCCAGGTGGAGTAAACAGTTCATTACACTGAAAATGGGAGAGAGTTGATTCTGGAGTCGCTATAGTGTTAGCGTGTTTATTATAGAGTTTGGGAGCATACTACAAATGCAGCCATTTGCTTGCCAGCTCCGGTACACCCTGATTAAGGCAAGAAGCAGAAAAACACTGGTCTGACAATAAAGTTGTTCTTTACACTCCAAGTTTTACTGTAGTTATTAACCTGCCCTGTGAGTAATGTATGTCACCAAGCATCCAGTAGTTTACTACGTAGTTCACAAGGACGCACAGATAAACGTTGTTGTGCCTTCTGGTGTACCTGAGCCTTTATTTACAATCATAAACAGTGGGTTCGTAGAATAAACAAGGCTATATGTAAAAATGTCAATGCGCATAACCTGCATTCTCTTGATTGACCAGCAGAGGGTCCACTGGTTGCAAAGAGAGATTGAATGATTTAATCAATAAACAGTTCATATTCTCAATCTCCAGTTTCAAGTCTTCTTCAATACAACATGATGTTTATTATATAAGTTAAATTACATTACATTATACAGGACAAAGCACAAACTGCGTTGGGGTATACAGTAGATACCATGTGATTGACACCTGGTGCTGTCCAATGGGTGCAGGTCATAGTCCCAGGCTTAGTCTGGTTCGCCCCCTGCTCCGCCAAATATGGTTACTTCTGGTTTTAAAAACTTAAAATGGTCCTGCTCAAAATGCCAAACATGAAGAAAAGCCACAAGCCAATGGGTGATGCCACGCTGGGTTGCCAATCGGCTTCAAGTCCAGCTGACCAAAACAACACGACTTCACACCCAAACAACTTGATACCTATTTTAACAGTCATCCTGCCTGAATAAGATATTGTAACAGCCAGCTGTCATCTTTAGAGGCATAATCTTGTGTGGGAGGAGTCTAAAAACAATACAACTACACTGCAAATTAAACATTTGCTTTAGACTTCAGTTCCTTGGTTTCTCAGAGATGTCAAAATGAAGTCTTTATTAAGCTGAATGCTTGTATTGACATGGAGATCTCATGAGAGGGTATGAGGAGAATCAACAGTTGGATTTCAGTTAGACAAAAATAGTTTGTATCATCTGACAGCTCCACAGCTTCCTGCAAAACATGATGTAATTATTTGCTCAGAAAGAGAAGGAATACAAATACAGTGCGGATAAAACAATGTAGATGTCAATCATGGATGATTTCTACACGAGTCGCATGTGGTTCTTTCTGTACAGAGTATTTTAGCACTGCAGCTATTTGTATTTACTTCCACTTGATCCCCAAAAGACACATGTTTGATTACTCATGAACACAACAACTGCATGTCCATACTGAAGCAGAAAAAAACAACATATGGCCTCTGTAAGTCGTTCTGAGCTCAGCTGAATCACTCGCTGATGCTAATGCTCTTGTTTTTCCCAGTGTTGAATAGTAGCCAAGCATGAGCACCATAAATTAGCTCCCTTTATCCATGTTGTGAAACACTGCCATAAACTGATTTACCGGTTTTGTCACATCCATGATGCATCACATGCAAGATCCTTCTCACAACATCGACGGAATCTGAGGAAATGCGTGTTTAATTTATGGCCCAATAACAGGAGGCTTCTATTCATATTGGCTCTTTTTTGATTTGTTGCTTGCAGATGATTAGGTTGGCTACAATGGCAGCACACTGATCCAAATAAAACACAAACACATGCTGTCACAATGACAAAAAAGTGTAAAGAGATTTGTTTTCTTCTCCTACAGGGGAGCGCAATTAGACAAGTAATTGATCAACACGTGGTCATTTGTTCCTCGGTTGCCATAGAAACCACCACTACACCCTTTTCTTATTAAATTAGAAAAGGAAAAACATACAAATTCTACCTACAGAGAGATACGAGATGACAGCAATGCAAAACTATGAAAAATGTAAAGAATGGTTTTGTAGCTGAACAAAGATTTGAGGATAAAGTGGAGCGCTAGCACTACAAAGAGGAAGCAGAAGAAAGGGACAGGAGGATGCAGCAACGAGCTGGCAGTCTATCTCCCTCTCCAGCTGCATGCTCAGGAAACTCTTTGGAACTCAAATGCAGGATGGTGCACAGCCCGAGGAAGTGTTACACCCAAATGCATCCCAGTTGCCATATGAATTATTCCGTCCCCACTGTTTGCACAGGCTTTGAAAAACAACAACAAGACTTTAAAGTGGGTTTGAAAGATGAGTGGATGAGCACTTGGATAAAAGATGCTGCAGACGCTACAACAATCCAGTGGGCTGCAAACACGGCCCTCAGTCATGGGAATGGAGGGCAAAGAGAAAGACAAACCTGCCGTCCAGAGTTATTTACTTTTTCATTGGCTTGTGGCTGATGCAACACAGAGAATAAATAACAACAAACGTGCAGGTTTGGGGAAAAATATAGAAAGGGACTACAAAATTTGGACAAATACAGCATCCATGCACTACATCCACAGACTTGAATATATAACATGCAAAGTGTCATACCCTATAGACTCAGGGAAGCAGTGGTTGAGGGTGAATATTTGCCCATTTCAACAGGTGGCACTGAAGCAAAAACATCTGTGCATCACAGACACATGACCAGGGCTGCTTTCAAACTCAAAATGTTTTGAAACGTGGGTTCTAGGTTGTAGGGCATGTTTGCTTAATAACCGTGTGCAACAGGCTTAAAGGTACATTTTCTCTCATTCAGTGGGTGTGTCAGAGGTGTTGTCCAATCAGCAGCGATGTGCACATAAACCCGCCGTATTTAAAAGGCAGTGCACAGAATGGATTCTTAGAATTTCTACTACTGCTTGATGTTCACCTCAATTGAAGACTGAAATACATCTAATTAATGAAATGGGAAAATTGTTATTTAATCTTCAATTATATTATGGCCAAAGTAACATGAAGCGAATTTTGAAATATTAATCACGTATTCAGAACATAGGCTGTATATAAAGATGAAGGACATGAAAGCTCCCCAAAAGTGAAGCCAAAGTGTCTTGATTGCCCCCTGGGACCATTGACCAAACTAAAAACATTACATAAATTGATACGATGATTTCTGTCTGTCTGTTGGAGCTCATCACACTGACGTTTTTGTTTATGTGAAGTAAATTTGGCTTTAATTCATTATTTGATACACAAAAAAAACAACAGGGTGAAACATCATGATTAACAACTGAAGTACCCAAGATAGAAAATAAATTAAACATAATTCCATTTGTAAGATTTGAGTCCTTGTGCCCAAGTACTGATTTAACGTTCTGAGTCACTGCAATAAATTCAAAATGCTTTTTTATACAACCTATCTCTTTCATCTGCGCTGCGCATTATGTAATCCAGTGAGAGATGACTTTGTGTGATGTATATTGAGCGTAATGGCAGGTCTGTGCTTTGTTGAAGAGCGATTCCATCAAAGAGCAATCCGATACAACTCCATCTGAGGCTGACAAACTCTACATCAGTCCATTTCGCTTGAACATGAGTGACATTGACATTCCATCAGAAGGTGCTACAGCCTCTAATAATCCTTTGTGCTGCGTGTGTCTGTGCCTAATTTGACTTAATTTACTTGATCAGCAGGCTCGCAGATAAATGTGTTTGTAATTGTGAGATTCTTCGTCAAATTATCTTTCCGTGTCTTTTTTTTCCTGCAGAGTAGCCCCTTTAAAGACTTGCTTAATAAAAACCGCACCACTTTTGTTTGTCAAATCCCAGAGAAGCCCTTTATTCAATACCATTAAGAGCTTTCTTTTCTGCAAGCTATTTACACAAAAGACTGCAAAGCTACAATCTCTAAAAAAACCTGTCAGCTCAGAGGGTTTATTAGTTTTTTAGTTTGACAGATTTTTTTTTTTTTTTTAAAGTTCAACATCCCTCTGTATCTAGAGAACAAACACCTTCAACTTGCGATTTGGTCAGAAATATGTTACAGTGATCAAAAGCCTACGAGTCGAAATCTCCATTCCAGTGCGCTTAGCAACAATACAACAAAAAAATTTGGCTAATAAATAGAGTAAGATTCGACTCTGCATGTGATTTGTGCAACTTTTTAATGGAGTGTCTTCTCAAACAAACATTATTTGTCTCCAGGGGTCAAAAGACATGATTATAATCATGACAATCAATTACACATTTTTAATTGAATTTTAATTTCCCCAAGAGCTAGAGAACTGGCTGGCTGCATAATTACCACCATATTTTCATCACAGTGATCCAATGCAAAATGATAGAAACAAGCCTTCTTAAACTTAAAATTGTACATGTGGGACACGTCTTCCGTCTTCTCAGGCAGGGCCAGTACATCTGGACAATGCCCCCACCAAACAATCCCCTTTTTTACATGGTGTTGTGCTGCTGGAACAAAAACCCAGGACCTCCATTTCATTTACTCTGATCCATTATGTCTGTTTTCACTGAGAGTTTCAAGCCCTGGACACACTCACCCTAAACCTAAGACTGTATATAAAGATTGAAGATGTGTGTGCTGTCTGCTCTGCAGTGATCATGGGGTGGAGCCACAGTAGACAAGCTCAACCAATCTGGAATTGTCAACCAGGTAATTTCACCTTGTTTTTATTGCATCAAATAACTGATTAAAACTAAATTTAGCCGAACAAAGTACGTCTGAAGATAGTTCACTTATTTCTTCAATTGTATTGGATAAGGCTGCAACACTGTTTACCCCTGAAACTCCAAAAGTCTTTTGTGGACTCAAACACTTCACCCGTGCCTCCATCTGCATATATGCGAGTAGATAATGAGTGAACTATCCCTTTAAAACCAGAAATTTAGACCTCATAGTAGAACTATAGAGGAAAGGTTCAAGAATCTCTAATGTCAGTAAGACTCATCCTCTGGGGACCATGACTGTGTTCTCTACATTGTATGGCAATCAATACAACACTTGTTGAAATAATTTCATTCGGACGAAAGTGGTGAACAAACCAACCCACCGTCATTGTTGTCCCTGAAGCCGCCATCATCAAACACATGTAGAAAGTCATTTGAAAATGTGATGATTTAACAGTCTTGGATATCTGGGTAGGAGTCACAGTATCACTGAGAATATGAATATAAGCAACAGAGAAACACTCTTCCCATGGACATTAAATGTTTTGTTAACCTCCTCAGCTTTTTTAAAAAAGAACTCAGCTTTTTAAAGTTGCTTTTAGACAAGATTCAGCAGCGTCACTGATGCATTTATATAAGAGGATGTCCTTTATCTTTTTCTATTTTCCTGTATTTGTTCCTTTTCGCCCACATAGCCTGAATACTGCTTTCCTGTTGCTCTTTTTTTGTGTGTAACTTATTTGGAAACTTGTTTTTCCATTTTTTGAGTGCCTAAGAGTAGAGTTATTGTTATTAAACCAACAAAAGCACAGTCCCAGGCATTTCTTTTAAACTACAAATAATGGTTTTGATTGTGAAGAGGGGTGTAGAAGCAGGACTAAAGGAAAAGAGGCAGTGCTCATTATAGTATGGTATTCTAGAAAAAATGGAATTACCGCCTTGTGGTTGTATGTCTCTGTCAACCAGCTTTCAGTCCAAACAGGTTTTCCTGACATATTGAATTAATAATAATATGAGGTCACGTAACCTTTGACCACTGAAGTCTAATTGATTAATCTTTGAATACAAGCTATAATTGGTCACATTTTAAAGAGATTCCTTAAAAGTAGACCTTAGATATCACGTTGAAGAGGCCAAAAACATGTTTATGAGGCAACAGTGGCCTTGACCTTTGACCACTCAAAATCGAATTCATAAATCTGCGAGTCGAAGTGAATGTTTCTACCACATTTGAAAAAATAAAGCATTCACAAGGCAAAACAAGGGTTTTGTGAGGTCACAATGGTCTTGACCTTGGACCACCAACATCTAATCAGGTCAATGCTAGAGTTGAAACAAATGTTTGCGCTAATGACATTCCCCACCTGATGTATGACATTCTGTAAAATACAAGGTCACTGTGACCTTCATCTTTGAACACCAAAATCGAATCATCATATCCTTGAGTCCAACTGAACATCTGCACCTAATTTCGAAAGGACTCCCTCGAGGTGTTCCTGAGATATCACATTCACAAGGCAAAACATGTATCTTCTGAGGTCGCAGCGATTCCGACCTTTGAATGACCTTTGAATCCCAAAATCTATTCACTTAGCTCTTGAGTCCAACTCAATGTTTGAAAGAAATTCCCCTTGAGGTATCACATTCACAAGAATAGGACTTACGGACGGACAACTCAAACACCTAAAGTACACACCGGTTGGGATTCATTGGGGTTAGTCTGTGTTCTGTAGATGGAGTAAATATGAGGATCTCACTTAATGGGCAGATTTGAGATCAGTTAGTCTGCATTTCTGAGGATGTGGAGACAATTGTAGACTGATTAAGAAGCTGTAAATAAAGATTTTGTTCATCATATTATACACTACTGCACAGGCCCAGACACATAGTACAGACTATTAAATTGACAGAATAGGGAGAAGGAGCAATCAGACGAGCTGTTAGTCAAGATATTGTACTTAATCTCACTTATGTATGGTGTGAACCATTATTTGGCTCATTTAGAGACCTATCAGAAATAATTGTATGAAGTTGTAGTGATATGTTGTCATTTATCCTTGAAGCTGTTAAATGGTCATAATCTTGGTTGACGAGGCTCATTGATCACACGGTAGTTTATTGGCACACGTCGTTACACTTTGAATGGTTTTTCATCTGACAGTGTCACTAATGCGTCTTACTCCACGACTGCCACTGTAAACAAACAGCAGTTGTCACAAGACTGTCTCTTCATGCAAAGTCTTTGGGCCCCTGCATGTGTGTGTTAACACTGCCTTTAATCCCCTGGTTTTCCTCAGTGGTGTGCCAGAGCAGGATAAGATGTCATGGCTTTCTGGCTGGAAGACAGCTTCCAGACGCCTCTCATGTCAGTCTGTCACAGCAGGTTTGACGGTGCTCCAGGTGACAGGTAGGCAGCCTGGGAGGGGGGGGGGGCTGCCTTTTTTTAAACTTGTTTTGGCAGCGATGGTGACACTCGTGAGCTGATCTTACTCGCTTCACATCTGTTCTCTGTATCTTTTCAAACTGGAATCAAACGAAGACTCTTCATTGACCGACTTAATCATATAGGATTGCTGAACTTGTTCTAAGAGATTTTTTTTTAAATTATTAATTTGATTCTTGCCATTGTAAAATTTCTATCTTACATAATCTGTTAGCTCAGAGCAGTTCTTGAAGATGTTCAGCACAACCACAGTCCGATCTGTTGCCCCAGAGATAAACTGGAAAAAATGGATGACATCACAGCTCCCAAAGGTGAAACCAAATCATCTGGATCACCCCCTAGTGGCTGGCTGCAGGTAGTTCATAATCCCTGCCTCCACCATGTTAGCAGATGGGACATGGACCAAACTAAAACGTCAAAGTAAACGTCAAGTACATTTTTCTCAAAGATGGTTTCTGTTAACAGACTTTTTTGGGGTTTAATTAGATATTTGATGCTATGCAAATAGGGTGAAACATCATGATTGACAGCTGAGACTGACTCCTGATTGGCATATTGTTACCACATCAATACTGCGACATGACTCCAGATCACCACTGCACAGACCGTGGCTCCAAATGACACCACCAGCACAAGATGGCTGCATTTTTATACAGTAGGAGACACGTCGTCCATCTTTCTTTACAGTCATTGTGTTGGCCACTGAGTGATCTCCAAAGGAGAGGAACAAGATTTGGGGCTCGGAAGCCTTGTGGTTCTAGTTTGACCAATCACGTATTCGTGTTGAGAGAAAAAGAGGTGGACGACATTGATTGAAATGCATCGTTTTAAATATGCAGATAACTATTAGAAGAGATTAGCCAAAATGATGTTGGGACATATGAAAAAAGCAACTAATTGTGTTTTCTGTGACCTGCCTCTCTAAACTTTGGACCGTGCTGTATATGTGATAATATTATATATAATTTAGTTCTTTACGTCACTGACAAGAAACAATGAGAAATTCTCATCCAAATTTGTTTGATGAAACATATTTGGACAGATTCACAGATGTGACTGTGTTCTGTACTAATCTCTCTTCTCATTGCAAAATTAATACAATTCTGAAAATGTGTACGGGGCCACACTCATAACGTTTGCATGATACGATTCCCACACACGCTGATACAGTGGCGCCCATGAAATGAATCGCTGGTGTGTGCCATGCTGCTGCAGCTCTTACCGCTGAGGCTCGATATAGTGGAAGGGTTTTAAGTATTTTCAAGGATAATTGGGTTGAGGAATGGTAGCACATAAACAGGTTTCTCTCCAGTCACTTCTCCAAAACATTTTATCGCACACTCTTTGTAGTGGGATTAAGATTTCACTCGGTACCTTGCAGATTTATTCTGTGAAGAAAATCCTCAGGTGGACAGAATAACCTCGACATCTTAGCTTCAGCCAGCAGAATTCAAAACAATAATATTTCTTTCTATACAATAATGTTTCAGTGTTTTATTATTATTTTTTTATTTCTCCACCCAATGGAATAATTTTACCAGGCTCTAAAATGCTTCTTTAATTGACTTCTAATGGAGCAAATAATTACATGTACCAAGCCGTACATAGTAAACAGAAACCTTTTGAAAAGCTTTTTGAGATCATTAGATGAAAACAAACAGATTCAGTGAGCTATCGCTGAATGATTTTCAGAGGAATCGTTACTGTTGATTCCACAAATTGAAAATGAGTTTGTCGAAGTGAATTATTCTTTGTCTGGACGATGGTAGTAACAGAGTCCGAGGGACAGGTCTGTTGACCCATGACAGCTGGGTCACGTGCTTCAGTCACTACTAACTACTAACTCATGAGGTAATTAAACCCAAACATCTGGAGAAATCAAAAGGTTTTTTCACGTCAAAATTCAAACAAACAACAAATTTACTCAGTAAATTTCTAAGTTGTTAATATATTTGTCAATGGAAGACTTCTAATGAGTTAGACGTGTTAGGTTTGGTCTTGCAACCTGCCAACCAGTGACCGAAAGCCTGAATTTTCTATGAAATATTCTTCCTGCACTTACCTGCCCTGTCTGACGTCTTCTCTTTGGGTCCTGAAAACCTCAATCCCAACGCTAAACACATATTTAATCCACATGATGCAGGAATACTCAAGTTGGATCAAATGAATCCACATAAACAAGTCTACATTAATGAAAACTATACTAATGCCTAAGGTGGTTGGGATCAATTACATCAGTCTGCCCAATAGGGGAAGGGGGCCTGTGTGATATATCTGCAATTATATACAATATCAAAATTATTTCCATGATGTCATTATCAAACCTGTGTGATAAATAAATCAAGGCTTGAACTTTACATTCATCTTTAAGGTATACAAAAAAGAACCTAATATATAACCAAATATATGGAAATAATATTAACAGAAAGTTAATATGCACATAATTTCTGGATTGTAACTGTTAAAAAAAATATGTCCCAAAATAAATGCTGACAGTCTGTCAACTGCTCTATCAACTGATTTTTATTAACGAACCATTAAATGTTTAATTTCTGTGATTTGTGTTATTGGAGGATAAACTTTAAAATAAAAGTGACAAGACTCCTTCCTCTTCCTCCAGAAAAATGACAATCAATTCTGAAATGACAATAATGATAATAATTATCAATTAATAATCTAAAATGAATTGTGTTAAGAGCCACATGAGAGTGTGATGTGATGTTCTCATCGCTCAGTTAATGTTAATGTCTCAGTGTCGAAAACCTTTGACTTTGACACTGGTCACCGGGCTCTGCTTCTCCTGCCAGTCCAGTGGTTTTGTTTAAACGATAAAGTTAATATCCCGTAAACCGGGGGTGGGAAACCTTTGTCCTATCAAGGGCCATTTCAACACCCTTTTGAGGGCCATATTAAATTATTGAACACACACTGTAATAAATTGCTGCAATTTCATGGTGGATTTACAACAGTGTCTTGCTGTATTTCATTGTTTGAGGTCATCATGTAATTTATTGAAAAGCTATACAATAGACTTTTAACAGCACAGCAGTTTTCCAACCTACAGTTCTGTAAATAAGGCAAAAAAAAAAATAGCCATTAAATGAAATGTTAAAAACGTGTGAAGATGTAAATAACTTGTGTTTACTCGGGCTAATACAGAGGCGGCTGCTCAAACAGGAAGCTTTTCAGAAGGGAGTGTGGACCTGTTTCTCTCAGTAGATGAAATGAGGTGTGTCACTGTGTTATTCCAAGTTTATTGCTCTGGTCCCTTTCACTCCCTTCATAGTTTAGTTGTCACTCCCTCCCTCCCTTAGTTAGTTTAATACTTTTTATATTTTCCCAGTGACATTGTGTTGCTCATTATTTGTTGTTTGTTGTTTTTGCAGACGCTCCTCATTAGTGATCGTGTACTAACTGCAGTCATGTCTTCTCTCACTCTTCACTCGTTGTCTCCCTCGCTTCTCTGGCTTGTGATGTAGTTCTGTTACACTGCTCCTGATGCCATTTGGATTTGGCATCTGATGTGATTATCATGAGTTCAGTAAACTGCTTTTAATTTTTTACTCAGTTTTTTTAATACAAATGTTCCAATATAACTTTGTTTTTGTTAATTTTTGTTTTTTTTATTACCTCCTCCAAGGAGGTTATGTTTACATCTGCGTTTGTTATTTAGCAAGATTAAAACAACTGGATGTATTACTAGAGTGCCATTTGTACAGGTCACCACTGGTCCAAAAAAACAACTAAACATCTGTCTTTTGTCTGCAATAGCAATTGGTTGTTTGGCAGCGACTCTGCGGGAGACACAAGTTTTTATCGGCTCCGATCAGCATTGACGGAAACGTGACAGCCGTGTGAATGCACTAATTTAGGCGAGACCGTGGGGTGAGAGAGTGATGCCAAACATGACGCACCAGGGGAAAAAAGACTATTAGTTAAACTCCTCTACTGGTGAGGGGAAAGGAGTCAATCATCTTTTTTTAATGTGGGTGACCCACATGTACGTATTCTGGCTTAAGAAGTACAAGAAACTTGGAGGATGGATGTGGTATCCCTCAGGGAAGAACCCATTGAATTATTCGTTGTACTTTCTTTAACTTTGCATTAAGTCAATTTCTAACTAACAATCTCAACTTCTCATATTGTGGTGTTACCACACTTGTCCATTCCGTGTGGAACAATCATCTCTATTAACGTTTGTGTATATCTGTGTATCTGTAGCTGCTCCAGTATTGTTCTGCACCTCCATACGATTACTCTCATTAAAGACAAAATGCTGACCTTAGAAAGACACAAATGGATCTTTAAGAGACAGGCTCTTCCATCACAGTGAAATGGAGCGCTCCCCATCTCACCATACTGCTATTAAGTTTCATCAAGGCCCATTACATGCCGACTCTATGTCATCTCCTGTGCACTATAAACTCCCACCCTGCAAACACACAATACCACAATATTATCACACACGCTCGCTATTGTCGTCAGTGAATGCCTCTCACAATACAAATTCATTCTTTTGAAGGTTGCTAATATATAAAAGGACAAGGAAATAGCCACTGTCGCTGTATGAGATCCTCCCACATTAAATGCTATTCACTGAGTGATCATGAGCGTCTTTTGTTACAAACTCATAATTCAGTGTTTAATGGCAAAGAGTACAGTACGTGTTTTGTAACACAATGCAATAATCAAAAACAATGCTGAACTGGAATCACTCTTTGTGCTTCTATTCAGCCTCTGATTGATGCCCAAACTTAATTATATCTGCTGATGCCTTCGAGGTGTAACAGCGGAGCAACACTAAAAAGAGAAAGAGAGAAACAAAAATTGAGACGAGAGGGAAAGCGAGGGAGACGGGCGGGATTGTGGGTAGGCATAGCAGCATGCTTCTATGATCTTGACCCAAGAGTCGATAGAAAAAAGGCGGTGAAACCTGATTACAGACAGCCCACATCCCAGTTGGCTGATTTCATTTCCCTCACTCTGCTCGCTGGGGTAAAAGACAGAGGTGTGAGGCTCTGCACCTCTACACTGCACTGGATTAATTCAACTTCAAGTTCTTTCCTTCAAGTTTGATGTTAGCTATGACGTACACATCTGTTTTACTGGCAGTTACTATCTGCTTTCTCATTTCATGCTAATAAATGTAAAGTGCACTTTGTTCTGTTTCACACTGCTCAAACATGGGAAACAAACACAAGCGAGGTCGGGAATAAAAAGGACAGATATTAACGTTATTATACAATATTAACCCAAAACAGTGTATTTATGTTAATGTGAAAACAAAGGCGCACAAGAGCCACTTATATGATTAAACAAAAAGTCACGTCCCAGATTCGCCCAACGCCACTGCAATGGGGAACAAAGGGACCAGACAATGATAACAAACAAATAGTAAAGTTTAAACTGCATTTATGCGTGAATGAGAACAAAGCAATAGCAAGTGTGTAAACTGAGAACGGGTAGGGGGGAAAGTGTGTGTGTGTGTGCGCACTTCCCACCATCAGTGAAAGAGCTGTTCTGCAACATTTGCCCTGTAATTTTTTCCCACTTTCAATAGATACGAAATTCGCTTCACTCGCTCGAGTTAAAATATTTGAACTTGAGCAAAAAATGTGCGTGACGCCATGTTGCAAAGGCCAATCAACCGTGAGAATGAATCTTACTGGAGACTGGTCCTGGCAATGACCCGAGCTGACATGTCATCAAACCTGGTCACTGGTCATCCCCAGGTCGCGGTGGAAACATCATCCAGACACAGTTCCTGCAGAAGACGGTGAAATCCCCCGAGCCGTGTCCTCATGGACTTGTGGACTCATACACGATGGACAATGGACAAATATTTGCATCTTATTTGTGTAGACACAATGTAAAAATGTGCTTTTGCATTGCGTATGAACACAGCATAACAAATCCACCTTCAATCAGCTGAGGAGATGTAATAGCGACTGCTCCTCACAGCACCCTGCTCCACTCAGATCTGAAGAGGGAGATGTAACAAGCGGATGTCAAACAGTGTGCGTGTGAAGGTGGTTGTCCATCCAGCTGCCTGATGAGTTTTGAATTAAGACCCATCGCGCCTTGTGAAGTGCGCTCTCCACACCGGAACTACCTGTAGTGTCACACAATTGCTTTACCTCCGACTCTCCATCTAAGAGGCTTGTCACTGGTCGGGACTTTGTGCATCTAATTGGTTTTTCTCCCTCGTGACCCCACGGGGCTGTAATAGAAGAATGCGATGAAAGGCACTTCATATGTATTTCAGGATGTTTCTCTCTCTGCAGAAAGATCTCCACAGTCAGTGGTCGATAATGAACTCAAATTGCATTGAAATGGAAATCAAATGTGTCATCACCCTACATAGTTTTTTATTAAAGCTCTGGTTTGATTATTCTTGTACTGATCAACAGGACATCATTGAAAATTACTTTTTTGAAATGAATGAGCCACTACTTTCTTCAGAATTAAAAAACATCATGTAACCCATTCAAACAAAGCCCATTTAGGCACCATAAAGAATTATTTCACCACAATGGAGAGCGGACCATTGGAGCAACACACATTCAGTGAAATAATCTGGCTCAGTGATACAGTTTAATGTTATGGACAGTAACAAAAGGGCCCACTTGTTATGGGCCATGAAATGAGTGAATGAATAAGATTGATTTGAGGTCAATCGAAGTGTTTTATGCATGGCCACATTTGTGCATAGCTTCCCTCCTATTAGCAGACAAAACAACTTCATATATGGCAGCACATAATCCAATGTGTGCCTCCACACTGGAGACTTCTTGGTTTCTCAAATGAGATTTACTTATTCCAAATCCTATGTGTAATGTATCTATCACCAGTTTTGTTTAGTTTGAGTATTTTAATGGGGTTAATGGTAACTTGCAAATAAATCAAACACCACGTGTTGACCATCCTGATAAGTTTGACCCTTGTTCCATTATCTACTGCCAACAGATTATTTAACAACGTGCTCGCTGACTTTTTCAACGTTATGTTCCAAATACCCAGTATTGCTTTCACTGTCCTATCAAGTTTTATCAGAATGACCGTAACACAGAATATTTGATTTTGCCACCATCTTGAAGCAAGTTCTCTTAACTTTTGAAAGAACGAATCAATGTTCTTACAAATAAAACACTGAAGATATGGAAAAAAAACCTGCTCTTGATTAAATGAGGTACACTCAGCATATTTGCCAATACAGCCTGTCTCCTTCTGGTATGAACTTTAGTTTATGGTGGCTTATGTCAGCAAACTTTAAAAATAGATGCCAATGAACTAACTTCAACATTCTAGATTATTTATTGTCATATGCACAGTAAAAACAGGCGTCACATTGTACAATGTAATTCGTACTTTGCTCTTCCTCCAGTGGCACAGAGATAAAGATTAAATGCAAAAAATGAAGGTCAACCATTTCAATACAGACTTGCTTACTTATTAATAAATTAATACATATATATAGAGAGAGAGCGCAAAAGAGCAGCAGCAGCAAAATCGTGAAATTAATAGTATTGTAATAGGTCATAAAGTGCATTGTGCATTGTTGAGTGTGTGAGCAGTGTGTTAGCTTTATCAGTCGTACTGGGGGTACGAAGCAGTTTGTCTTAATGAGCCTGATGGCCTTGAGGTACAAGCTGTACCAGTTTTATTTTGAAACCCACATGTGGGCTTGTTTGAGGTCACTTGACTTCTGATCCTCTTGCACCCCTCCCTGCTCTCCTCACTATCTACACCTGTCCAGCATGAAGTCAGTCGACTTCCCACATGTATGACCTTCATCTCTTTTAAAGATTTGCCTTTAAGCCTGTAAATGTTTGGTACTTCTGCCTCTGTCAAACTTATTCCTGTGTATCTAACCCTGCATTAAAAGACTGTTTTCTGAACCTGAACATTGTTCTGCGTGTCAGCATTTGGGTCCTGTGTCTGACCAGTGTGATAATATGAATCTATGAGTCTTCCAGTTACACTGGTATTAGTATGATTGGTTCGAGCAATCATAATGGCTGCATCCTTTAGGGGAAGCTTTAAAAGACGGATCACAACACAGTGGTGCAACCACGCTGATCCATTTCAAAGGATTCCCCCACACATGGCCAACAAATGAGTCCCTTCCATTCCCAAGCAACAAAGTATCCAACAGGTGGATCCTTCTCGTGCCATTAAACTATCCCTGGATTCTTTGTGCAGCGGTGATGAAGTTAATGAGCTAGCTATGGGCATGGTTGTGCTGCTCAAAGTTGCTAACGATGCACCGTAAAGGGCAGGACAGGCTGGTGAGGAAAATTCTTCTTTCACCATGCTGTCTCATTTCAGTTTGGCCTTTGCACTCTACATGGTCTTTGTAGACAGAGAAGATGTTTTCTGTCTAGGATGTGGCCCTTGAATTGGGACACAGCTAATATCAGCTTGTCTGTTAACGACTTTGGACATGGCTGAACTATTTCTACAAATAATGGATTGATTGCCTTGAAATTTTAAAATGTTTCCTCTAGCGCCCCCATGAGGTTGACATCAATGATTTGAAGTGAGATGTCTCAAAAACTACTGAATGAAAGTTTACATTAAGCTGAAAATACCACAGCTCTGAAGAACAACCTTTCAGAGCTGCTAGTGTGGCTCTCGTCTCGTATTTCTTTTACAACCTCAAGTTGATAGAGCATATCCGCTTCTTCATAACATTCCATACAAACCAGACAGAACAATTCAGCCACTGAGATCTGGTGAATGCTATTTTCTCATCACCTGCCAACACTGGAATTTAGCTTTGTGAAGATAGATCAAGTGTGGATGCTTTTGCACTGGAAGCCTCATGAAAGGCCATAAGTCAAACAGATTATTTGCAGAAAATCATCTACTCTGTGGTAGTGTTGATTTCTCGGAGAGTTCATGTGGTTCCGGAGAAAACAGGCTTTTCAGTGCATACTTTGGATAATTAGCCAAGGTGAATGGCAGCCACCCCAACACGCCTGTCAAAATAGGAGGCTACTAATGAGGAGGGCACCACACTTTCACCCGGCATATATTAGCATCACATATGAGGACACTGTCAGCTTCTGTTCTCAACCATGCACTACCGCTGTCCTTAGAGATATATTACATTTCTTTACATATTCTTTACTGAATTGAAATCTTAATTCTCCAAAACACATCTCCCAATGGTCACTGGGGGGTATTCTAGCTAAAGGAATGAGTTGACTTTGAACTTTTTATTCTTATTAAAACAAAACCAGATAGACACAAAAGTTAAGTGGGTTTCTTTATTCACAGAAGAAGAAATCATCTACCATTCGAGTATCTAGAAAGAAAATATATTCATCAACAATACAAAGAGCTGATGAGGAAAATTTAACAGGCATTTCATGTTATTATAGATAGATAGATGTACTTTATTGATCCCAATTTGGGAAATGATTGTATCACAGCAGCATGTCAAGAGCATTTCACATAGAGCAAAGAACAAAAGGCTGAATACAAAAGACGGCAAAGGGACAAGCGAGCCCAATTGCAGTAGTTGTTTAAACATGACTAAAATAAATTAATATGAATATGTTGTGCAATAGGAGGAGGACTCGGCGTTGGCTAATTTTCAATAATCATAGAATATGATTATTAAAATAATAAAGATTATTTAAAAATAATTAGATTATTAATTGAAAATGATCAGTAATCAAGTAAGAATAAAACTATTAATGAGTAAATAAGCAAGTTTAACAATTAAGGATCATTAAATCATTAATTTGAGAGTAATGAATAATAACTATTAATGAAAAACAAGTAATTATCAATTAGGACGTATAAACTATCAATTAACAATGATAAGGTTATCAACTAAGAATAATGAAATAATTAGTCAACACAATAAAATTATCAATTTCAGAATAATACTATCTATATTAATAATCGAAGCGGGGCACCACCCTGGTTACAGGGACCAACAAGTCGGTCTAAGAATATCAGTCTCATATGATAAAAGTTAAATTAATAATCTTAATAGTTAATATTAATGATTATATAATAAACAATGAAGGGTTTAAGTTCGAGCACTGGCTATCGTTATCCAACTGTGTTCACATAAACATGCACAAGTAATCACAAGATTCAAATACTTTAAGTATAAAAGTATTTATTAAAAAGACATGAAAGTCACTGTTGTTACAAATGATTCTTCACTTAACACAATCAACTATATCTAATATAGTCGCGGCACATTCATCACAATTATCACACTGCAATACTTCTGATGAGTCTGTGTGTGGATGTGTGTGTGTGAGAGAGAGGGGAGGAAGGTGGGTCGATGACTCACGAAGTTAAGAGGGCCGGCTTAACCCTGGGGTTTGACTTCAAAAATGGTGTTGTAACACACCAGGACTACAAATCAAAATGGCGGAGTCGCCTGAGGAATTTGGAGTTTGAATGGAGGGCGGGCCTCGACGTGTATTACAGTCGATGGCCGCCGGACCACGTGGCTTATAACCAGGAAGGTCAAAGATGGCCGACTTAACACGTGTGCGACACAAAGGGTGAGCGAGGACAAAGGGATTCTTTGTCCTAGCTTAGCTTTGGCGCCGAATAGCGTCGAGGTGCATTCAGGCACTCTTGCTATCAGAGTGGTTGTGTTTAAGGTAGCTGTGTGTATGTGTGAGAGCGAGGATGTATGTCTCGGCGGATGTGGGAGAATAAAGGAGAGAGAGAGAGAAACATGCAGTAACAAAGATCGGAGAGGATCTCAAAACACCGTCAGAGGCGATCTCACAGTGCCGCAGGCAAACCCGCTACGTGAGAGGTGTCCTTTCACAGATGCACCGGCCTGACGGAAGTTACAAACAAACAGGAAGCGCCGGATCGCCACCGAACGCTTTTCACAATAAGATCGACACGGTGGTCTCTCTACAAAATAATACACTCAAATACGGCATGCTAAGTATTTAAAAATAGACTCTGCCCAGACAAGATGTCTCTTACTTCGTGTTGCTTCGCGGTTCCATGCACGGCCGTGCTGGCGCGAATACCGGAAGGAGGAAGTGGATAAGGTCCTGGCCTCTGGACGCTGATCACGGGAGCCGCACGGAAGGTTGTGATACGACGCTGGACCGAATAGGAGAGAATGCTACGTTCTCCTTAGCAAGATATTTGCTCTTCTGCAGGAATAGACAACCGTGGCTTCGACGAGTTGTCTCTTACTTCGTGCTTCGCGGCTCCATGGGCGCGTTGGCGCGGACACCGGAAGGAGGAAGTGGATAATGGTCGTAGATAACGGGGAAATTGTCTCTGAGCTCGGCCAGCGAGTGAGGGGATTTCTGCCGCGCTCTCTTCAAAATAAAACTTTAAAGAAAAAAAAGGGGAAAAACAAGCGTACAAAATACTAAAAAGGAGGATAAGTTAAACTTAAACTGGATTAGTAAAAAGTAGCTTTAAACTAAAAATTTTAAAGTAAACTTAAGAAAAATACAGCTGTAGACAAGAATTTCCTTAGTACCCTATGAATTACTAAGAGCTAAACTGGAGAGGCTCAGTTATATCTTCGAAGGGCTGGAAAGAACGAATTGAGCTGCGTCCTGACTCTAAATACTACCTGGGAGGTACCGTCCCCCTACCAGCGGGCTGGGTTCTAACCAATAGAAAGGTCAGGGTTCAAATCAGAGGGGCGGCTAGGGACACAGCAGGGGTTCCTGACAGTTCCTGTTTGTCCCCCCCAAAAATACTTCCCCTGGATCAGACTGTCCCACGAGGCCCCGTTTATAGCTCCTTGTTATTGGACCTGAAGGCCCAACAAATATAAGATGTGGAATAAAAAATGTATATAAATATTATATGTGCAAAAAAGTAAATTCCGTTAAAGGAGGAGAAATCTGAAAGTTTTGGTGTGGATAGAAACTATAGGACTATATATCGGAATACTTATACTGTATCTATTATCTGTTACAAATTTAAATACAATTTTCATTCGACCAAATCAGATTTAAGATGTTAAGTTACTGCTCAATTTTAATTCAATACTTACCACCAAATGTACTGGTAAAGAGTATATGCAATATTTATGTTATCAATACTCCACTACTGGTTCCTCTATTAAACATGCACATTAATCTGGCGTGTGTTTTCTTTGGGTCTGTTGTGTGTTTTTTTTCTGATAAATAGTCTAGAACTGGTGTATTAACATAGTTATTTTGTTGCTAATTTTGGATTATTTGTTGTTGCTAATATCTTTTAATGGTTCCTCTTTTGCACAGGGACATTAATGTTCGGGCATGTTTTTCTATAATCTCTGCACTATTCATATAAATAGACTAGATGAGCAAACAAAAACACCCACGAGACATGTAATTGATTTGTGCACCGTCCACACAGACTGCAGATTTGCTTTGTGCTTTAAACCAAAACTGTAGGTGTTGATAAACATACGTCTTTATTAGCTAACACTGTTATGTGAGTGTGATTTTATTCCTCAATATGAGACATAGTTGAGATAAAATGAGCAGGAGAAATAAATATTAATAAGCCAGCTTTGAAGAGGCTTATTCTGTTTTCATCTAAACATCCTGGATAAAGATTCAAAATGAAATAACTTTAGATTGAGTTTGGTTTACGCAGACTTTTTTATTATAATTTTACAAGTCACGATACTCTTTTTCAATCATCGATGAAAATGTGATATTTACGTTTCTTCTCTATATTGAAATGCAGCACCAATCTGTGAGCATTATTTCCATATAAGAGCCTCATACTGTATCTACTGCAGATATTAATAATCAGGGAGGCCATTTTTCACCGCATGGATATACAGTAAACACACTGCACGAAGATCAATCTGTTCTACATAACCAAGGACTCAAAGGCGTATCCGACAAGGACAAATTGCAGCCGGGGAATAAAATGGATGCGTTTGGGCCATTGAGAGTCGGCACAGTCACCAGCAGTTGATATAGTGACACGTTATTATTTCAGAAAGCCATGCTGCGTGGGTTCAGTCACAGTCCAGGGTCACTGCCTCCACTCCTCCCCTCACACAGCTGTTTGAAAGGTTTCATACACAAGATTTCAAACATTAATATTCAGCAGCAGCCAGCGACTATGTAAAAGGTACGGTGGAGTGATGATGTCCTGAGCAGAAAATAAATGGAGTCGCTCTCCTCCAGTGGGCGTTACGATCCCAGCTTTTTCTGTCCGTGGTTTGTCAGTCGAATGTCCATGTCAATACGTGTGTCTGTGCATGTGAGCCTCTTCCTGTGAACGCATTGAACCGCCCCACCTTCAAAGAGCCAGATGACCCCGATGTGCAATGATGTAAACACGACACGGTGGACACGTTCATTTTTGAGCCATTTCCACACTGTGACGTCTTCAGAGACATATACACTGTTAACACACCTGTCACCTGCCCATCACAATGCTGTTGAACCCCATAAAAGGCAGACACACCTTATTTCTACACAGTCTATATCGGTTAGACACAGCATAGCACGGCTAAGCTAAACGTGCACTCCAGCATTTGTTTTGGTCCAAGATCCTGGTACTTGTGCAACATCAAATGGCAATTAATATTGTACATTATATAACCTTTAAAGTATCTAGCTAAACATGATTTGCTTTCCAATTCATGTAAAGCTATTAATACAAATTAATGGGAAACACTGCACACACTTTCAAATGCCTGCACCACAAGACTGATGCTGCCCACAGCGGAATCTAACATTAACGTGGCAGCCCGAGTGGAGACATTTACATAAACGGTCACGTTACGGTGAATGTAAATAATTGTATTTAAAGGTGACAACATGTAATAAGGTTTAAATTAGTCACTAGGATTTGAATGTATGTCAATGCAAGGTCCTTTGAAGTCATGGAGACACGACTGTGAGTGTGTGTGTGTGTGTGTGTGTGTGTGTGTGTGTGTGTGTGTGTGTGTGTGTGTGTGTGTGTGTGTGTCATAGGCAACATTTGGGGACAAATTTGAGACTAATTTTTGGACAGCTTGTCCAATTGGGAAGAAAAGCTGTGTCCCCAAATAGGAAAAAAGCTGTTGTTTGGGTCAGCGGTTAATGTCAGGATTTGTGTCCAGGAAAAACAGAAAAATTCTGTGAGTCAATGTCGTGTTCCCAAGTGACACAAACCTTGGAGTGTGTGAGAGTGTATTTTTGCAGAATTTACTGTCATGTCTTACAGAAAGAAAATCATGTAGTTTCGAGAGCAGACGGCACTGGCATCGCTCCAGTTAATACAGATCATTTTGGAAAATGTATTTGTTGACATCAGTATATCAGTAAGTTTTGCTCATTGCTTGTTTGTAAGGGCAATCTGACCTGTTAAACTACAGGTTAAAAAAACAAATGATAAGACTGAATGATGCAGCTTTAAACTCAATGCATTATCTACTGAGTTTCCATTGAAGCCAACACAAATGAAGGCATATGAAGCCTTAAAACCCACATGTTTGCTTCCCAACTCACCAGAGGTATAGTGAACAGAAAGATGAGGGGGGGAAACCATCTTAATGCTCGACCAAGGTGACCTTACTCTTCCTTTCGTGTGCTTCATGAAGATCACCCTCATGGATGCAACATTTCAGAATTATAGACACATTAGAGGTTCAGCCTCTCTGCAGGTGCAACCCTCTTTCAAAATCTCACATGGCCAGAGTCCACCAGAGGTAGATGCAGCCATGTGAGCATGACTGATGGGAGTGCAACCAGCCATGAGGGGAACACTATGGGAAGAAAAAAACCCTCAGCTTCACTATCATCTTAAAGATTAAACAATGATACAGGCAGGAAAACGTTCTTGCAGTTTGCTGTGCGGATCCTCGCAGGAGCTGTCTCTGACCCGGGGCTTCAGAGTGTGTGTGCACGCAGTAAGCGTCCAGGCTCAGATGCGTCTGCAGTGCGTGGCAATGAGAACTCACCAGTGAGGTTTGTGGGAGCACAGATTAAATGATAAACTGCAGAGAGCGGGGATAGAGGCAGCTCAGAGAAAAATGCCAGTGGAAGAAAGTTTTTTTCTCCAAGCTCTGATATATGCTCGTTCATGGCCTCCTCCCTCATCGCCTTTCAGAAACCTGCAAACACCAGAGTTCCCACAGAACTTTTTGTCTGTTCAGGGGCATATGTGACTTCTCCCTCTGTCTGTAACTGTCACTGAGGTGATAGTGTGACTCACTGGACGAAGGCTGTAGGTGCTCTGTCAAACATGGTGTCATCTTCCTGAATATTACAGCACAACCAAGTTCTCACAACACAACCAAATACTCACAACAATACCTAATATATAATTTTGTCAGTCTTTGGTTGTGTTGTCAGTATTTGGTTGTGTAGACACTCTTGGTTGTGTTGTCAGTCTCGGTTGAGTTGTCAGTATTTGGTTCAGGGCCGGGTCTAGGCAGGGGCAAGAGGGGGCCTGGCCCCCTCAAATAAATGTTGTGCCCCCTCAAACTAAATCCCCCAAAATATATTAAATTTCATATATTTTTTATTATCTCATGCTTCTCTCCTCCGCTCCACTTCTTAATGTCTTAATGTCTTGCTTGCCCCCTCAAATATAAAATATATCAAGTTGTTTCTCATGTCATGTTTCTCACCTCCGCTCCATCTCCCCTTTTCGCTCTGCTCAGTGTATCGGCCTGCTGCCGGTTCACTGTGAGGGATAGCTGTCTGCCCAACTTCCAATCAAAAAATACAAAAAAATACAAAAAAAATACAAAAACATCCTCCTGAGGGATTGCCACCTTATCGTGGTCAGGAGGTTTGAGTGCCTCAGTGACCCTAAGAGCTATACCAACAGAAGCTAGTCTTCATAGGGACACCCAAGTTGGGCAGGTCTTAGGGTAGAGGCCTGACAAAGTGCAGTCAGTTTAGGTTGAGGGTAGGACATACAACTAACAACCCAAGTTCACATATGGTTAGTCTAACAACAATAACTACAATGAAATAAGTGTGCCAAGCATTTGAGACCACAGTACTTTACAAGGCACTTGTTCAGTGTACCCGCATCCTAGTGAGTGAATTTGTCAATTAGACATGGTAAAAGGTGCTGGAGCACAATGCCCCCTCAAGATTTGTGGCTGCCCCCTCATACATGCCTGTCTAGACCTGGCCCTGATTTGGTTGTGTAGACACTCTTGGTTGTGTTGTCAGTCTTGGTTGAGTTGTCAGTATTTGGTTGTGTAGACACTCTTGGTTGTGTTGTCAGTCTCGGTTGAGTTGTCAGTATTTGGTTGTGTAGACACTCTTGGTTGTGTTGTCAGTCTTTGGCTGTGTAGACACTCTTGGTTGTGTTGTCAGTATTTGGTTGTGTTTTCAGTCTTTGCTTTTATTCTCAGTATTTGGTTGTGTTGACAAAGATCATATATACATTTTTAACTGTCTTAACCTTTTATTCAGTCTTTGTCTCCCCACATGCAAATGTTCCACCGAAATAAGTTCCCTCTGACATCACTTTGCAGGGGCACTGTCACCCTGCATCCTGACCTTACTGAGAATAATCACAAAACTATTGTGACTGGTTTCAAGAAATACAAACAAGCCTGACTATTTATTTTTCTCCCCTATAGCAGAATGATAATGGCTGCGGCCAGAGCATTCTCCAGCACTGACACGGTGCTGTGGAGATAGGTCTGGCTATGCAAGACTACTGCCTGAATACAAATTTCTCCCATTACCTGAAGTCTGACTTTTCTCTCTGCAGAACAATTACCCCCTAAAATATGATTTAATAGAACATTACAAATGGTTGTATTTTTGGATATGTACATTGTAATCTAATTTTGTCCGAGTGTGAAAACAATCTGACCTCCTTTTTTAAGGGTTTGAGGCTTCTCTACTTAGGTTTTACTATCCCAATAGCATTTATAGCACTGTGAATGGTCAATTATTCAAGTTGATGTGAAATTTTACTATGTACATCCAACATTACACCATTGTGTTTATTTAAAGCAGCAGACTCCATGTATCTCACTTAAACTGAGTATCCATTAATGTCATTAAATACTTGAAATAAATGAATAGGTGGCATTGAACACATCCCAGCCCATGCTATTTATGGCCCTGAAGCTCCAGATGTAGCATGATCACTTCACTACACACATATGACAATGACACATTGAAAACACAGGTAATAGCATTTGGATTCAGAATTCATGTTGTTTTTCTGAACCTCCACCACCTGTCCAGCTCCCTGCCTCCTGAGCTGCTACTTACGACATAAGTAGTATTAAGTATTCTCAGCTCTTTATCTGCCTGCCCATGTGATGATTATAGCCCATCTCTGGAGAACAAATAGGACTGTGATTGATTCCAACCTGAGGAGGGAAACGTACATCTAGGCTTTTAAGTGCAGATGCTTTATACCATCTGTACAGGCTGCCCCTCACAATTCCATAGCTTTTAAAATGCTGCTGTGATTATAAATTTTATGATATTGTCCAGACAGGTCGGAAATTTATTTTTGTTTTTATAACCACAAGCACAAACCTGAGGCCTACAAATCGGGATTTGGTGTTAGCGAGGTAACTTAAGCCGAGTTCACATTACATGACCTTCAAAATTGTCAGATCGCTGGACAGAGAGTTCACACTACACTACTTCACACGATCTTTCACCAGAAACCCCCGACTGGTCCCCAAACTATGTTAAATCACAAAATCAGACAAGATGAATCCAACTGTTCCTCCTTATGAGCAGTCATCCTACACAGAATGACACATCAGGCTGGAGCCGTAAAGACTACAGAGCGCATTCTTCTGTCTGAAAGCGACCTGGGCCCAAGAGAAAACTATCCAAGCCCGACCCAAACCTGACAAGCATTCTGTTTTTTCTGTCCAAACCTGACTCAAGCATGATGCAGTTAATGTAAGCTTCACTGGCTTTTTGGTACCCTGTCCCTGACATGCATTGGTTACTGCTCGTTTTCCCCGATTCCGGGGCTTCGTCGTCAAAATGCAAAACTGTTCAGCGGCTGGCCTTAAAAAAGTCTTGGAGTGTGAACGAGGCTTTATGGCGTAACCGTGGGTTTTCAGGGTTGCGACGGTGGAAGCTGACAGGGACAAAGGTGATAATGAAGAGCAATAGATATTTGTATAGATCAGTGGAACTGTTTTGCTGTTTCAGGCTTCATTTGAATTGATTATTTGATTCCAGACAGGATTCCTGACAGTGTTTGTGCTTTTACTGTCTTATTCTATCACTGCAGCTCGGAACAACATGAGGAGACTAGTGACGATCATTGGAAATAAAAAGTAAAGCCTGTGATGTCTGTTGTTCAAGAAATTCCACATGATTATGAATGAACATTTGTATTTGTATCTGATTGGCCTCGTCCGACATGAACGACTTATCTTGTTCTCTCCTCTCGCAGCAGGAACAGACAACCCTTTAACTTCAATCAAAAAGACCAAAAATACTCACTAAGCAATAAACTTAATTGTTCCTGTACTTTGTAGATATAAGCTTTTCTTCTCATGTTAAGATCATTTATTTGTTTTGCTGATGCCACTTGTGATTGACAATTCTGCCTCACAATAACATGATTGTGGAAAATCCAGATTTCATTCTGAACCAGATAAAACCAGCTTCATATTACCTATTTCCCAGGACAGCCAATATTAGCCTAAGTAAATGGTAAATGGACTATACTTATATAAATATAGTGCTTTTCCAGTCTTATCAACCACTCAAAGCTTTACAGTATGAGTCACATCCACACAGTCATGCACACATTCATGCAGCGCTTCTATATGCAGCACTCTGTTACACACCATTCAGGTTAGTTTTAGGTTGAGTATCTCACCCAGACACTGCAGACTGGAGGTGCCAGCTCAGAATCAAACTACAGACCTTCTGCTTAGTGGATGACATCCCTCTCTACCCTGTGAGCTGCACAAGCCAGATAACGAATAGATATCTTAGGTATGTTTAACTTAAAGGGGAATTCCAGTATATTGTTAAACCTGGGCTCCATGTTTATAAATGTGGGTAAGTAAATTAATGGTACTCTCCAAAGCTTTTGAAATCAGGCCAGTAGATCAGCTCAGCAACTGAGACATGGCAGCCCTGTCTACAGTGTAGTCTTATGGGGCAACTGCGACAGTCCATGAAATGTCTGCTTTAAGTGCTTTTTTCACCAATAATAGACTCTGATAAGAGTCTGGCAACATAACATGTGTCTCACTCGAAACCTTGCAGCAGCTCATTGTCCCTCCTCTGATTGTTAACTCTCTCTCTTATAGTGGCTGTTGCCCCATTAGATTACATAGGAAAAAAGGTTACTGGCAAATGTTTGCCGACAAAGTGCAGAATCTCCAGGTACAAACATACAACAAGGATAATGTAGCACCAAAAAAGTCATCAAGCGAAAATTCGCTCATCAATAATTTGCTCATACTATGTACAATTGGTTGTTTTTGAAGAAAGTGATCTGTGAAGTCAGACTACAAATGGAAACCTTAGTTCCAAAAAAGGGGTTTCAATTAGAGGGCATGTCTCAGTATGTTTGTACATTCTATTTAATACGAAATATACTGCATTGAAATATTGATCCCCTGATACTGTAGCTTGATCTCATTCCATAAAGAGGTGAAGGGGTAAAACCATTGTGGAATGAAAGCAGTCATTACTACAATGCAAAGGTTTAAATGCGTCAGTGTAAAGAGATCACGGGTGAAGGTTAATAGACCTTGTTATAATGTGCTTCTTCTGGGGTCAGCAGCTCAAGGCTGCAAGACAAACACAACCTGCTGGGGCCCTGGGCTTTTTTTTGTGCACATTGCTCCTGAGCCAGAGGGAAGATGGATCAACAGGAGTCGAGGGGAAGGGGCAAGGACAAAGCTGTTAGATGTGGATTTGTCTCCCTGTGTTTGTTCTTAGTTGTGTTTTAAAGTACATCTGGTTGTTATCGAGTGCTTGAAAATTGACTTGGTAATTTTCTGAGAACCACAGGACGCTGGTGGAGAATAATAATGAAGGAAAGATAGAAGCTTGCCACAGAGACAGACGGGGGAGAAGAAGGGAAAAAAAGAAAAAGGACAAAACCTATCAATAAGCAATTAATTCTAATGTGTTGAAGTTGGGCGTGTGCAAAATGAATCTGTGATGCAGTATCTGCAATAATCTCCTCTTTACTGTGTTTGAAGTTAGATTCATTATGATTGAATTATATGACAAACTAATAAAAACAGAACTCAGCTGAAGGGTATTAAACCAACAGATTTAAACAGCGGGGAGTTGCTTAAATCTTCAGAGTCCTGGGATATATTTTTGCTGTTTTTTAATGCTTCTTGAATTAGCCTTAATATTTCACTTTAAAAGTGTTTACCATTGTTTGGTATCTTTTTTCAGCACAGCATTGCCTATTATATTATATATTATAGTGTCGACAATTATTGTTTTCACTTTGGCATATTGTATCAATATATTGAACCCCAAAACACACAAGAAACATACAATCTGATATGGATATGATGGGCGTTTTTTTTTACAGTAAAATATATTTAAATGTGTTCATGTAATATTTATGTAAGATATCTACTTGCTCATTTCACACACCTCTGTCTCTGTGTCTGTCTGTGGAAAGCATTTCTTGCAAACCATTCATCTTATCGATTTCACACTTTGCACATGTATTCCTAATGTGCAATTTGAACACTGAACAAGTACAATATTAATAAGGACTTAATAAACAGGCGACTGGTTCACTGTCGCAGTCAGTGGGGGCCAAACAAAGTGCTTTCAGTCTGCAGACGAGTTGAACATATCTTCTTCCACGACCTTGGGTAGACTACAGCAGGGGTCGACAAGTGGCAGCCTGTGGCCAATAGTATCCGTCCCGCCAGATCATTTAGATAATCTGATTATTTTTATTGCACCCTATCGGACTGACACAGACATTCACACGTGTCGCAGGAGCTGATCTCCGTCATAGCAGCAACATTAATATAATCGCTTCCCCACAACAATAGTTCTGTTGCTGCAATGCTTTGTATCCAGCTGAGTTGCAGAGTTTTTTATTTTTGTAACATTGTGAGATTAACTGGCCTCTCGAATAGCTGACATGAAAAAATACAGTCAAGTCAGTCATTCAAACTAATAAAAGCCACATACCTGTGACGCAGCAAAGCAAACATTGACTATTGCTGACCTGCCAGGTAGGATGAACACAAAGTTTTTCGAACTTCACTCTGGACCATAGACTTTTTATAAAAAGACACAACCTCCAGCACACAAACAATAAAAAGTGCCAGTATATTGTTGAACTGTTTGAGGAGGACTCACTAATGACAGGGATGATTCTGAAGTAGCTCCAGAGCATTAACACAGGCCAAGAGGACAGCTCATTCCAAACAGGCAGGTTTTAAACAGGTACTGCACTAGTTGAGTTAAATGCAACACCTGTACATGCTATCATGCATAGTTTGACTCAGATGTAAATACAAATTTGTTTCCGCAAAGAATTTATATGATTATGTGTCGGTTTTTAACTTGGCCTATCTACATCAAACCACCAGCACAGAGTTTAAAGCTCTGGCTCTGTGTTTGTGCTTTGATGTCTTGAACCTCCAAAAAAGTTGATCTGTTTAAACTTGGTTAATCACCTCAAGAACAACTGTTTATCCCTGCATTGTGAAGCTTAAGACATAACTGTGGCAATCGACCTTGCCACGGGGCTCTCCCACACACAGCCAGAGACGGAAGTGTTGCTTTTTAACATTCTTTATTAACTCAGACACCTTGAACAAACATAAATACACTTCCACTTAAAGTAGACTGGCTTTGCAGCTCAGTCCGGGCGTCTCCAGTGTCTGGGAGTCTCTCCAGTGTCTGCGTCTCTGAGTTCCTCCGTGAGGCAGCTCAGACGCTGCCTTTTAAGCAGGAGGACCAATCAGCTAACAGTTCTCACCTGCGCTGGTTGATCCTCTGTGGTGCAGGTGAGGGTGCTCTCCCAGCCCCCTCACCTCCACAATAACATTGGCAATATTTACCATTTATTTCATTGCCACAGAGCATAGTCAATTCTAATTGGCCGAAGGGTGTATATACTATTCAAATAACCACAGGGCTCTGTCATCGAGGCCTCATCTTCACTCTATTAATATTTCATATTGCTTTCATTTTACTTGACTGTTTTTTTCTACATTGGTTATTGTGAGACTTCCGACTGATTTTAAGGGAATTCAATTTTCAATTCATCCTGTTCATCAAAACTTGCAGTTTGATGCCACCAGAGGCTGCTTCTTTCAAAACATGAACATTTTTCGAGCTCCTCTGCCCATTTTAATAATATGCAGATGTGATCACAAGAAAGAAATAAACATCCATGTCCAGCACAGGTCACATTTCAGTCCATCAGCCATGTACAAGACGACACTAAGCCAGAGAAATGAATGTGACATGGTCCCTTTGAAATGCTAATTTCCAATGAGGGAAGTATAGAATTTTAATTAGATTGTCTTTGCATTGTAATAGTTGCTCTTTTGTTGCTGCTATCAAGCGCTGATAATTCCTTAATTGCCCTTTTGGCTATAGTTGTGGCATTTAATTAGAAGTTCTGTGAAAAGACTTTATCAAGACTTGCTTCAAGACTTCTCGGTTTGTAGAGTGGATGCAAACATTAGCAGACGCTGATGAGGAAGACTCCTCATTCAGCATGTGAGAGGGAGGTTAAACATACAGTACTAGGTGGGGGGGGGGGGGGGGTGGTATAAGCAGTTTGTGGGGGTTAGGGTTAGGGTTGGGGGTTAGGGTTAGGGTTGGGGGTTAGGGTTAGGGTAGACTACCCCCCCCATCTTTAAAACATGCCTTTCTCCTTAAAATCCAATTAATTTTCATTATGGTGACTTACTTTTTGTCCCATAATGTGACCGTGTGTGAGTAGATTTAGGTCTCCATTAGTGCCATGATGTCAAAATGTTCCCACAGGATAATGAACTTGTGACAACACCAGTCAGCTCAGTATTTGTAAAGCACCTGCCAAGATCTTTAGCTTAAGATTTTGCTGCGGACAGCCTCACCCCTGCGGTTCAGTGTTTCCCATTAATTACCTAGACTGTGGAGACCTGTCATAGTCTTTCTTAGTCCTGACACAGTTTCATAAAGATCCACAGTTTCTGACACTCGATCTGTGAAAGATAACATTCACCACTGTCACTCTCTCTGTCGCATGTAGGACCGTGAAAACATCCTCAATGTTTGTATCACCCGTGGACACCAACTCCTCATCCATCAATATCCCCTACTGTTCTACCTGCTTAGGCCTGTCCAACTCTCTCTCTCTCTGTGTGTGTGTGTGTGTGTGTGTGTGTGTGTGTGTGTGTGTGTGTGTGTGTGTGTTAGGGGGATTTGGCCCTATCTATTGTAGCTGTCTGCACGGTGGAACTAGCTGTCACATCTGATCAGGAAGCATATCACTCATGTTTCCCCGATTTAATTAGTAGAGCCCAGGCAAAGCTGCCCTTGGGAAGCCAGTTTTCCTTTTTCTTAATTGGTGCATTAATTAGATCAGAAAAGCACATTGTGTTTGCCCACTTGAAACTTGACTCTGTTGAAGGATGTTATGAATGTAGGTGTGTCCCTGCATACAATATCAAGGATAAGAGGAAAGTAATTAAAGTGTCAGGATGGCGTGGGAGACAGGTTCAAGGGTGAAAGCCGAAGTCTAATTCAGAGGTTCCAGACAAGCTACAGGTGACAGTCTCAAGTTATTTTACATGTCCCCCTCAGAGTCAATTTCTTTACAGCAACTGCACTTCATTGTGTTATTACAAAACGCACCTACCTTACATCATGGTTCAAAACCCAATCGCCATATGGAGAGGGGCGGATTAGCCTCTGTGATCCCACAGAGATAACACCTCATGTCGCAGGGGCCCATTATATCCAGCGTCATAGTCCTTTTCACATTTATGTTAATTTTGTCTTGCAGCACAGGTGTAATAAAATGTGTTTCTTCAATGGAACCAGCTATTTTTGTCTTCTTCAATGATACAGAATAATCTTGCTGTTGCCAGATTTATAGTAAACAAACTTGTATTTTGTAGTACTATATTCTGCAAAAAAAAATATGTGACCTACATACAGTATCTATGGTCAGATTTTCACTTCACCAAAATGCAGTTATGAACCCTGCAAATGAAAATAGCTGTGGCCTGACTTAATGGTGTTCTAAGAACATCAGTACTCTCAGTTAAATGACCTGTTTTTTGCATTTCCATGTATAGTGGTTGTGCTGGATGAGATTTTTTTCTGATTTTGTTTCTCTTATATTTTCTCTTAATTATGCAGCAGGATGTACATGTCCAGAAAAAAAGACACTGCATCCTCAGGTGACATAATAGCTGTGGCTCTGAGTTGAGGTCGCAAGATCCAGCGTTAATATGACCAGAGAAATGTCTGCCTCTGTTCCTCTCATTTATGAGATAACCCAGCAACTGGAGGTGACGCTATTCAGATAAAGACGATATAGACTGGGTCAACTGTTTAAGGGAAAAATCATGCTGACATGGTTTTGTCTTAGGACTGTATTTTCACCTCTTTATGAAGAGTGTTTTCAGTTTGATTAATACCTCCTTTCATGCATATCCCTGTGTTTATGTTTGTATATGACCTGTTCCTGTGTCTCATGTTTTGCCCTCCCTGTGTTCTGTTTCCTCTTTTATTTTGTAGTTTATGCTCCTTGTGTGTTTTCTATCTTCACTTCCTGTCTTTGTCCTATTTCCTGCCCTTGTGATTTTCTGCACCAGTCCTCATGTGTTCCACTTGTGTTCAATTGGCCCTGCCTTCCCTGTGTATGTAAGTCTCCGTGCTTCCCCTTGTCGGTTCGTTGTCATTAATGCCTCGTCTCTTGTGCTTGTCGTCCTCTGCATCATCTCCATCTCTTCTAAGTTCCTAGTGTTTTCCCCTGTGTGCTCTTTTTTTTCAGTTTAGACTTTTTGAGTTTTCTTTGTTAGACATTTTTCCATTAAAAGGAAACATTTTGTTTAAACCTCTGCCTCTGCATCTTGGGTCCACCTGCTCAACAAAACCCTGACACATGCGTTGTCAAAAGGTAACGAAGATAAGTGCCTGAGGTTAGAGTACAAAGGTCACCAAATACTGAAAAATAATGTAAGTTCCAGAGTTTGAAAATGTTCAGGGATTAAGCAAGGGGTCAAGAATTAATTTACAATTAATCCTTGAAAGTTGAGAGCAACAAGTAAGATAATAGCTGTGTCTCAATTCAGGGGTTGCATCCTTCGGAGGCTTCATTTGAAGACCAATTGCATCACAGTGGCACAACTAGACTGTCCACTCATCAAAATCACGACTGTTTGCTGTCCTGGCTCCTAAATGGTGGAATGAGCTCCCCATTGACATCCGGACATCAGATAGTTTACACATCTTCCGCCGCAAACTAAAAACACACCTCTTCCGACTATACCTTGAATAACATTTTTAAACTAACAATTTAGAAGCACTTACTTATAGCACTTTGTAGTTTTGCTTTTTTGAAGAAATTGTACTTTCTTGACTCTTGTTGTTCTGGGTTTGTACCCTCATGGTTGAATGCACTTATTGTAAGTCGCTTTGGATAAAAGCGTCAGCTAAATGAACAATGTAAATGTAAATGTCCCAGTTCAGAGGCTGCTTCGAATGCGGCTGACAAATGCATCCTTCCAGTCTTGAGAAACAAAGTCCCCAATAGAAGGATCCAACCTATCCCAGGATTCATTGCACTTCAGTGACTGTTTTTCTTATGTTATGGCACCATCAAGCAATGACACGACAGACTTGAGTATCTTCAACAGTGCATATGTTGAAAAACCAAAGAGGCATTCAAACTTTCTCAGTGTGTCCAACTTCAGCTCTGTTGCTGGGCAACAGCAATAAGGGCGGGATGAGCTGGTGACGGCAATCACGGAAATCCTCTGTGGACCAGACCGTCTCATTTTGGTTCAGCTTTCCCAAGGGCTGCTTAGAAAGCGCACACCTCAGCAAAAGCTAACGCCCTATCTAACTGTTAAATAAAGTGTAAAAAAATTCCTGGATCTGCCTGATTATCCTGAGCCGCTCCAACATTTAATGGGTTCTTGGCTCATACCCCACTCCTCCACAAAATTTCATGGAAATCACTTTAGAAGTTTTGGCGTAATCCTGTTGAAAGATAAACAAACAGACTGACAGCAATGGAAACAGTAGAAGGGCACTCAGAGAGCACATGGCTCCATGACGGCTGCTTCGTCACTTCATCTTCATATCGCACATTTGTGTATTGAGATCAGATATTGGCACGTGTAGCACGCTAATATTTCTTCATAAAGATCCCAGCATTATTTAAAATTCACATGTCAAAAATGTTTAAATGTTATATAAAGTGGAAAAAAAGTCATAAAACTGTACCTCCCTGATTAAATCCACATCAAAACCCCTCTGCCAAATTTCAGGAACAGTGGAAGTAAAAAGAACCACATCGAGGTGATACAGACACAGCTACAGACTTAAACCCCAAGGAGCTGGTTTGGGGTCAACAGGTCAGAAGATGAAAGCAAAGTGAAACTCATGTAGGCGGACGTTCTGCAACTGTGTTGTGATAAATCTGACTCTACTGAATTATTATTATTATTATTATTATTATTATTATTATTAATAATAATAATTTATTTTTATTATTAATTGGTGCTTCCATCATTAATAACATATCGCTATTATTAGTTTCTTCATAACAACCAGTGTTCCTTGTCCCCCTCTCCTCTCTCTCCTCTTCCTCACCTCTCCACTCACCCCTACTGGTCGAAGCACATTAAGTCTGGTTCTCAAGGTCTCTTCCAGTTAAAACTGAGCGTTTTCTCTCCACAGTCACAGACGGTTTGCTTGTTGAGGGAACTGATGGGTTTCTCTATAATATTGCAAGGTCTTGCAAGGAAAACCGTTGTGAATTCCCTTTGTGGGTTGTTCTGTGGGGTTTTCCTTCTTTTGTTCATTATGGCCGGCCCATCCCACCTCTGCTATTCTTTAACAGTATTTGATTCCCATCATGCAAGGAATTCCACAAGTGTGTTTGTCTAATAGATGTGTCCAACAGGCATTTATTTAAATAAACACACTCCATGATTCCTTTTTTTTGAATCCACTTTGTTCAAGTGTCTTTATTCGAATGGCTTTTCCCTCCTCCTTTACCTCCACAGTATTAAATATGGGTAAAATGGAGGCTTAAGACATGCCTCGGTGCTCTCACAGCCTTATCACTCATCCTGAAGCAAATTAAGCTCATTATAATCCATTAGCGATCGTCTTAGGCTTCCCTGTAGGCCATAGAGGAAAGCATCTCTCATCTGAAACCTCAGCAAGAGGCTGGTAGCCTTCAGAGACATCATGAATTCTAATAATTTCTGATATTGCTGGTGCTGCTGTGGGAGCAGTGTCGCTACACTGCACAAAGCGCCATCGATTGAATAGCTTTAGTCGTGATGGGTGAGGTGAGTCACAAGCCTGTGGTTCAGTCTAACGTGTGCACAGGCCCATCTCAGATTTTGGTTACCCAGACAGTGTTTCAGGACATACATGCAGCGGATTAGCCCCCCCAATCTGATGTGTTGCAGTCTTACATATAAAACACAAGCATCCGGGTGTCCTTCACACACACTCACCCTTATAATTGACTCAATTAGCAATCCTCACTGTCCCAATTCTCAAGCCCGGGGACTGGTGGGAAATATGTTCAAGTTTTTCCACATCCAAACCTTCGCCCGCCTACGAAGGCAGACTGCCTGAAAACTGCCAAGAAATTAGTCCCAGAGCTGCGATCAAACTGCAGCTCAGCTGGAGAGAATAAGTGGAGATCCAACAGTCTTGTCATGTTCCATTTTATACTCCCCTACCCTCCTCTCCTCACACTTGGTTTTTAAAGTGTGCCATGCCTGTAGCTGTCTAATGCAGTGCCTCATTATCAAGTGCACCCCCTTTTTCTCCATCTCTGGTGTCAATGTATTCATCACACAGCAGGCCTAACTCCCTGTAACAGACATGTACGGCTCAAGACTTTTGGTTCTAACACAGTTTTCCTGTTAAGTAGCCTTGCTCGCATTAGAGAGTGGTGCTTTCAACAAACCTCAATACTCTAGATTCAAAAGGAGACATGATAAATAAAGAAATTTAACAATAATGTAACACCCATGACATAAAAGATACACTTATTGAGAGAATTCTGATAAGTGTGTTATTAGCATTACGCATATTATAGACATAGCAGGTAAAATTTTACTTCAGCTTGCAGCCCAGACACTTAAAACTCCCTTGAAGTACATACAGAGAATTCAAATGGACAGAGGATTTTCTTGAACAAATCTCCAGCCAGAGATTTTGAGTCTGCAGTATTAAGTCCTGCTCTAAGTAAATCAAACCTTTGACTCCCTTTCCTCATCTATTTTCCTTTCCTTTCGACATTTCTTTTGAAATGTGTCAGTTGAATTCAGTGGTGGATAGTTACTGAATACATTTAGTCAAAGTACAGGCATTTACACATCTATCTACTCCTTCTCCACTACATCTCAGATAAATGTTTTCCTTTTTACTCTGCTACATGTGTCTGCTGCTTAAGTTATATATATATATATATACACACAATTGAAAAAGATAATCACACCCCACACCCTAATGCTCCTACTATCACATATATATAATGTAAAAGTATATATATATATTTATATAATGTAAAAATTTGGTTAAAATGTATTTAAATGTTCCATAAGGTTGTGGTTGAGGTAGGACTTTAATGAGTGTTTATGTTTATTATATGGGCATGTAGTCTAAAAACTGTGGAACTACCTCCCTGGAGAACATGTTCATTTAAGAATGTTACTATTTCAGCACCTTGGCTGGAGCAGGAGAAGGCTGAATCTGAGGATTTCAGCACCATGGACAGAGACAGAGGCCAACAGGAAGTATTGACAGTAAACCGGCTGAATTCCGGCTGATGCTGATCAAAGACATTGAAGAGTCAGGTATTACTTGCAGTACAAGGGGTCACAAAGGTTGGAGAAGGAGTTGTGAATTCTATCCTTCTGACAAGATTAAAAAAACAAGTTTCTATAAACCTATAGAGCAGAAACATACAGAGGCAAACCACCATTCCCTCTCACATTCACATCTTCAGGCAATTTAGAGTCTGAAATTAACCTGATCCCAATCTGCATGTCTTTGGACTGAGAGAGGAAGATGGATTATCAGGAGAAAAACAGTTTTTCTTTAAAACAATCATGATAGTCTTGGGAAGTCTTAAGCTCAGGATGCAGCAAAGGTGCTCCCACTAAATAGTTTAGGGAGGGAACTGGCTTTAGTCTTTTCGATTTGCACCTGGGTAAGCAATCGGCATTAATAAGACAAATTTACCACAATGAAAACCAAACCAAAATTGAATCTATGTAACCACAATCACCAAATAACAGTAAAGATGCACATTGACTACACGTTATTGCATCTAAATCTTTGTCCTGTTTAGTGTTTAGGCTGCTAACGCTGAAGTTTTTGTTGTCTCCAGCAGCAAAGAGGATTTTTAAATTATAACCGGCCAATGACAGGCATATAACCAGAGGCTTTGGTGCCTACTGTAAGAAAAACATCTCTCACATACATCTCTCATTTCAGTCTTTCAAATAACTGGATTTCTCATTTTACTTGAAAGAAGATAATCTTTTTCATGGTGCCAGGTCCAAAATGATAGAAATGGATCTTGACAGATTTGAAAAAATATCGTACTACTTTTATCATCTAGGTATTTAATGAAGTAATAATGTTTGTTGGTGGAATGTGCTATACAGATAATCTTGCCTTGTGTAATGTTAAAATAAAAAGTATTTAAAATGTTGAATGCCTGTTGATACTTTAAAACAAGTAAAGAACAGGGAGTCAGAACTGACCTTTCACGGCTTACAAAGAAATCTGAGCAGCGATAACATGTATCACTTCATGGCACCATTCAGCCACTACATGTCCAGCAGATGACGTGGGCTGTGTAGATTATTTGGCAGAGAAGACCTGGTCTGATTAGGAGAGAGACCAAACATGTCCTGTTGGATGGAGCAGCTCCCATATCTAGAAACTGACATTTATTAATGGGTAAAAGGCACAACAGAGTTGATGCCAGGAGGCAGAATTTCAATCCCACACACCAGAGACAGCCTCAAGCATCTGGGTGTTCACAAAAAAGAGCTGATGTGGGGTCTTACCCCCCATAAAAACACATGAAAGAGTAAAAGAATGATTCAAGTTAGTTCACCTCAATAATGCTGTATTTTGGGACTGAAAACAGAAACCCATTATTAGCAATTGCATCTTAACATAGGTCAGAAATAGTCCAAGCATTTCCCTTCATTAAAAACTGGAATTAGGAGAAGCAACTACAATTCAGCATTTAACAAAGCAGCTACAGAAAAGAGGAAAATAGGCCAGCAGAAGACAGGTGAGAATAAAATTCAAAATAACTTATTTCATGAATCAAAATGAAGGTTACAATAAAATACATTACAATAAATTGTGGCATGTTAACACAACTTTTTCTGGAGTGTTAGAGAACCAGACAGGAAGATTTAGAGGGCGACAGAAAGTTGACAAGGATAACAACCTGGTTGTAAAGACAGTGATTGACAGGAAGAATATATTATAGCAGAGGGGTACAACCCAGTAGTGTTGGCAACAGATGAGAGAGAGGCCACCAGTTGCCACACACCTCAGGTGAGGAGCCCTGAGTGTGACTGTTTATGCTTCACTCGTCTCTGTGCTGAGAACAGTCAGCCACACAAAAACCTGTAGACTGTGTCTGCCCCCAACACTTAAATGAATTAAATCATAAGTAAACAGAAGGACATTCATACACTAAAAGACTAATAGAAATGCCATTTTTACTTTTTGGTTTACCTTTGTGAAACTTTGTGTTGTAAAGACTTTTGATGCATCTTTGTTTTTATCTTGAGTTCATTACTTGCTGTTTTACTTTTAAAATTATTTCCTTACATATGTCTCTCTCCCTCTCTCTTACTATACTTCCTGTCTTTGTCTTGGTTTTACCTTTTCCTGTGATTGTCTGCATGTCATAATGTGTCACACCTGAGATCAATGATCCCTGCGTGTCTCCTTTTGTGTGTACAGTCTGAATATAGGCTACTGGCGAGTGATCCGTAATCTCAGGGAGAGTATTACTCTCAATTCTTGGCAGAACTTCCAACAGTGGTTCCAGGACCCCAGATGCGGCCTGTTGATCGTCCCCTACAGCCAGGTAACAAAGAGCTACACGGTATAACCTCCAAATGAACATGGACATTGGAAAAACTGAAATGGAGTTGGTCTATAAATCCAGAGCCCCCTATTATTCTTCATTAACAGAGGAAAATAAAAACAACCACAGGTTTCTTTGCAGCTATTTGCCCAGGCTGACAAAGAGTCACGGCTCTAGTGATCCATTAAATTACAACCAAATAAGACGTCAGATATGAGTAATTCAGCTCAAAGGCTGATTAACTCATCCTTAGAATTCATCCACCTAAGTAAGTTATTTTGCTTATTTCACAGACTTTGTTCAGTCTGAACTCACATAGGATAATTGTGTGTGTCCTAATCATTGTGACAATTAATCTTAACTGGTTACTTTTAATCCATGGTGCCATGAAATAAGTGGAGGATGCATATTTGTTCTTTCCACAACGCTAATACTATTTTCAAGAAAATAGGGAAATTGTTGAATATCATCAACTCCTTGCTGGAGTCAAATCAAACACTGTTTAACATCTACATTTATGCATATGACACCCAATTATATTTACAATATTTCTAGTGATCTTTATTAAGATAAGGTTCATATTAACTGAATCTGTGGCATTAAGTACTGGCTGATAACATTTCCTCTCACTGAAAAATGACTGCAGACGTTTGGAGCTTAGAGATAAGGACGTTCAGTGAGTTACAGTTGAAGTAAGGTCATAAACCATGGTGGTACTTATGACAGAACTTCAAGTTTTAATACTAAATAGAATAGTGAGCCTTCATTGTTATTGTACAAGAGAAAGCAGGACAATCAAGTTAGAGCTGCTGCTTACCAGACTAATAAATAATAATAATACAATATATATATATATATATATATATACACATTATTATATTATTGCCACAGGCAATAACATTCTGGTTTGAACCTGCTGTTCAACCACGGCTGTTCTGTGTGGAGTTTGCGTGCCTCGAAGAATAAGCAATATAGCTGGAGGATGGTTGTACTTTTTTTTGAGGGCCACTATTGACATCATTTAACTATGCACTAAATGTGGACTTCTTCTTCTTTGACAGAAACACCAGACCATCAGCGGTCATGTTGTTTTGGACAACCTGATCGTAACAGTGTGAGCACATCAATCATGACCTTTGGCTTTCTATCTCAGAGGATTTACTTGACAGTGTGAGGTGGAATTCAACAACATTTCTACATTTGCACAGTGTGTCTGTTTATTTGGATCCTGATACCTATGCCTTTTAGCCTCATAATGCCTTTGGAATGTGAAACCCTACTAATGAAATGAGATATCACCTTCCTTTCAATTCAGTGAAATGTCATAGAGAACAAAGTAAACTCTATTCAGGACATTGTCAGTTTATATTTAAGAAACTAGTGCTATAAATCCTTTTTTTGGTCAGTCACTTTTTACCTGAGCATAAGCAAGAACAACTATGCGTCATCAGGCAGATTTATCAAGCATTTGTGAGAAACACATCTCAGACAATGGTAGAAGAAAAAAGATATTTGCTTCACATATCTTTTTATAAATGGCATACTAAGCCCCTTTTTATGATCTTTTAATGTTGCTCCTTTCCAGAAATCCATAGTGCTTTAATGATTCACGTCTGGTCATACCAAAGAGCTTTATGGTCTGCATGCAAAGTCAATGTGTCTTGCTCGGCTGGCTTTGGAGCAACGTTCCTGCATGTGAATATGCTGATATCAAAGGTTACAAACATGCATCACCACATGGCTCCTTATCTCTCACCAGGGAATAGCTTAAGCCTCAGATAAAACTTTGCTCTGCATCAGGATCTGGCAGCAACATGATGTAAGTCCACAGTCCTTTCAGACTGAATGCCACTCATCAAGGTTTTTATGGTTGAATATGGGAGTTTAAAGAACTTGCTTTATTTCTAATTCAGCAATCTCTGTAATACGCCACCGGCAATGTTTTGAAGTAATAAAGTCCCTTATCACACTCTTGTACAAATCTATATATCACTGATATTCTGTTGCTACCTTGTCTGACCCACTTGTTTTTACTTTGAGTAACTTGTTTCAGTCTTTCAGTCACTATCAAACTATGTGACTCTTCAAAGTTACATTTTATTACGAAAAAATAAACCCAGGAGGCAATCAATCGGGTCAGTTGTAATGGATGTAGTGAGGTGTGTGGATGTGTGAATGTGCAAAGGTGTAAGAACTTAATTAGAAGAGGGAGTCACTGCTCAGACACCTGCAGGTGAGCAGTCACACCAACTCAGGTATCAGGCATCTTCATTCTACTAATTACAGTAATCTCTGTCTGTTTGTATGGGGAACATATATTTCAGAATTGTTAAGGGCCACAAGTGCAGTGTTGAATTTGGACTTGCAATAGTTCAATATTACTAAAGCTTGAATACAATGCAGTGTGACTTGACAGTCATTCTGTGGAACTAATTGAACATGTCTTCTTTTACATCCTCCTATGACCTACAGCTGACTTTCTCAAACATTGGGCCCCGGCCCATTTGTGGGCTGTGAGCGCCCTCTACTGGGCTATGAAATGTTGTTAATTTGATACTAGTGGGCCGCAACGACCGCATACGTCATCAGTTTGAGACGCCCAGTGACATGTGAACTAATGCCTACCGCTAGACTGTAGTATTTGGAGTGATGGAAAAGTTTCTCAAGCGGAAAAACAGCGACAGCAACGCTACTAATCCTTCAAAAACGCCAAATTCATACGTAGGTACAACCCTGTTTCATTTAATATGGTTTTGTTAACGGAGGTGAAGATGGAGAGCCCAGAGTCCAGTGTGATGGAGCAGACAACAACCAGCAGAGAAAGCAGAATCGCGGGCTGACCAAATGCGCGTCCGGTGAGAACAGCCAGGCGGCAGAGTGCGCTACAATTTTTGCTATCGCTATCGTTGGGAACCAGTTTTTTATGTATACATTGTATTCAATGGCTTTTTTCTGTAAAACAGGGAGTGGCTTTGTTGTAGATATTTAATGCAATTAAGATATAACAAAGACTAGAATCAATTAGCCAAAACCAATTAGGGATATATATGTTAATGGGCCCTGGAACACTTCATGTATGAAAAGGTAGGCCTTGAGGTAAAAAAGGTTGAGAACCCCTGACCAACAGGACATGTGTTTTCATTTCCCGTGATGAGTTAAGTGCACATTCGGATAGCCTTCCAAGGTCAGCGCCATTTTAAAAAATCTGTGTAAGTTTGCCACACTAACTTATACTGCCGGCTCCGCTCAAATGCTCGACTCTATTGCCCCAATAGATATGTCAAAGCAAGGAAATAATGATCTTATTTGGACTCCTGGGGCCATGGACCTTTTACCGGGATCCTGAGTATTCACTGAAGATTCTGACTGCAAGTAGTCAGAATCTTCTATTTTGGATGTCTATTTTCCCCTGGAGCACAGTGTAGAGATTTTCTCCAGTGACAACATAATATGTTTGTATAGATATTTGCACCCAAATAAAGAGTGGACTCTAGCAATCCTCGAAGATGCAACCATTTCATGACAGGTGAATTGCACTGAACCTAAGGAAGCACAGTGTCAATAGGGAAGTTGTTTGTATGAACACTGTTTTAAAAAGCTGCAAGCAGCAATACCACAAGGCAAAACATTGAGCCGTTCCAAACAGGAATGTTTTTGACTTGGCACTGCAAACCACCCACTCCCCAGATCCCACCATTTGTCTGAGCTCTCGGGGCAGTCACAATGTGCAGAGGATGGGGCTGAAGGTGTTGAGCCGCCTGCCCCTTTGCCCCTTGATGTCCAAAGTGGTGTTTTTGTCAGGCAGAATTTCAAGGCCCATCTTAAACATGGATTAAACATCTCTGAGTTCTACTTGTGTCCAGTCTTACAGGTGACAGCATTTACCTCTGATGTATTGCAGCAGAAAGACACTGATCTGGCTGCACCAAATTAGACAGAGGTTTGCAGGTACTCCTCCATAGCAGAGGAGACAAAGAGTTTTGGGTAATTTAGAAACGTGCAGATTAAAAAAAAATACATGGTATTGTTTTGGACACAAGGGCTCGAGAGACATAATCCACATTGGGATGTTGAATTACCCAGTGCCTGTCAATTCCACACAACTGGCAAACAGAATTCCAGTGACAGTGACGGTGACACTCCAAGCAGTGAAGAAGCTCTGCCTGTAACGCTGCAGACAGAACTTGAAGGTCTTTCATAACCATATTCATGCCCCAAACCAGTCAATGTGACATCGATGTCAGTGCTCGAATAAAACAACGAACATCTGGTTTACACCCTGACACGTCCTAGCAGCTGAAGACACGTGCCGCCCCTCTGCTGTCCACAGCAACTTGGAATGGTCTTTATCCAAACTCTGCAGCCCTTGCACAGCAGCAGAGAGGCTGTTGGTGCTTCTTTTATTGGTGATTGACAGAACTGTTCCCATCCCAGTGACAGACAGACAATTTTTGACATATAACCAACAGACTATTGCTGTTACAGATTCAACCAAGAGTTCCACAACAACGCAACTGAATCCCAGCCACCAATGGGTTTAAGATTGATAACAATTTGATGAGTTACAAACAATGATACAGTACGCTGTGGTTTGTTGTAAGATACCATGACACATGATCGAAATATTGTTCAGACGCCCTGTTTTAATCACCTGCCCCTTTAATGCTCTCTGCACAGCTCTGCGGAGGTAGAAGCATGCAAGACAGAGATGTTGCCTCTGTAATGAGTATTACACTGCACTCCATGACCCATGAGAACTTCATAACACAACTGATAGATTTGATAAACAAGTTAATGAAAAACTGATTTCTATGTTCACTCAAGGGGGTAGTTGCACTTACCACTTTTGTATAAAATAACTTTTTTACACCAAGGTTTTTTAAAGTTGGGGTAAGCCTGCTAAAAGGCCATTGACTCCTTTCCTACTGTAAGAAGAGGAGTTTGCTTTTCTGTTTTTCCTTCCCCGTGAGTCATGTTTAACATCATGAATGCGCCAGAAAGTGAGAGACTCTCTCACCCCAGTGTTGAATTATGCACCATGGTAAAAAAAAAAAAAAATGCAACACTGAAAGAATTGCTGTTGCATGTTGCACCGCAAGATGTGAAAAACAAAAAGTACACAAATGTTCATAGCTATTCACTCACCAATTCCCTCAAGTTCAATGCACAGCATAAAGTCGTAGCAGAAAAGGTGCAACATCAGTGACTTCAAAAATGAAGAGGACAAAGAAAAGCGTATACACCTGGGTGTTCATGTTTCCATCTCTGCTGATTGGAGCTGATAATAACTGTATCTACTGCAGAGTCATTTGACCTGGGAGTGAATGCTGATTGTAACCATTCCCACTGCAGTCCAATCCCAGATGATTGTGGGTTTTTAAGCAACAGGAAGGAAGCTATGATGTTTTTTATGTGAAAAAGTCTGTTGTTTTGAACCATTCTGCTTTTTAATCTGTTACTCACAAGTACCCTAATTTCTTTGAAGTGAAACACTTGGCAATGGCCAAGCCAATGGGGCCTAACAATGGCTACCGTATCCCTTTAAATATCCCTCTTCTCCATAGCTGAGAGTGATTTGTTTTTGACAAATGGCCCAGCAAATAATTCATTTTATTGAAATGCGTCATGTTTTTTCATCGGGGAGTCACAATAGTAGGTCATAGTTATTGCACACATTAGTTACAAAAGCTGTCAGCACAGCATGTGTTCTAATTTCCATCACAATTGTAAAAACACTTCAATGTTGTAACCAAAATAAAACCCTCAGGAACACGTCTGTTTTCCCAGCCGTCTGTTTTCCTCCTCTCTATCCATCCACCGGCGATTTAAAGGTCTGGATAATATCAGGTATGAACACCGTGGCAGGGAGCAATAACAACAGGGGCAGGTGACTGCGGGTTTTTAATTAGATTCCATTAGCTAAGTAATTGCATCAGGAATGCTTATAATGAACTCTAATTACTTGTGTTGGTCTAAATGAGAAAATCAGTGGCGGGCAGCGGTGGGCAGGGGAGAGTTCAGGCATGCGGCAGGTGACTCTCCTTGGGGAAATTTGCGTGACAAATGACTCAATGTTCATGTTCACTTATCCATCCTTTAACATGGAGGAGGTTCTGCACAACCACACTCTTAACATAACAATGCAATTTTACTTGTTTCCATGTGTATTTGTCCTTTGCATATCCTTGGGCTAAAGGTCCTGCAGCGTTCCCTGGTCGGCCAGCTCTGTCCACCTCCTCCGGGCCTTTGTCTTTGTGTACTGCTTCTCTTGTTCTGCTGTGAGAACAAGAGATTAGTCATTCAATCAGGCTGAAGAGGAGTCGTTCTGCAGATAAGGGCCTGTATTGAAGGAGCCCCTTCTCCACGCTGCTCCATATGTCGTGCGAGATTGGCTCCTCGCGTATCGACACAGGACATTTGCATCTTTCCCACTATTCCTCTGTATCTTTTTTCGTGCACTCTCCCTCAAACTCGCCCTATCTCTGAGAATTCGGAATAACAGACTCATTTTCCCCCCTTCTATCCCTTTGCTCATCATTCAGCTATCTCGAGCAAATGCCCTGTCAAATTTTGCTTTTATCTGGCAATATGAGGTCGGATAAGCAAATGAATGCTCTCCTCTCTTTATTTGCTGCTTGTACAGTCAATTATATCTGTTTTATATTCACATATTCAAAAGACATAAGAGTGAAATTGTTGAGCCTGCAGCCATGTTTGCCCCCCTCTGCGTATTATAGGCAGTCATTTTTGCCTAAGTGACTGCTCAGCATGCCCCTGTTATGCATGAGAGAGTTTACTGACAGATGCAAGTGACGGAGAATAATTGTGCAACTTGCATGGAAACAAACATCTTAAACAGAAGAAAACAGTCGATCTTTTTCCAAGGTATTGCTGTGAAGACAGTTTTCTGATGTCTGTCTGTGTGCACTTGTTTGCCAGTATTCATGTCAACTCCGTTTATTTGCAACGCGGTATGCTAGGCTAACTTTACAACGTGAAATGATTGGAGTTTGCCCATCAAGCAACATCTGCTGACATGCCACCATCACATGACCATAAATCCGATCATAAATAGCGGTTGGTGGCAGATGTGCCTCTATCATCCCACACCAAATGAAGCAAATGAAAGACAGTGGTGGCCATGTCTGCTCGCATCAAACACTCACCCACTCAAGGATATTCATTCCCGGTTGACGTCATCAGTGGGATGGTCACCGGTAAATGACCTGCTGATGCAATTTCTCCAGCTAATGAGCACAATGAATTTCCCTCCTTTTTTGTCGATAAGATAAAGAACGTTTAAGCAAACATCATTCCCTTCTTTTCCCCACATAACCCTGCCCCCCTCGGCCATTAATCCCGGAGAATTGTTATAAAATCGAGAGTGCCCTGATATAGTCAATACTATATTCCTTCAGCTTACAAATTTGCAAGTCAAAAAAAAAATCATGTGTAATTAATAAAGCAATAGTGACATTAAAGCAACACAATGCAAGATTTGCTCTCGGCAATACTCAGGCTCCCCCTAGAGGTGGGAGGCTTAATTCACTGTCGAAAACAAGCTAACACAGCAAGCAAGTAGCGAACGCAGTTACAGTGTATCAAATCACATCAAATTGTTAACCGCTATCAAAATGGGTTGACCTGGCTTCTGATTAGTAACTGGCAAGTTGACAACTTTATTACACAGCTCAAACTCAATCAAGCAGAACAAGACATAAAGTAAAAGTTATGACTTACTTCTCCAGTAATGACATGTCATGTGTCCTGCATCCTTTGGCCAAATTGAACTCTCTCCAATGAATGAAATATGCCCCAGTATCCAATACTCCGATCTTCTTCATTTTCTCCAACAATGTCCTAGTTGGTTTCTTTGGGGGCCCTGCCATGATGTCTGCACTGAGAATGTAAATGAGTCTCTCATAGCTAGCTGCTCACTCTGGCTCTGGTTGATGGTGTTTAAAGTATGATGTGGCGCAGGTTTTTATCATGTAAAGGACCTTGTACACCTTGTTTTGGAAAGGTGCTATATAAATAAAATAAAGTTTATTATTATAAGTACTATACAACACAGTCCAGTTCAAGCCGTCCAGCGAGCTCTGTGGCAATGACATTCTCCCCATTTTGAAGCTGGGATTTTAAAGTTTAAAAACTACCCAGTGCTGCTTTAAATTATACACTTTTTAAGGATGACATTTATTCTTCCGAGCATCCACAATGAACTGCGTTAATAAGTGTATATATAAAGTACCTGTGGCAACAGGCCGGACTTCCGGTATTCGGATGGATGTGAGGGTAAGCAGAGGCCCCCGAGGCAAGGCGCCTGCTGCTACTCTATACCTGGCTGTAGCCTTAATTGTCATTCCGGGGACACAAACGATCATCCTCACTTGTGAACCTCATTCCTCCCGTCTCTTCTCTTCCACCTTCTTTTTTCTCATCCTTCTCATATTCCTCTCAGACCTGCTCCTAACGTCCCAGCCCTCCCTTCCTCCTTCCTGAGCCGCATTGGCATGAAATATGATCCGGTTTGTAGAGAAAGGCCCAAAGAGTGCAATTTATCAGCGTTAGAGCCAAACAGGACCAAGGCAGAGAGAGTAGAGCCTAAACAGCCTCCTGAATGAACCTGACTCCTGTAGGTAATCAGCGGCAGCACCATATAATTTCTGGTTGTTTCACTACATCTCAAAATGACTCTTCCATTAGAGAAATGTGCAGGGGTATACATGTGCAATCAAGAACTACAGAAACGTGTATAGATTAATCCAAGCTCCCATCTCTCTTCTACACACCACTCTCCCCTGTCTCTTTTGCTCTCACCTTCACTTCTTCTTTCTCTCTGTATCTCCCTTCTTTGTTTATTTACCCTGGTCTGCCCAGGCTATCACCAAACCCTGATAGCTCTCACCCCCAAGTCTCTGTCCCTCTAATCATTATTTCCCTGGCATCTGCTGTCCGTGGTGCTCGGCCAGAGAATATAAAGATCTGTGTGCTTGAACAAAACACAGGCAGCCTGGAGACCATGTGGTTTATTGTAGACCCAGTGTGCTTCATTGTTTCCATGTAAAATGTGTCACTTTTCTCTCCCACTCACTCCGGTTGTTTGGTTTCTTGGCATAACCTCTTTGTGCTTTGTATTTTAACATGTGGATGCTTTTCCATGTCTGCAGAGAGGCTCAGGTTATTTGAATAAGTACAACACAAGGGAGCCTCAGCAATGCTTGCTGATCTTTGAGCGTGTACTTTGGTACAGTGGTGGTTTGAGCTCCCCCCCCAAAAGAAATGGATGGATCATGCCCTACTCTTCCACACAATAGGGCTTAAGACTGACCATCCACTTTTAGAACACCTCTGCTACTGGAAGTAAAAAACCCATTCATTTTCTTCATTGACATTTAGGAAAATCATTATAAAAGACTTTTAAGCCTAGAACCAGGCTGACCAGCAACAAAAGGTCATGACCACTTAAACCAGTTGATTCAAGGCAAGATGTGAAAAACAAAAGCTACACAAATGTATGTATAAAGCGTTTGGTATAGTGACTTTATATAGTAATGCTGAACAATCCGATCATAGCCGAAATTATTTTCTCAGTTGTGGTAAACAGTAGGTGCGTCCGACTCAAACTTAGTCTGACTGCGGCTGACTTGATCCTCTAATGTGATCTGATATATGGAGCAAAAACGCATCTGAATGTTTAGAATAAAAACATAAGCAAATCAGAGAAAAGCGAGTTCTACCAATGAGAGACGTTGCTATTACTCATGAGAATTGTAGGTAAAGTAGTTTCTTTCTTTTCTTTAAATGTAGTTGATATCATACGGGCTTGTGGCGAATACAGGAACAGATAACATTGATTCACAGGCTCTTTGGTTTTTGTTCAGTCCACCTTGGATTGTTGGAATGTTATGGCTGACAATCAATATACCATGCTTTTGATCCATTTCATGGAAATCACTTTAGTACATTTTGAGCAATCTTGACAAACAATGGGAATATGTTTTAGTTTTGAAGGGTTTAACTAATGGGCAAATTGAAAAACGCTGCACTAGTCCAGATAGTTCAGACTGAACCTTGAATCCACTAAAGGAAATTACTTGAAATAAACAAAGTCAGTAGCTTTATCCACTAGCAACCATATTAATAGAAAAATAACTTCATGGCCATCTGTGCCGTAGTTAAGTTATTTCTGTCTGAACGACAGAGGTGGATTATTTGCATTCTTCCCCTAGTGAGGGTAAAAACACTTTTTAAAAAGGCCACTTGGAAATTGAAACAAATTAAAATGTGTTACTTTTTAGATAAAATGAATAATATTTCATAAAGATGCTTTATTAATCTCTGATTTTCTGTTAACAGTGTCTGTTTATTTATTAATAAATGTGATTAAGTCTTACAAGTAATAATCTTTGCACAGGTGGTATCTGATACATGCATACTCCAGTTAAACAGACCTGGATATAAAGTAAAATCAAAGTAAATATGTTTTAGTTCATGTTCAGACCATATGTGGCCTGGACGGTGATATAACATCTGGACAGGAAAATAATCTTATTTACAGTTTTTTTTATCCGGATGTGTTGGAACCTTATCTTCTTGAACATCCAGTGCACTTAGCTGTGAAACCTGGCTTTATCGCTTCTGTCTCTGATGACGTCTGGTGCGGTGAAAGGTGTGAGTTATATATGTGCCTATGGTATTACCACGGCAACGAATGCACACGACGGGGGACACTGCCTTGACACACAATTCAGCCTGATTGCTTACAAATTGCAGTGCGGGCAGTCAGTCCTATAGGTCAAACTTGACAAACAAATTCAATGTGCCAGAAGCAAGTGGACATGGTAATTTGTCTAATATTAATACTCGACGAAAGAAAAAAACGCGTGTCAAGTCAGCTTTTGTTAACTGTTAACTTGCGCTGCTATAAATAATTTACCAAATAGCATCTGATTTTGAAGCAACACAGCAAGCTCTCTTCACATCCCAGCGTATATGTACATCTCGTCTTGTTTTTACCACATTGTGTCACCTATGCCAGACTTATCCTGTGGGCGCTCTCGTCTGAGTACAGTAAGTGCTGACAACATTATGTTTAAGAAAATGTCTGGACGCTGTGCCAAAAATGTACAGCCAGTCGGTGCACATTCACCAAAAGGGCTCCTCTTCTTCAGTGCTGTGGAAAGAAGCTGGCAAATGTAGCTCAATGACTCCCAATTACAGCTGTCGTAGTTACATGCAAGGATCTGGCCGAGCATGTCTACGAGCATGGCTGTACCATTACTGCAGCGGGACAGCTTCCCCCAGTGGGGAGGGAGTGAGTGCTGTTATTGATTCCATCTGGAAACAGCTTCTTAATAAATAAAAAATCTACATCCAAACTTGGAGAGAATTTAATCAGTGGCGCTTGTCCAAAGTGACTGCGTTTAAGCCCTGTTGATATTTGATCTACTATTCCCTTGATGGCTTTGTGTGAATACATTCAGATGACGCTGTTGACCTTAAATAGCACCGAGTTCACTGAGGATGTTTACCAAGGTCACTGTAAAATCACAGGAGTGTCTATATGGATTATATCACGGTCCGACGGCAAGGAATTTATGTCATAACTGCATTACAGCTCCCGGACTAATTGCCTGGCATGTCAATGCTGCAGCCAACACATCTGAGTGTACAACAAGCCCAAGCCTGCATCGAGGCCAGTCACTGTCATTTGACCAAGACGGTGGCTGATCCGACGTTCACAGGAATTATATTTCGTGTGACACATCAAACAAGCCGAATGGTCTTAGCTGCAAGCTTTATCCCACTTGCATGCAATATAGACAGTTTATTTGCCATTTACCTCTGTTAGATCACATTTGTGAATATAGGTGCGTTTTCGTTTTTTGTGATAAAATGCAACAATGAGAAAAATCAATTACCATCAAGATATGGCTGGAAAAACAAATTTAAAACAAGGTTTTTTACATCACTATTGATGTCTATTACTTTGAACTTAATTAGAAAATGAACACACGAGTCAGTCTACACATCACATCAGCCCCATTGAATTCATGCCAGCCTCTACAACACATGAGGGGCAGAGGTTTTCTATGTGTGTGTTGCATATGTATTTCATGCACTTGAAGCATGTATACTTCTTCTTCCGTTCCGTCTTGGGTCCACACACAATGCAGCTTTTCTTCTTGTTGCTACCTGGTTTGGTCTATTTCCTTCCACCTCCAAAAACATGCTGGTCGTCTAAATTAGTTCAATCCATATAGATTTTCGAGAAAGTTCAAGGTTTAAACAAAGGCTCAATCTCAACCTCTTCTTCAAGCTCACTCGGAAATGTGATAGTCGTATATAAAACTCTTCCTCTTTATCATTTTCTAAAGCTCCTCTCATTATTTCTATGGCCTTCTGAGCAGAGAATTTTTTCTCCATCGTGATCACTTGTGATAAGGAGTCACACAGGTAAAGCTATTTATTTTCTGTATCCCGCCCCCGATTTGCAGCTGGGATAGAGTGTGAGGAAATACAGAATGGTTCTGTCAAGATGGAGGGCAAAATCTGCGGGAATGTGGGAGCAGAGAGGTGTATGTGCTTGAAATGTAACCTTGTGAGGAAATAGCATGTGCAGACAGAAGACAAAATTCACACACACACACACATATGCACACACTAACAACAGGCCCAGGGGGAGGACAGAGTGAAACTACCTAGCACCTACAATTTCCACACTTTTATTTAACCCGTACACAACATATGGTATACAAGGTGGGTGTACAGTCTGCAGTCACTGAAATATGTTCTTTCCTTGGTTCTTCACAGAAAATGAGCCGAGGCCAATGAGCCTGAAGTGGAAATAATAATTAATCCCGTAATATTTCTTTTAGCAAATATTGAAAACGGGTCCCAAACCACATAAGGGTTAATTGGTTCAATGATGGTCTCTATTGGTTAGATTGTATTTCAGTTTCCATTGAATTTCCATTTAAATTCCTCTTTGTCTTATTGTTTGGATTTGTATGCCGTCACAGAACTCTTACCTTGAGATATCCACACACAAACCCACACCTGCATGGTGTTCCCTGAAGTCGCCTGTGTTACTGACAAGTGAACCTGGTGCTAAAATCATAATGTCAACTGTGACTGAAATATATTTCCCCTGCTCTACAGTGTAGACTTTAACCAGCTGGAGTCAAGGATAAATTATCAACACTAGCTCTCAAAAACAGCCGGTGTGATTACTCCTGCAACAGCCCACAGGTTCAGTTCTGACCCGGCACTCTGTTGTGTGTGTGCCCCAATTTTCAAAAAAATAATCTTAGTGTTTACACTTTAAATAAAAATGTTTATTCTCTTGTATTTATTTGGTTGATTTTGTGTTTTCTTTTTATCTATAACTTTATATAGTTTATGTTTTAAGTGTAAAGCCTAAGTTACAGACCGACTGTAACAGTTCTGTCACCAGCAGTTTGAGTTAGCCGAGCTTATCGGCAGGACAACACGGAGCAAAGACACAGAAATGGTTTGATGAAATTGACACACTGACAAAGAGAGAGAGAGAGAGAGAGAGAGAGAGAGAGAGAGAGAGAGAGAGAGAGAGAGAGAGAGACAAAAGAGCAAAGAAAAGCGATTCACCAGGATCTGCACTGGCCCAGCAGCAGCTGTCACTAGACTTGTGACCCCCCCCCCCCCCCCCCCCCCCCCCCCCCCCCACAGTGCCACAACTGAGCCCAATGAGGAATAATGAGCTTTAGAAATCCACAAAGGTCACTCACTGCAAGGTCCAGCACAATCAGAAATGCCACCACAAGAGCTTTTTCTAAAGTTGGGAGAAGGGGAAATAAAATCTAAAGACGGGGGAAAAGCAGAGCCAAGCACTCTAGAAAGAAGATCTCCACCTTTATCTGACAACCTGAAGAGCAGAGGAGCGGTGGGGGGGTTACAGCGGGAGATGAGACAATTGAAGAAGGAGGAAAGAAAAGGAGAAAGAAAGGAAAATATTAAGGTTGATATGGGGAGACTAATAAGCAGGCAGAAATTGTTGAACTGAGACAGTGTGAGGCTTTTGGTGGTGGGTCAGAGAGAGAGAGAGATTATAGGATTTTAATCATTAGAGGGAGAGCAGGGCAAGACTGAAATATGCTATAAAGCCTCAGCATGTAACATAGAGGAGTATCAGTGAGGATACACTTCTTTCACCCTGGTAGATGATCTGTCCTTCCACTTCCTACTTCCCCGCTTACTCAGTGGGTGCAGGGGCGAGAGAAGAGAGGGAATGAATATATTATCTTCAACCTGCAGTATATCATCCAGGAACATATGGCACTTAATTGTCTCAATTGAACTTTACAACAGTTGAACTACTCCACACTATGATAATGCACTACATTTTAATGCCCTGGTATGCAATTAATGCACAAGGCTGTTTCTGCCCGACTGTAAGTGTCCATATGGCCTCATGCATTCCAACTGCAGATACTGTAGAAGAGTTCACATTTCCTCTGGGCTGCAGGAGGAAAGCAAGAATGGGTGGAAAACTGCACACTGTCCCACATTTTGCATGTTAACGTTAAAATAACAAGCTGCCAGGAATCAATTGCGGAATAAATTTACTTATTGCATTATTGCCACGCAAATTAAATTTTGGTGTCTCACTTGGCTGCAGGACAATTTGTGTTAAATGTGAGTAAAAGCAACCTGTGAATATTCATCTCTCCTCCTCCAGAAAGAGGAGAGATGGACTACTAGAAGAAGTGACTACAATAGTTGCGTTCCTGTTGTGGAAACACTGCAGAGTCCACAAGCCTGTCCGAAGGTACATAGCTCGGGGATTTTCATTGTATTCTTCACTGCCTCTGGATGTCTACCGTTCCTAGCGCCACCTAAAGCTGACCAGTGGCCAGTTTGAAAATTCACATGAATGTCACCTAAAATTGGAACATAAAATTGGATAGTCAGCAGAAGTTCTAGAGTAATTACAAGATAATTTCACAATAAGCTCTAAAGTGCAGCTTCTAACATTAAGTTGTCAAATGTTACATTTTTGTTACATTCAAACTTTCATGTCCATCTCTAACAAGCAACTAACACCAGACACTATTATGATTAACATGCGTACGTCTTAAATTGTTTATTTGCCTGATCCTTTTTCTCTGCTCTTCCTTATCATGCAAATATTAGAAAGAGGTGTCAAGATTTGCTTTAAATGCTCTAAACACATAAAAACAACACATTTTGTTTCCAGCACCCATGCTTTTTCCACATTCCGACTTCAAAGTACATGAACACATCAAAATCAGACCAACAACCTTACAATTTGTGAAATGGGGCCTTGTGAGGAGCATGTGAATGCACAGTCAGCTCACGGATGAAACAGAGAAATATGTGAAGACAAGTGGCCACATTTTCCATACAACTAACTTTGTGTGGCTCCATCACTGGGACTTCACAGTGAGAGCCCTCCTTTCCTCTGGTGCCCATCACACTCAGCTCAGACTTTTTTTGTGAGACTGAAGTCCCAAAATCAACAACTTCAAATTAATTATGCACGGCTGAATGTGGCCAAACATTTAGATGACTCTACTCTTTCCAAAGCTCATTAAGAACTAGAATGGCACTCAGTCGAGCGCATGCCTCCGCCAAGGCCCAGCAGTCTCCTTAAATTCAATCAAGCCACACCAATTTGCACACACTCATAAATATCAGTCCCCTAAATATAAAAAGAAAAATGTTTTCATCATGACCCATAAATATTGCCCTGGGAAATCGGGAAAGAACGTTTTTTCTAGATCTGAGCACTGTTGGGATCTGAGTCAACATTTAATGGGTTCTTTTGTGGCCCAAATCCCATTCTTCCACCAAGGTTTGTACAAAGTTAGGACTTTCTTTCTTTTTGGATCTTTTGTTGGACTCAACTTTGTTGTTTAGGTACTTTTATACAGTTGTTTCCCTAGATTTGAGTCTTTTTAATTTGCTCCTCAAAAGTGCCCTCTTATCCCTATTGTTTGTTGGCTCATTTCCTGCTTTATTTTGAAACTCACATTATGTCCCATTGATGGTCACTTCACTTCCTTTTTCTTTCCCACTTCATTCATTACCTGCACATCAACGTGTCACACCTGTGTCTCTCCCCACCCTAGTAGCACCTGGGTCTCGTTTACTTCTGCATCTATACCCCTTGTGTTCCCTTGTTTTCCTCGACAGATTGTCTGTTCACTTCACTTCAGTCTTGCTCCAACTATGTTTTGATGCTTTTAATTTTTGATTACCTAAAATTGAGCTTCTGGAACTCTTTGACCAGGTTTTGTTTCTGTACCTGCATTTGGGTCCTCCTTGTTAAACATGACATAACCAACCAACCAACGGACAGCGGTAAAAACATAACCGGCTTGGTGGAGGTAACTATTGAACATAGTTACTGTACAAATCCCTTAAATGATAATTATTAAATAAACGATTATTATAATCCAACATGTACATGCTTATGTAATATAAGTGAATATAAGTATATAAACTTGAGGCAAAGCCCAGCGATGTCCCAATGAACAGTGCATTTGTTCAGCTACATATAAGAAGGGTTCCTGTTGAAGACAGCGTGAAGAAACAAAATGTCAATTATCTATTGGACTGCCTAGTTTGTCTCAGGCTAAGTCATCCATGGTGCTGGCGAAGCACAGTGGTGGAAGTAAATATTGTGGATATCTTTCCTCAGACTCAACAGTGCTCCACCCCAGTAATTCTATACACTGCTGATGCTTCTCTTATAGATTTGGAAGTTCCACAATGGAGCCGGACTCCACAGAGCGATGAGTTCATCCCCACATGCAAAGGGTAAGTTTACTATATGTGATGCTTTAACATAATAGATTACTGACACAAATTAACATCGGATACTATTTGATGGATTGATGGACACTGCAATGTGCCCCATAACAAATACAATAGAACAATTTACATTTAATGAAATCGAATAAAACATTGGACACTATGGCGATTGATTTTATTTTAGGCTCAGCCTGACATGAGGGCAGAAGTGATACCATGTCTCCAATGCATGCCCCCCATTTTTTATTCTAACCATTCTAATCCAAAATAATTTTCCAGTTTTGTAATATTAGTCTTGCAGCCGTGATAAAATTAACTTTACCTGAAATACTGAATGATGTATTCCTTGTATTGGGTATCACTGTGCCGCAAATCCTTTTGAACTTCCTGAGACAAATTTCTAGGGTAAAGGGTTTCACAGTAGCTCACCATCCTTGAGAATATTTCCAATATAATGTTGCATTTGTAAATATTTTCCGAAGTTCCCTTTACTTGCAAGATTATACTCCTTTCGTTAATTTGGATGAGAATGCAAATCACCAATTGTATTTAATCCTTTATGTTGCCATTCTCTCCAGGACAGGATTCTTTTCCCATTGCATATTTGGGGATTATTCCAGAGTGAGGAGTATTAACGATTTAAATGTGACATCTTTCTAGGCTTTATGCATTATACTCCATGCACTCCTTGAGAAGGAATCTTTTATAAACCAGATGAAATAAAGACAAGGTAAATGTTATCTAAGAGTCTTGTTATAAATACAACGTCTATAAACAAACAGAGCAATCCACTTTTTATCAAAATGTAGAATAAGAGCAGTTATGGGATGGTAGGAGGAAAAAGAAACGTACTACGTGCTCACATCTGACGTCAAGTATGACATCAATATTAGATAAGATTAGAAAAGCTAACTTGACTCGAGTGCCTTTGTTCCTCTGCCTCCTCCTGAGTGCGTTGTACCTGGTTATCAGCTGACTCATCGTGTATGAAGTTCTGGTGAGTAGGAGGTAGTCAAATCTCTCATTCCCAGCCCGGACTGTTGTGAGAGTTTCATATTGGCTACACTGCTCATATTTCTTTTCAAACCAAATAAATGAAATGCACTAAACAGATGTTGCGCAGCATACGCCTCAGTCAATCAGTTAAAAGAAGTGCACAGACGTTGATGATTAGTTAAGGAATTTTCATACAGCTCTTTAATGAGACACCTGTCAGGACTTGCACTTTCAAATTAGTTTGCCAAGCGAAATTAAAAAAGACAAATTGGACTGTAACTTACAAACACCGACTAGATGTTTAATGGATCTTTTTTTTTTCTTCTTTTGAAATCCTTTTCTTCATCCTCACCTCTGAAACACAAGGGTGCAAAACTTCAATATGTGAAACAGCAACTTTTCTACCACTGTATTGGCTTTTGAGTGAGTACCTATTACACCTTATACAGTTGAGTGAAGAGTGAAGTCAAGGACTGTCTAAGCCACGACCCACAATCCACAGAGATAACATCATGTAAATGTACGTCAGATACATTTAACAATATTACAGACATTACATATTCTTCTCAACTTGCTTATGTAATTGCTTTTAAGCAAAAAGCAGCTGGGTGCTCATTCCGAAGATGCAGGAAGTACAAGTTTTGCAGCACTAGAAGAAATACTGGTATTTTCCAACTGCACCACTGGGAAACAAGAAACTCTACATGTTGGCTCATATTAACTTGATGGATGGGTTCATTCTGCGAGGAGGAGGAGGCAGGGATCAAACCTTTGATCCTCCAGTAAATGAACGACCCGCTCATCCTCCTGAGCTGCAAAGTGCAATAAACAATGATTTTTTTAAACAGTTGTGGAAGGTTTGAAAAGTTTGTGTTTTTCAAAGAGCCGTCAAATTACGTAGAAGAGGACACTGCAGAGCGGACACAGCGGCTGGGTAGACATTTTGATTTACTCTGTTAACATGATTTCTATACAATATCTGCATTTCCTCGAAGAGAGATAGCCCCTTTGTAACCCTCTCCTGAGATCTCTGAGGTTTCTGGGGTCATTCTTATCTGCATAGAGGGTCTAATGATGGAGGGGGGGCATATGCTAGTACATCTATGACTTTAAAAGCTCCCTGAGGCTGTAATATACTATATATAAAATGTACGTGATGACAGAGAACAAGATGAACTCATGTACAGAGGAGACATGGGAGTCATTGATGAACCTCACATCCATTAGATGTGACACCAGCAGTGTCGGGTGAGGACATTGTTACTGCATGGGTGCAGAGGTGTCTCATGGGTGAGCTGAGGTGCATCCCCATAGTGCTCCATCTCACTTATTATCAATTAGGTGATGTAATGCATAGAAAATGACCCCAAAACACCACCTGACTGAGGCTTGAGTGCATTGTCTGTCTCAGGATGCTGTAAATAAAGACCATTAGTTGAACACAGTCCCCAGTATTGATCTGTGAATTGTAGTATTTACACAAAAGTGTTGCTTAGTTTTTCATTTTATTTTACTAAACTGATACATACTTGAATCCCTTGTGTACAGAAAAAAAATATTAATCTCAATATCACCAGGGCAACACTGGTGATGTGTTTACCTCAATCTTTGAATGAGAATAATACACACATGAAAAAAACATAATTTACACTAGAGATAAGTCTTGTATGAAAGAAAAGGACGCTATAAACAAGCTGAAGGCGACTGATTAAGTGATGGAGTGAGAGGATAGAGGGGAAGAATAACAATGAACTCGATGGCACAGAATGAGGGTGCATGCTGATACATGCTGAGGTGCCTGCACTGTCCTCCGGTTGAGTTCAGGATGACTTTTTCTCCCAGTGCAGCATCCCTAATGATTCAAGCCGCAGAAGTGCTGAGATCATCACAAGTGTGCTTTTACGCAACGCACTCAACTAAAGTTTGTACCGGTTAAAATAAAAAAAAAACACCCACGACGCCCACGACACCCACAGAACACATGAGTCGACGCATGTCTGACACGCTGGGTTTAAACAGGATCTCTCCCCGCAGCTGGTGCGCGAAATGTCACTACATGAAGTGAATGATCGGACAGCAAAAAAATATTGTTTCGATTTTTTAACTCTTCAACGTGTGTCGTAAGTAACTTAACATTTACCTCAGGTCTTTCAAGGGCAGAAACAACAAATCTCTGAACCTGGCATTATTTTCTCCCACAGAAAACCTTTACTATAAATGAATTCACGTTATATAAGTTAATACAGTCAAACGTATTACATCATGGTATAAGTTCTGTCTCGTGACATCTTTCCATTTGAGTCTTGTCATAAATGGCATGGAGGCATGCGCGGAAAGGAGGCGCACAGCTTTTCGTGGCGCTTCGCAGCGCTTCTGTCTCTGGTGTGCCCCCGGGGTTAGAGGATGATGGTGTGACGTTACTGCATTGGTTAACATTGCATGTATCAGTTCATGATAAATCAGCCTCTTGTGGCGCCCTCTCTGCATTTTGCACCCTAGTCAACCGCCTATGTTGCCTATGCCAGGAGCCGCCCCTGGCTAACATTATCGGCACCAGGCTCGGAAAAAAACGGAAAAACATTCGTATTGGGCTTTGTTATACCTTATCTTCCCTCTGCTGGTTGAGCTGTCACATTACCACCCTAATCATGGTTATCATGTTATTTCTTCAGAGCAGCAGACTGTGCATTATGACCTCTTAGAAAACTAGGGTGCTGTTTCTTTTATGTCCTTTTCTGATGGGTCTGGCAGTCCAGTTTTCTTGGCTTTATTTCTATTAGGTGTAGTTTTGTTGTTTGGTTTAAGGTAGAGGAGGATTCCCAGATCCTACAACTCTTTGTGGGTTGGTCTGGGGGGTTCTCTTTCTTTTGTTGAATTTGCCTTTTGTTTTGTTTGATAATTCTTTTTAGTTTTCTTAATACTGAAGTTTGGTGGTGCCCCCTTTTGGGGAGCAAGAGTTTCCTCTCCTGTGTATGCCTCGGTGACTCTGTCTGGTTCCGACACTCCACTTATCTTTTTAAGCTTAAGTGGCAACTCTTGATGTGACCTCACCAACCTTTAACTGATCAGTTGGCAGCTGCGGGTCAGTGCGTAGAGTGGATCGTCCTCTAACCCGAAAATCGGCCATTCGATCCCCCACTGTGCCTCCGAAGTGTCCTTGGGCAAGACGTTCAATCCCAAACTGCTGTGCCGGCGGTGAATGAGTGACAAATTATTAAGTGCTGTACATAGATGCTCTGTATGAATGTGTGTCAATGGGTGAATGGCAAAACTGTTCTGTAAAGCGCTTTGAGTGGTGATTGAGACTAGAAAACCATGATTCAATGCAGACCATTCACCATCAGTTGGGCTGCTCCCTTTTTACCACGCACCTTCCATGAAGGTATAAAGCAATTATATCTAACTTTTTCAATTCCTACTGTATAAGGACACGTATTCAGAATAACTGAGAACTTGAGGAACATAAAAGGCTTTCATTTTTATGATTAGGTGACTGATTTATCAAGGTGATGAAGGTCTAGCACAATGCGAGTTGTGGTGCACCATCACACCGGCAATGACGATGACATTGTTGTACCGACCTCCCTTAGCGTGATGACAGATCAAGTCTTACACTACGTGATATTTGGTCTGATTGGATCAAATCAGCCACAATTCATTTATCTATTTTCAAGCTAAGCTCTGAAGGCTTTTAAGGTCACTCCACGATGAGCAGCTCAGAGGTGCATACGTTTACCATAAATTCCCGATCCCCTCCAGAATAATCACAAATTGCACATTTGGGGAAAGGGGTTAATATCAATAGAAAGTGATGCGAGCATTGTCCTCAGCAGAGCGTCCAGAGCGTGTAGTCACACTCATTAGGGAGTGATGAAGAGTTAAGTCGACGTTCAATAAAGCAGTTTTTGCACCTGCTTTACCTTTCCTGTCACATACAAACCAGGTACATACAATAATAGGTATGGCTTCAGATAGATTATAGGGCCAGTGAGCCAGAGGATTGAAATATCGACATTAGTCATTAGTTTAACTTCACACATGCAGTTGAAAGATCATGTCAAACGTCTTTTTATTGGTATTTTCTTTCAGCATCGTCGCCACCAGGGCAGAGTGCCAGGTGTTGTGGTGTGCAGTATACAGAGAGGATGACATGTAGCTGCAAACAGGGCAAAACATTTCTGCCAAGTGTTCCCAGGGTCAACCTTAAACTCCGAGAGTAAATCAATTTTCACAATGATTGTGTTATTTTTTCTACCATGCTCTTAAAGCCACTGTGAGAACAACGCAATGACTTTCTATTTGCCGTTACAGTGCTTGTTTCTCTCAGCTGGTGTAGGATTAAGGCTTTTTTTCCCTTTGAGCAAGAAAACACATGAAAAGGTGGAGATGTGTTTTTCCTTTCCCAGTTAAATGCAAAGTGGGCCAGTTACCACAAACAAACAATCGAGCAGGCACATGGCCATAAAACGCACATCCTTTCCACTGCAAAAAAAGGAGAGCGCTGACACTTTGCAGGAACATCTGCGTGAATTATCACCTCGCGGCTATTCATCACACCCAGAGCATTTCCACAACACACACAAATGGGAGATTAGTGATGCGCCCGGACCGAACCCTGTCAGGTCAAGCATGTAGCGTAACATTTTCTACATTGGAGAGAGATGGGGGTGGGTATAAGAGTGAAAAGAGAAAAATTGGCGGGTGGACAGCACAGCACTTAGCCTCGGGAGTGATCACAGTCACCATGCAGCGATAAGACTCTGAGAGGTCAATGAGGAAAATCATTAGCTGACAAATAGCCACCACTGTAATGTCATTATAAACTCGGCCTGTTGGAATCCGAGGGTGCATACAACACATGAAAAGGGACAACAAAGGCCGAGACTTTGAAACTAATGCTTCCTGGTTATAATCCTGCACGTCTCACTTTCAGATGGTCATTAAGTCGCACTACTCAGATGTAAATGCAAGACCACGGTCATTGCGGTGCTTTCATTTATGGTTCCAAGCTCTAATCCTCTATATTTCCAGGCTCAGAGCTCTTACTGAAGGGAAGGTGGCCATTAGTATGAGGCCAGAATCAGGCTCAAATTATTTCCTCCTCTAGCTGTGCGTGTTCTTTCATCTCTGCTTTGTGTTATAATCACACCAGGTGAAACACCTCCAGAGGCTGCATCTGAAGACTGAACACGTCACATTTTCAAAGGCTCCTCAAAAATGCGGCTTTCCATCACCGAGAAGCGAAGGCTCCGATGGGTGGGACCCTCTCTGGCCAACCTGTCCCATGATTCATTGCACTCCGGTGACAACCTGTGATTGAGAGAGGGAATGACGCCGGTAAACGACGAGACCTCCGATGCTTGAGTGTCATGTTTCAACTCAACAGAACAGCGGTTCACATGTTAAAAAACTAAACGGCATTACATTTTCTCCTGATGTCCAACTGCAGCTCTGTTGCTTTGGCAACAACAGTAAGGGCGGGACAAGCTAGTGACACCGATCAAGTAAACTCTCCATAGACCAGACTGATGTCTCATTTCAGTTCAGCCTTTGAGGCCCACAAAGACTTATGGCTTTTATTTATTCTCAAAATTCACGCACATAAAAAACGCAAAACAACACTCACAAGGGAGCATTTCTAGTCTGCGTGCACAACTCCAGTAGTCGCTCTTCCCTATGCACTCAAACCTGCCCAACAGTCGCTCGCTTGTCAAGTTGAATTCTTTGATTTTGGAGGAGGGACCGTAGCTGATGATCCTCTCCTTTGATTGCTCACTTTGAACACCAGTTCTGAACATATCGTAATCTTCTAACCCCCTTCCCGTTGTGTGAGACTAAATAAACACCACAGAATACTGACAAACACTGGCAGGGTGAGGCCCTGTGAGATCTTCACCACATTCAGTGCACCTTCATGATCTTGTTTATTCTTCACACCCCCATCACCACTGCTACACCCCCTCCTATCCATATGTCCTGTTCCCTTGTGTTGCAGTTCTCTGTAGCCTGTAGCCTTCCACTATCCCTGCCTCCTGCCTTCCTGTCCTCCCTCCACTGACTTTTAAATGAGCTGAGCGCCCAATGGATATATCACTAACTCCATTAAGCAGACACTGGTAGCCTGAAGGTGCAGCGTGGTGCGAGTGTGACTATGTGCCTTGTGTGTTTGTGCGTGCATGCATGCTTGTGTATATTAGTATAGTGAATGTGCATTTGGGGAAAGAAGGAGAGAGAAGGGCAGATACTGTAGGGAAGGGGTGTGTGTGTGTGTGTGTGTGTGTGTGTGTGTGTGTGTGTGTGTGTGTGTGTGTGTGTGTGTGTGTGTGTGTGTGTGTGTGTGTGTGTGTGTGTGTGTGTGTGTGTGTGTGTGGTATTAACTACATGTGTGGGTGGACACCACTAAGGTCAAATTTGCAAAGATTGAGCATAAACGGCCACATTCCTGTTTTCCATTCATCTAAGGTAGAATAGCCATTAAATCTCTCTGCCTGCGCGCGTGACTGTGTGTGTGTGTGTGTGTGTGTGTGTGTGTGTGTGAGTAAAACATGTGTGTGGTTATGAAGGAGCACAAACAAGAATTTAAAATAATGTAAATGACTGCATGAAAGATGGTTACATGAAAGATGATACCATGATATACGGAGCCCCTCAAAACAACCCAAGGTCTGGCTATTCATCATATGTAACATATTATGTTTATCTTTCACAATAGACATTTACTCCTGGGGGGGGGGGGGTTACTAATGAAATCTCATGTGTTTTCGCTTTTTCTCCTGGAAATTTATCCAATATCGCCAGTAGAGAGAAGCCAGAAGTCCAAATGATCTCAACTGCATTTTAAAGTGTAATGGTGACATAGCTGATTGGTGGAGCTCACCGTTACCATGGAAATGTTTATCACAACCGTGGAAATCAAGTCGGATATAATCGAATGGTTCAACGTTACATCATGTTTGCCAAAGAGCAAGGAAGAGAGTGTCAGAAGGGGTGAAAATATTTACAACCTGGTTAAGTGCACGAAGCGCTGGAAGTCGTTGGGAAGGAATCATTAGCAATGGTTTATGGGATGCGCAGTTCCTTCACTGTCAAATAATTATGCACACAGTCTTGTACCTTTTTCCTTTTTTCCCTCGGAATCAAATGTTTCATGGTCACAATTCCTGGTCGGCCTTGTTCCAGGCTTAAAACTTAAAAAGGATTTTCTAAAACGTCAATGGAGACAATGAGTGGGAAATGGGAAATTCATTCAAGTAACCAGAGCCGTTCTGAAAGGAAAGAAACCACCATTCACTTTATTTTCCATTCTCATCCAAAGTTGAAATTTAGGTCTGACGTATGATCGTTCATTCACACCCCACTGTGAACTCCCTGCGTCATCGCAAAGTGCTATGTAGAGTCTTGCATGCATGCAGCTGCTTCTCTCTACTCCCCACATTACATGTTTTAAATGTTGTGGCAGTAACCAGACAGAAATGAAGAGTCTCCATGTGCGTTAACCAATTTGTTTGTGACTTGCAGGAGACTCTCCATCCCTTTTTCTCTCCACCTCCAGAGAAGCTTTAAATTCAAGATTTTTCATTTTTTTTACCAGGCGAACAGAACAGCGGTTCCACTCACAAACCAACTCAAGCACAAAGCAGCTATGTCCAATTATGGGAGGCACAAATTAAAAGCAAATTGCAGTGTAAAAATCTCAGAGTCAAATTTAAATGTAAAACTTGAGGCCAGGGTACGTGGAGCATTCTAATGAAGCCACTGAAGGGGATTAATATGCTTGGTAATTGCTGGATCTCTCCTTTCTCTCCAAAGCCCTTTTTTAATCAACAGTCCACTAATTACTAAACCTTGGGGTGTTATGAATAAAGAGCTGTTGGTTTCAGGAAGATGGGTGGACGAAAAGATAGGAAAATTTGGTCTTCCCCTCTCCGGTCTAAAAAAAATGGTTCTTTTTGATTGGTATAGCAGAGGCGAAGCCACAAATTCTGGGCCCTTGACAACAGCTTAACAACAGCTCAGACACAATAAATATCTACAATCCCTGGTTTGTTACAGGGCTTCTGTCCAGCTCTCGTCTCCCTAAATCTTTGAAAAGATTTCTCCCCTTAATGACACCCCTGTGCGGCAGTGTCATATTACCATGTTTTCAGGTGTCACGGTTCCTTGAAACAGTCTTGGAGAACTCTCTAAATCTATCTGTTTATTCCACTCCGTGTTCCCGATGCTGGAATGGCATTTAACATCAGCCTTGGAAGCTGACAAATCACCCTTGAAGGAAGATACAGTGCGGACTAAAACTTTATAGTGCAGGGAAAAGTGGGGTGAGTTATACCAGGCATGCTGGAGAGGCCTGCACATTATCTCCCATTGACAATGCACTTCCAACGTTGGGATGAGCACATTTTCCAGATAAATGTGTGTAATTTGTAGCCATGTGGAAAAAAAAAAGAAGTGATTATTTTAAAAAACAAGTCCAAAACTGTGAATCACAACTTTTGAATTTAAATACAAGTCCCCGCGAGCGCTGTTGTAAGAGAGACTTAATTATCAAGCTTAAAATTCTGTCCGCAGCTCCATTAATTCCATGGTTTACAGTCAGAGGTTTAAGCTTTATAGAGCTCATTAAATACACTCAGCTGTAGACAAGCTCTGTTTGAGTCTGAAAAAAACAAAAAGTATATATATGGAACCAGTGTACATAAAATGAAAGATAATTATGGCTGTTTCAACCTGGGTCATGGTTTTGTGACACTACTTATCCAGTTTAATCTCAGTGGCATGAATAACAAAACTTTGATTTCAGACACGCATCCTCAACAAATATCTGCGGTCTGTTTCCTACCGAACAAGTCACCTGTCTACACACATTTATAAGATGATTTACTGATCACTCCAGAGCAAAAGTAAGTAATAAGTTGAATTACCTTACTCAGTCTTGAAGTAATCCCGCATGCAAATGCCGCCATCTTGCCCGTCATGCTTTTTATGAGAAAGATAAACACTTGAACAAACATCAGCCTGATAAGAACTGCCTAAAATGACAGCAAACCACTTTAGGGGAGCAGTCACGTCGTCCATTTTTTGGTGCTGAATTAGACTCTCGAGTTCATTTGTATGTTCAGATTCAAGTTGTCTACAAAACACACCTGTCAGGTTCATAAGGCAACTGTGAAAAGACAGTAATGAAAGTTCCTGTGGCTTTTGTGGTCTGTTAATAAGCTTTCAACACCGTAGGACCCCTGGTCGACTAGACAATTGGTTATTCATCTCATCCATCCAAGTGCTACATGGTTGGCTAATCAGCAATGTCAGTTTCATTAGGAGAGAAACATATACAGCCTTCCAGGATTATTCCATTATTTTTGGGCCAGACTAACTGTGTTGTCAAAGACGCTGTTGGTGTGGCTGCATTTTCTTACAACAAACGACCCAAAAATATGTACGTTTAAAACATGTCCGTTCCCAACGAACATGACACATAATCATAAAACAGTGATCTTACTTGTCTGCGTTACGACGCTCCATCAGCTTTCATTTACACTGAAGCCTTGAGTGCAAACACATCACATTAAGTGTTATGCTGCTTTTTTACGACTAAATTAGGATAATAAGGCTATTCAGGGATAGAGTTTAGTTAATCTAGAGATGCAGAACATGGTTTGAACGCTATGTTTTTGATACTTGTGTGTCTGCTGTAGTGTTCTATGTTTGTGTGCCTGGTGCCGCCTGCATTGTACTGACTCATCTTTGACCACATGAAAACTCTTTGACTCCTCTGCCTCTGTCACAACTCTGCACTTGGATCCATGGTGATCAAGCTTCCTGATCCATGACACGGTTTCTCTGGTGTGTGCTGAAATGGGATTTTTTTTTTTTTTTAAAACTATAAAACTACAGAGCTTTAAACATGATCCAAGTGCTGCTTATCTCCACCAGTCAAATCATTTCAATGGTCCAATTCGGCCTTTTTTCACCGTTGCCCACATTTGTGCTCTTTGCTTGCTGCATTGTCTCCTTTCACATTCCCTTCACGGAGAAGGGGCCGCTCATTGTGACAGCTTGAAAGCATTTTTGTGTTTCAGTCATTTGAACGCCCACATGAAAAGTCCTTTTATGTATGCATTCCATGAATGAACTCAAATCTAAATGAAGTCGACATCTTTTGATTAGTTGAACATGACAGATGATTGTGACTTTGATTTGACTGCCAACTCTTTTTTTTTTATTCCCTGCACTTAAGACAACCTTTATTTTCCAAGTTAAACGACACTGGTCTCATATTCAATGTCCATTCACCGACTGTAATTGTAAATACCTGTATTACTTCAAGTAGATTCATTGTGTATATACAGTCAGTGCAGTATAATGTCTTTGGTCTGTGGCTTAATGGATTAACAGCAAGGCAGATGCAATGGGTTAGTCTTTCTTTAGTTTGCTTCACCCCCAAGAGGTTTCAGGGGGGCCGCCCACCTTGGATAAGAGGGTGTTGACTTTCATATAAAGACATTCCAAACCGTTCTACTACAAACATTAAGCATTGGTCCTGACGTCATGGGGCAAGTTTCCAAAATGTGTCTAAGGAGCTAAAGCGTGTAGTCCGCTATCCAGAGGGTTGGTCGTTCGATCCCCTGCTCCTCCAGTCTGCATGTTGAAGTGTCCTCGGGCAAGACACTGAAGCCCCAAATCGCCTGTGACGGTTGTGCGGGTGCAAGTGTATGAATGCTGTGTGATAGAGAAAGCGCTGCCTATAGAAACACTGTATGAATGTGTGAATGTGATTTGTACTGTAAAGAGCTTAAAGTGGTTGATTAGACTAGAAAAGCAAAGCAGTCAATTACCATAATGCATCTTCTTCTTTATAATAACATTTCATTTCCCGGTCAAGGCAGAGAAGGTACATCTTTGCCACAAGTTCGTGAACGCAGCTTTTCTGTTGATAAAGCTGTCATCGTTGTGGTAATAATTTCTTGTGAGAACAGTAATGACACACGTTGACTATATTCACTTTGAATTTCCCTAGAAAGCCGAACATATTCAAATGATTATGCTAATGAATAAAAGGAATGTTGCCTTGATTTGAATCTGGAGAAAGAATGCTGAACTGTTGGTGAAACCAATTTATCTACCAATATATAGCATATATTAGATCAAATTGAAAAATGTAAAAGTCTTTATTCCATGACACATATTTGTACTTGCATGTTGCAACACCCATTTTAATGTTGTGAATCTAAAAAATATTCATTTTTGTGCATAGTTCTGTGGGAACATTTGAATCAACATTGTGACCAAAGCATCGCACACCATAAACGGGGTTGTTATACATAAACATCAGTCGGTTTTGTCGGGCTAGAAAAGACTTCCATAAGGGCGACGATGGCAAGTAATTTATATGGCGACGTGGCGGTTGTGCAGCGCTCATTAGTTTGTCATATAGCGGTTCCCGGGGATTCGGCAGCTGCCTCCTGCATCGCCGAGTGAAGCGCTGACAGCTGTGACATCAAGTCACTGTTTGGCAGCGTAACTCATCGCTACGACATTGTGTCATCATAAAAAGGAGGCCACACATAAGTCTCGGCGCAACAAGCTTGACGTCATGACAGCCAGCTGCACCAATCTGCGGCATGAAAAGGTGTGGGTGACAAGTGTGGGGGGGAGACGGGAACGAGAGGTGTGGATGCAAAGGGAATATGGAGAAAGACTGCGAGGGGGTCAGAGAGGAGGTGTTACATGGAACGGAGGGAGTAAGACATTAGGGAGAAAGAGAAAGGAGAGAAAAAAAGCACTGGCAGAGACCGAGGTCAATGCAGAGAAAACAGATGGAGTCTGAATGAAGTTTGAACAGTCTGCTCGTAATCTCATTTAAGACGAACTCCATTTGAAATGTACTTTCTGCCCGAGTTCTCGCACGCATATCGTGGCGATCTCACACTTTGTCCGAACACAAGGCTTAGGCGCGGATTCAAGAGGAGCCGCTTAATCTCACCCAAAGCAGCCAGATGGCAGCCGATGCCTTGTGTTACCTTTAACGCCCTGAAGAGAGATGCATTCGTTTACATCGTGACATCGTGATTTCTCCTCTCGCAGTGTTTTCTCAAGCAAAACTACGCACTCCCAGGTGATCCAACTGTGACACTGATGCCGAGAAAGTACAACAAGACAGGTTGTAGCTTGGTGCAGTGACTTTGACAAGTCTCACGCTCCGAGTGTGGGGTCTATCTTCTCCCCTTGCGTCACAGCAAAGTGTGTGGTTGACTTGTCTGCATGGTTATAAAACAGCAGGGGGTCCCCGGCAGTACCCCTAGGTGCTTCACAGCCTTTCCCCCCTTTAGTTTCAGCAGGCTCCACGCTGAGCTCATTCAGTCAACTCATCTATCGGCCACGGTAAATGATTTTCCAGCTTCTCAGATGTGCCACAAGTTAAGTCATTAATATTTTCTAAGTTCGTCTCTTAAATGTGTTCTTTCGAAATCTCACAATTGTTCGTGCCTCTGTTCTTATATTGATGAATGCCATTGTCTTTGCAAGTTAAAAGCGTGTGCCAGTTATTTCCAATCAGCATAGGTAAATGCCAATTCCCATAAAAGGGCATGAGACTGCAGGACCTTGTGCACACACAGAAATCACAGAAACTGAGAAGAACATCTCGGAAGTAAAAAATGTCTAAAGAACAAATTAAAGACGGCCGAAGACGGGACTCAAAAGGCAAATAAATGTGAGCTTATATTTGGAAGTGTCAGCACAAAACTGATAAATGGGATGCAAATACACATTTAGTGAAAGCTGTATTGAGAGAAAGTCGCACAGTTGATGAAGTGTAAAAAAAAAAAAGAAGTAGTTTAATGTCAAATCTGAAATATTGTCACCAAAAAGGAAAATGGAGTGGGAGGCCTGCCCAGAGTTATCTGAGCTGGACCAGTATGTGGGGCCATCATTGGAAACACAGCACTTGCCGGGTTAACCCTTGGCTGAGCATCTGGACCCTGTTGGGACGTAGCTTAGGAAAACAAATTGAAATGATATTCAGGTTCGCATCAGGTCAGTCATGTTGGATGGGCTGAAAAACAAGCAATAACCATGTGTGTCGGGGACAGGGTAACACAAACTTAGTGCAGCTTGCGAACCTGGGTGCTGTGTGGAGCGGTTTCAGGGATGTTTTTAATAAAATCTTAATTATGAACTATAAAGAACCTCATACCAGCAAAATACTGTAAATGATAAGATGGCAATTTAAATTCTATCACATTATAAATAACAGTAGAATTGAAAAAAACACAACGATACAAATTGTGCTGAAGCATGTCAGCAGTCAAGTGCTCTTTGTTGTAACCTATAAGAAAAAATCAAGGATAAGAACATTTTGTAAGAATGTTTGTGAAAGTTGTGTGAGTGGGTTTTAGGAAAGAAGTCTTCTGAAGAATGGTTGGTGAATGAGGCCCTTTATTCTCTGCAGATGAATTTGCAGTAGGAGACCTTGACAGGCAAACTCAACTGCAGCAAACTCAGGAAAAACAATGCTCTGTAGTGCATCCAAACATTTGACCTCATACTTCTTCCTTCAGAGCGTTTTCCTTGGCCGGAGCACACAACGCTCTATTTCCATACGGTCCAAACATGTTGTCCCGTGCAACAGTTGTGTCCTCTCATACAGGTGGCGCAATAATGAACCTGCCCGATGACTAAAAGTCTGTTTGCAGAGGCATTAGATTCCTCATTATAATAGATGATCCACATCCAGCCGAGGGGATTTGAAATGCGTCCCGCTCTCATCCAGAGCCAGCAGAGGATTTCACTGCAAATTGATGTGGTTCCTTTTACAATGTCCCCGCCTGAGTACTGATAGATCCCCAATAAATCAAGGCAATCAAGAGGAGATATGGCAAAGACTTTGCAGTAAATCCCACCAGGATCATAAATGTACAGCGTCTAAATGTGTCTGTCCACACCGCCTGCCTACCTGTGGGTTTCACGCACTCCATCTTATGATTGCTGGGGGTTTTTTTCTTAGTTGTTCTTTCATTTCATCAAACACTGCTGTGTCAACATCGATCCCATCATTATTTTGTCTGTGCCGGTGCTGATTCGCGCCATTACTTTAAATGTTCACAGGCTTCCTGGATGATTGTGTCAAAGCAACCCAGTCTCATCAGAAAACGTACACCACCTACGTTTTTGTCTGCCCATTGTTTTGCATTGGCCTGTGTCCACGTCACGTGACTCTCAAGATCCAGTCTGCGAAAACGAAAACGTGGCGGACATTCCTTATATTTTCAGATAAAAATGTCATTTTATAATATAGTTTGGGAATTAAAATACATTCTAACAACATTTGTAGCATGCTGTTTGAGTCATCGTCCATGCGTTGTGTCGTTCAGTGAGCGTGAACGTTATTCACGTTCTTTGATATTAATATTTGATGATAGATAACACCTCTAATTCGAAGGATCTAAGAATTCCCCGCAACTACATTCATACCGAGGCGGACCCGGTTGCGAATGCGTGAGCGGATCTGTCATCTTGGACGGCTTAGTATGGGAAGTGCACATTTTTACAGTATATATTCCTATTGTGTATTTGATAAATTTGATATGGACTGATGATGAACAGTAAGATTATTTTTCATATATCATTAATACATTTTTTATCTTTGTATTTGTATTTCCGCTATGTAAAGAGTTGTTTGTACATACTGTTAATATTCATGTGCTCTGTAATAGCGATGAATAAAAACAAATCTGCTGTCTACTTGAATTTTTATTTTTTTATTTTGTATTACTTTATAGAGATGATAGACATACTGTATAAGGCAAGGGCTAAATCAATTATATAATTTATATATAAAATTCAGCAAACAATTCCAGCAGCAAATGGTTTCAGCAGTTCACACAATCACACAAGGTGTTGGGGTTTGAAGGGTTTTTAGTTAATGTATGTACCATACATACAAAACAAATTTGACTACATTCCTAAAATATAAATTAACAGTAAGCTAAAGAAACAGCAAGATAGTCTTTTTCTGTACTCAGAGATCTTCTGTTCATCCTGGGAGATCTTGTGTTCATACTCAGAGATCTTCTGTTCATACCCAGAGATCTTTTGTTCATTATCAGATATCTTTTGTGACATGTTTTCATTGAACGCAATATCTTCCTTTAATCCTTCAAAGCTCATCTGAAGCTGATTTGAGACATTACTAAAGGCCTGACACATATTGTTAATTCCAACCAGACGTGCTGATGTTTGGGGCTGCTGGATGTTTTCCTTTTGCATTTTATAATGCACTGGATTTTATAATGTGAGTCTAAGTGTGACTGAGCAGTGACATCCCATCCATCTCCTTTCTATTTAGGATAAAGAGGAAAAGAAACCTTGCACTGAAACAAAGCACTTTTTGGCCTGACCTTTTGAAACAGTGGCAAACAAGTGTCAATACAGGAATGTACATAATATACAAAGGTATAAATTAAATAAATATGTTTTTTATTGATTGAAAAAATATAGAATCATTTGTAAGAGCACACAGAGAAAATCCACAGAAGCACAGTCAGAGCGTCTAGTCACAATTAAGATTTGCAGTCATTACATTACACGTTATAATATTACATGTCATTTAGCTGACACTTTTATCCAATGCGACTTACAATAAGTGCATCAACCGTGAGGGTACAAACCCAGAGCAGCAAGCATCATGTAAGACCAGGTCAAGGTCCTCCAAGAAGCGGTGAAAGCGGCGGCTTGGCTGGAGATGCTTGAAGATGGAACTTGTCTCATCCCCCCCAAAGGCTTCTTCCGAATATTGCTCCAGTTCTATTTCTTTTATTCCACTTCCATGGTTTGAGGTAATGTGTAAATCTTTTCCACCCTTTTTTGTTCTTTTTTGTCTCTTGTTTTTCACCATCGGAGACCTCTGGTTCATCATCTGAGACCTCGGGTTCATCATCTGAGACATCAGATTCATCATCTGAGACCTTTGGCCTATGGGCTGAGACCTTTGAATTATGGGGTGGGATAGGTGGTTTACGGACTAAGACCTTTGGCTCAACATTTGAGACCTTTGGAATATGGTCGGAAACTTCTAAGTCATTGTCTGAGACAATTCCTCTGTTCCTCACGAGATCTTTTATCTTTTGTTTGTACTCAGAGATCTTCTGTTCATACTCAGATATCTTCTGTTCATACTCTGACATTTTCTGTTCATACATATTTTGTTTATCCTTGGAGATCTTCTGTTTGTACTCAGAGATCTTCTGTTCATACTCTGAGAACCTTTGTTTATCCTTGGATACCTTACGTTCATATATTAAAGAACGTGAATAACATTCACGCTCACTGAACGACACAACGCACGGACGATGACTCAAACAGCATGCTACGACGTGGTTTACGGCATGGCAGCGTTCACAGCAACCACCATAGCAACGATAAAAACGTTACATTACTTCGATTTTTCTGGCGAGATCTGAAAAATATTCGTGATAACTAATAAAATATAGATCGTAAGCATGAACTGGCTGAAGTTTGTGGAAGCAAAGAGCATATTTCTCGCTAGAAATGGTGTCAGAATGTATTTTAATTCCCAAACTATATTATAAAATGACATTTTTATCTGAAAATATAAGGTATGTCCGCTATGTTTTCGTTTTCGCAGACGGGATCTTGAGAGCCATGTGACGTGGGCACAGGCCAATGCAAAACAATGGGCAGACAAAAACGTAGACATCTCACAATTTGAGAGGCCAAATTGTGAAATGCCTACATTTTTCCAAGTGGACCAACTGGGTTGGTCAAAGCATCAAATGGAATTTAGCAACAGTGAAATCACAGAAAGAGGAATGGAGTGCACATTATTACACATCGCTGAGCGTGGCTCTCTGCAAGCACTTGTTGCGCCCGTGAGACTCAATCCACTTTGACACGGCAGTCAGAGCCGTGCACAGACCTGTGGAGAAGCTAGAAGCCGCCTGGCTCTGCAGTGTCATTAGTTTTAATCCCACACACACACCTCTACAGTTTACAGCTGGACCAGCATTCATCGCTATGTCATGGTCAACATATTCCTCAGTCAAGACTGAAGACCAAAGGTGACCTCACCGTCTGTTTTTTAATCATCTCTCAAAACGTACTTTTACCAAATGGCTTTTAATTCATTGTTTTTAGCTATTATTATTATTATTACTTTATATCCTGTTTCATATCCTGTATTTCCTCATTTGATTGTGTACAATGCACAGATCAGTGTGATCTTTTATCTTTTAACATTTCCAAAAAGTAGATCATGAAATGTAATGATCAGAATTGTGATCATGAGTGAACAGCGATTGATCATTTGGACAAACCAGGAGCCAATCATCAAGGTGGATTTGTGTTCAGATAACACAGCCACGCTTCAGCAATGCATTTCTCACCAACGCTGCAAAACCCGATGAGTGCAGATATGCACTGGTCATGTTTCATTCTACAACCCTGACACTGAACTGGTGGGACTATTGATGCGACCATACCAGCTTGTATGTAATCTGATGTGTCATCCACAATTCCACATGTTTATTTCCAGTGAACTTCATTTAGTTACAATCTGTGCAAATATATGGTTCTAACAAAAAAGTCTGTTTTGCCGGCTTCGTAGGTTTATAGTAGGGACTACGATGACTTACAATTATTTGTCATAGTCATTTATAAATATGTCAACATATATTCACATCATTTTAAAGTGCAATACCCAGGCAGTCTTTCATCTTTAAATATGTATTAGTCTCCTATTTATTGGTTGTGTATGAATTTGTTTGTGTCTTTTGTCAGAGTTTAAAAGTTCCAAAGGCTTTCTATTCTAATCTATTCAATATGCCACCTTTAAATCATTGATGGGTATAATCAAACACATAAAACCACAAGCACTGAGAATTAAAGAGTCAAGCAGATCTTTTCTAAATAAATGGTCCCTTTAGGTCAAAAACCCTCCCTATAGATGACATCTCTTTCTGTTATGTTCCTGCTGAACTATTCTACCTCTCATCTCCACTGGGAATCACCACAGTCAGCAGTTGTCCCGCTGTGGGGCCAACTGCCAAGTACATTTACCACCATATCCATGATATTGTGTGAATAGTGTTCCTATAAACCGCGAAGGCAGGTGCTTTGGTATTCGCTACCTGAATGCCCCAGAGGTGTAGCGGCCTCAAGACTGCATTGTTTAAAGGTGTTAAACTGTGTTACACTGTGTGTTTCTCCTCGTCAAATGAGATTATTTCATCCACGTCTGCTTTACATCCAAAGCTGGTGCAGTGCTTGGGTTGACCAGCAGGTGGAGAAGTTTTAGAGTTTCTTTTATTTTTTGGGACCCTCCAAACCAACCAACCCCCGCCCCTCCCAGTCCCGCCTCTGTCTCATGTCATGCTGCTCCTGGTGAGTTCCTGCACCAACTTCATTCCAGTGCACATAGGGAGAACACATGTTGGACACTTAACAAGAGGCAGGACATGCAGGCAGAGTAGAGGAACAAAGCTCTTTGCAGACTGGACTTATTCTCTCTGTCGTTGGAGTATTTCTATCAAATCTGGGCCTTTATGTCTCCACATCTCTGTGTCAAAGTACATGAGAGTGTCTGCGTGAAGTGTGAATGGGATTTTTAAGTGTTCACAGACATGGATACATCCTCTGCTGCGAGACCTCTTCTCCCGGCCCTTCTGCTTTCTCTTCACCTACACTGTCACCTCCTTGTCTGGGCCGCAATGGACTCCTGCTACAATGAGGACGGCCTCCCCAGCCACTGCCTGCCCAAGTTCGAGAACGTCGCCTTCAATCACACTGTGGAGGCGTCCAACGTGTGCGGCTCCCCACCTGAGGACTACTGCATGCAGACCGGCTCGACGCGGTCGTGCCACCGCTGCGATGCATCGGACCCGGAGCTGAGCCACAACTCCAGCCTCCTGACAGACTTCCACAGGAACGAGGAGCCTACGTGGTGGCAGAGCCAGTCCATGTTCTATGGGATCCAGCACCCAAATTCTGTCAACCTCACCCTCCACCTGGGTAAGAGCATCCCTTGCTTGGTCTGACCCCCCCCCCCCCCAGATCGATGTGTATCTCACACTAATATATTTTTGCTCAGGGTTCCATGGTGGTTTCTTTATATAATATAACATATAATGTCCTGCTTTATTTCAAAGTGCCTGGAAGCGTTTGATGTGCACATCATTTTCTGTGTCCAGGAATAGAATATTAATGTCTACTAAAAGCAAATGGTTTCCAAGGTAGCTGCATTTGATTGTCATCAGTTTTTCATTTTTATTTGCCCTGTGTTGAACTTCATTGTTTCATGCACTGCAAGATTATTGATGGGGAAACCTTTAATACAAAGCAGATGTCCTTAACAACACATTATGGGTATTATTCACTCGCAGCTCTGTGCTGTCTTCATAAAAGAAAAAAGAAAAAAGAAATCTCCTCGGCCCAGACAAGGATTATGTGTGCGTGCATAGCCACAGTGGCATGTCTGAGAATGTATATAGATTTAAAGTGGATAAAGAAGAAACACTGCGTGAAGGCCCACATTTAATTTCATTCAGCCCAAAATAGAGTATTGATGATGAAACCATCCAAATCTGTCTGGAAAATACAATTTAATCTCAAGAGGCTTTTTTAAAAGGTGTGATTTGGGCCCTTACGTGACTGGAATAAAGTCACCACACACAGAAACCTTTCGCGAATAGGCCACGGCCATAAATTCAACTTATACCTCATCATTTTAGCTTGAAATCAACATCTCTCATATCACAGTACAGATTCCACACTAATCTTTTACTACAAGCTCAATTCATTGTTCTCATTTCATGAATCATAAGGTTTTACTACATCTGGCTGAGAAAGAAACAGGAGCCGCTAAATATCTCCGGTCGTAAACAGATGATAACCTGCAGGAATTAGTCATTGTAAAGAGAAAAGAGGCTCCAACTGTTCATCACAATTTTGGAATTCAAAAACTACAATTGCTTTTCAGGGTGGTGAATTTAATTTTTGTTTTTGAAAAACCAGGAATTGGAAAGCAGGTCGACTCATTTGATATCATGTTCGATTCAATGAAAGTTCTCACAGAACTTTTACACACATTATATTTCAAGCTGAATTCAGTGTTTGGAGCTTTTAAAATGTAGTCAAACATCTGTAGTTATTACAGCTTATGCCATTCATTTGTATCCTGAAGAGAAAAAGTAAAGCTACAGAGAAATAGCACTTGAAAAGCTTGAACAAGTCAAATGTATGCAAGTAAAACATTTGCATCAACTCTTCCATGTTAAAGCTGTTAAGATCCGTCCATTTATCTATGCAGCTTATCCTTTAAGGGTTTCAAGAGTGGCTGTAGCCAATCACAGCTGCAGAAAAAAACCTAAGCAGACACGAGTAATACAGAATACCAATAATATAAGCCGATAAAGCCGAGCTTGTAAGAACAGATATATAAGTATCTGTGTTTATGTTTGCTGATATGTGCCGATATCAAAACTTTTATTTTACTGAACAAACAATGCAGAAAAAACGCATTTATTATCATATTTTATATGAAAAATTGTTTAGGTTCAATATATATCTATCAATGTTACTAGGTTCATGGATAAACTGTTAAATATAAAACTTTAATTACATAAAGCATCTTACGAATTGTAGCAGTTTTTAATATATCGGCCAATATAGGAAGAATCGTTTGCTATCCAATATCGCTATCAGCATCAGCCCCCCCAAAAAATCCCAGTCAGGCACCCTGTGCCGCCTGGCTCTTAAGATCACATAAGGTAAATGTTTGGATGTTTGGTTTATTTGTGGTAAATTGAGAAACCTACCAACACTTGAACTTCACTTGACAGCCAATATATAACTATGCATCCCTTATGACACTGCATTATTTAGATGCCAGCGCAACAACCTTAAGGATTTCCTCCTTCACCCACTCTTTTCCTTTGAGGAAATGCATTCGCCTCACTTTTTGTGCACTGCACACATATTTGCATTTGAAGACGTTCCTCATTTTTTACAAATTTTTATGAGCGCAGCCTGAGCCATTAGCATCATTATCCCATTACCATGCTGCGGAAAACTGCTGAAATAAGTAACAGAGCACATTTGTCACTTTAAGTAAATTAAATTGTGGCGATTAATGTTACAAAGAATTAATACAAATCTTTCTATGAAATTACCTTTCCCACTTCCATTTATTTTCTCAGCTGTGTTTTGGTGCATATGTTTCAACGTGTGTGTGTGTGTGTTTGTAACAGAGGGTTTTATATCGACGAGGCTATTCACACCAATTTGGGGCCACGTAATAAAACAATTGCTCTGGCCCCTCCTTTATTATCGAACTGAATTTAATTAATCGTTTTTGGAAAAAGTACATTTTAATAAATTGAATTTGTTCTCGGCCTGTGCACAGAGGCCTAAAAAAGCAATCCCCTTGCTGTTTACCCTGTCTTGTCTTTTCTTACATTCACAGAGCTCTGATCTGGTTCTGCAAGCAACACATAGGGGAATGTATGAAAACCAAATGTGTGTGTGTGTGTGTCTGAGGCAGATTGTTTCCAATCGAGCAAAGTCACAACACATGAACCTACACAGGCAACAAGTGCTGCTCTACTTAGTCTTTTTTAAAGATTAAAATACAGTGATCATGTTAACTTGTGAAAGTCAACTTGTTAGAGCTGAGCTAATCCATCAGAGCTGATCAGTTGATAGTGGTTTAGTCACCACGATCACTAATGCATTGATAAATTGATCTTCTTTGCTCAAACCTCCAGTGCACACGGGCCACATCAACCGTAGATCTAACTGTTTTCCAACTTTGTTTATGAGTTGGATAATAATTCAGGTGAATTGTTAAAAGAGTTGGTGTTATAACCTGCAGTAGCTGTTTTTAGCCGCTAGGGGGCCAGTGCGAACGAGCTGTAAACACCTCACCTGAACATTTTGTCAACATGGAGAACAAAGCAAACACTCACCTGTGATCACCGGTGTTACGAACTACAACACCATTTGCGTCTTCTGACGGATGTAAGTCGGAGCTGCTTGTTGCTCTGTTCAGTCTCCACAAGCTCCTGAAGGGGGACAGCTCTGTTTATGCTGCCAACGATGCTAAATGCTAAAAGTTTTATTTTTTAAGTCTCTTTTATTTATAAAATGCTAATAACAAAATAACAATACACAGGGATCAAAACGACAATCACCAAATACACACCGCCAGGGGTCCAGATTGGTCCAGCAAAATGGACACAAAATGCAAAGCATTCAGCAAAAAACAGACAAAAGTAGATATATGTACGCATAGCTCAACTCAAAAATTTGGAGCACAAACTTAAAGTTTTCACAGCTTTTTGGTTGTAGGAGGTAAACAATGTTTTAAAGTAAAGTTCTAATTCCTTTTTAAAGGCACAAAAGGAGGTGGCCAAGGGACGCGAACGATGTAGGACGTGTTTTTCGGTCGCTCCTCGGGAATGTGATTATTATATAGTTTTAATGTCATTTTAAGTTTGTCGACTGTCTGCATCTTTAAGGTGATTGAACGTTTTTTAAGAAACCTGCATCTTGTGAGTCGGAACCGCATTAATGTCGAGCTCTCGGGCGAAAAATGAGCCTACGAAGTCGGGTCGGAACAGGCCGCAACTCCAGCCCTCGGAGCCCGTGTCACCGGAGAGGCCCGGTGCTAATGAGGAGATGCTACGTAGCATTAAGGTAATGATGGACGACCAACGAGCTGAAATTGTTGCAAAATTCGAGTCAATCATATCGGAGCTGGTCAAGAAGGAGGTAGCGACTGCTCTCAAACCGCTGCAGGAAAAAGTCTCCCTGCAAAGTGGAACTATTAGTGACCTGGAGCGCTCCGCTGATGAGCACTCGGACCAGCTGACTAGTATGCAGGTGAACATGGCTAAGCTATCTTCTACGGTGGAGTCTCTGGGCAAGAAATGTGAGGATTTGGAGGCACGCTCTAGATGGAATAATATTCGACTAGTGGGTCTGCCCGAGGGATCCGAGGGTCCCCAACCTACAGAGACTATTGCCAAACTTTTAATGGACCTGCTGGGACTCGACGTGATGCCCGGGCTCGACAGGGCTCACCGCACATTGCGTGCTAAACCTAAGGAGGGAGAGCCGCCACGTCCGATGGTCATCAGGTTGACGCAGTTCCAGGTGAGGAATGATATTCTCCGCCGCGCTGGACGGAGCTCCCCTCTGCTGCACAACGGGAAGAGGGTGCACATTTTTCCGGACTTTACACCGACTGTGGCCAAGCGGAGGGCGGCTTTCGCCCAAGTGAAGAGGGAGCTCCATGCCTGTGCCAACGTTAAATTCGGCCTCCGGTACCCGGCTACTCTACACATCACCATGTCTGGCGGCCAGACCCACAGATTTGAAGACCCGGACCAGGCCCTGGAGTTCGTCAGCAAGAGACTTAAGAAGAATCCGGCCCCGGAGAGTGACTAACTTTGGACTCCACATGTGCTTTTTGACTCGGTTTGTATTTCTGCGGCAGTAGGCTGCATATCTAGCAGGTAACACACGTGTTATGCTGCTGTTGTCTTGTTTATAGACTAAAAGCAGTATTGACTGTGTACTGACTGAAAGTTCCATTGCTTCACTCAGAGCATATTGGTGCTATTTTCATTTTCATTCTTCTTTCAGTCAGTCTCTACTATTTTTTTAATTCATTTTTTATTTTACTTTAAAAAAAATCCATGGCACCTTTTTCTGTTTATTACTTTATTTATTTTTATTTGGGATAGCCCATATTCACACTCCCTGAGGTCGTTTAGCAGGGTGGTTAAGCTGCTGGGAACGACAGGTTTTATTTCTATGTGGGGTGAGGTAGCACGCATCATTGTCTTGATGCTTCTGCTAGGTGAGGAGGGAGGTGGGGGGTTCTGTTCTAATGTGGGGGGGTTGTTAGTTCGTGTAGTTCTTCTGGGTAATGGGTTGGCACCTATGCTACTTTTCCGGATGTTTGGAATGGACGTGTATCGCGGTTTTTTTTTTTTTTTTTTTTTTTTTTTTTTTTTGTTGTTTTCTCTCTTCGCTGTTTTTGTTTGTTACATACTGAATTCTTTGTCCTTTAATGACACAGGTTAAGAGAACACTATCTAGTGTGGGCGGGGATATTAAATTTGTGAGTTTAAACTGTAAGGGCCTGAATAATCCAATCAAGCGTAGTAAAGTGTTGCACTACTTACACCACCTCGATGCTCATATAATATATTTGCAGGAAACCCATTTAAAAGAGATAGATAGTGTTAGACTGAAGAAGAGCTGGGTCGGGAAAATATACCATTCCTCATTTTCCAGTAAATCTAGAGGGGTTGCTATTCTTTTACATAGAGATATTCCTTTTGTCCATGTTAAGACAATCTCTGATTCTACAGGCAGGTTTATAGCTGTCATGGGACACATTTTCGATGTAAAAGTGTCTCTTGCTCATGTTTATGCTCCCAACTGGGATGATGAGTCCTTTTTTAGACAGGTTTTCTCAAAGCTACCGGACTTGTCCACGTATAATTTAATTTTAGGAGGGGACTTTAACTGTTGGCTGAATCCTTCCTTGGATCGTTCTTCCTCGACCTCGGCTGCTCTGTCCAAATCGTCCAAATTGATTCAAGCCTTTATGAATGAGTTTAATGTTGTTGATCCTTGGCGTACTTTTAATCCGGATAAAAGGGAATACTCATTTTTCTCACATATTCACCGTACCTATACACGAATTGACTTCTTTTTAGTGGATAGCAAGTTGTTGTCCTCCATTTCTGGCTGTAAATATGATTCGATTGTGGTGTCGGACCACGCCTCTATTTCTATGAACGTTTATTTTCAGAAGTTTGTTAAAACAAGACCACCATGGCGCCTAGATACACATTTGCTGTTGGATACAGACTTTATTAAATTTGTCTCTGAGCAATTAGAATTCTTTTTTCAGGTTAACAAAACTCCAGAAGTAACAGCGTCTGGGTTGTGGGAAACAATGAAAGCTTTTATCAGGGGGGAGATCATTTCCTATAAGGCCCATCAGGGGAAATCTAGAAGAGAGAAGTTAGCCAAGCTATCCCAACGCATTACACTACTAGATTCTTTATATGCAGTCTCAAAACTGCCAGAGACTTATAAGGAGCGAATTACTTTACAAGCTGAATATGATCTTGTCATGTCACAGTACACTACTGAACTTTTGCTACACTCAAGATCTAAATTTTATGAACAGGGAGATAAAACTAGTAAACTCTTGGCCCACCGGCTACGTCAAATTTCTGCATCTCAGTTAATTCCTCAAATTGAGACTGGCGCGGGTGTAACATCTGATCCTTTGGAAATTAATAAAACTTTTATGGAATTCTATAAATTACTATATTCATCTGATTGTCGTAATACCTCTGCGGATGTGATCTCCTTCTTTGATAGGTTTGACACTCCCACTTTGGATCGGGTTGTTGCTGAGGAACTGGAACGTCCTATCACAGCAATTGAACTTGAGGCGGCAGTTAAATCATTACAAAGTGGTAAAAGTCCGGGCCCAGATGGCTTTCCAGCCGAGTTTTATAAAACATTCTGGAAACAGCTGGCCCCGCACCTATTAGAGATGCTCACTGAGTCTTACAGGTCAGGCACACTTCCCCACACCCTAAACCAGGCTTGCATTTCCTTACTTTTAAAGAAAGGTAAAGACCCACTTTCATGCGGTTCATATCGTCCCATTAGCCTGTTGAATGCTGACTTTAAATTGTTGTCTAAGTTGCTAGCCAGACGCTTAGAAGTTGTCCTACCTTCAATTATATCTTTGGATCAAACTGGGTTTATTCGTAACAGACACTCTTTTTTTAATCTTAGACGGGTGTTTAATGTGGTTTGTAATCCTTCTCCAATCGCTCTCCCAGAAGCTCTGATAGCTCTGGATGCCGAGAAGGCGTTTGACAGGGTAGAGTGGGATTATCTTTTTTTTATTTTAGGGAAATTTGGTTTTGGGGGAAAATTTGTCTCATGGGTCAGGTTATTATATGCTTCTCCTCAGGCTTTGGTCAGGACAAATGGCACCAATTCTGAATATTTTCAGTTACATCGTTCTACAAGGCAGGGTTGCCCTTTAAGTCCACTCTTATTTGCCATTGTGATGGAGCCTTTAGCAATTGCTCTGCGGTCTCATCCTGATATATGTGGTATAGCCAGAAATGGTGTAGAGCTGAAGGTGGCGCTGTACGCGGATGATCTTTTGTTGTTTTTGTCTCATCTGTCACGTTCTATTCCTGCAGCCCTCGCAGTCCTAGACGAATTTGGTAGATTCTCAGGATATAAACTTAATCTGGGCAAAAGTGAAATGTTTACTGTTAATGGAGAGGTTAATGACGATTCACTTCAACTCCCAAATGTACCATTTAAGATTGTGAACTCTGGCTTTGTTTATCTCGGAGTACATGTTACCAAAACGTTGGCTAATCTCTATAGGAATAATTATCTCTCTCTGCTCACAAAAATTAAACAAGATTTTGAGCGATGGTCGCTACTTAATCTTTCCATAGCTGCCAGAATCAATGCAATTAAGATGAACATTTTCCCACGCTTTTTATATTTATTCCAATGCATTCCGATCTTCCTTCCTCTTTCATTCTTTCGTAAAGTAGACAGTCTTATTCTTGATTTTATTTGGAACAAGAAAACTCCTAGGTTGCGTTTACAAGTCTTACAGAGGCCCAAGGCTCTGGGCGGAATGGTGTTGCCAAACTTCCTTTTCTATTATTGGGCAACAAACATTAGAAATTTGAACTATTGGGTTAATTATGAAGATATTGAGGTCCCTCCATCATGGTTGATCCTGGAAGCAAATTCTGTTCATCCGGTATCATTGAAAGCCTTACTGTACTCTCCCTTGCCTTTTTCTATTTCTGGTTATACTAACAATGTGATTGTGACCTCCTGTATTAAAATATGGACTCAATTTAGACGTCATTTTGGCCTGCAAACACTTTCTATTGGTGCTCCACTTGCATCTAATCCTACTTTTCCCCCATCGTTATTGGATAGCACTTTCTCTATATGGCCTAGGCTGGGCATAAAAACTCTTAGAGACCTGTATGTCGATTCTATTTTTGCTTCTTTTCAGCAATTGATAGATACATTTTTGCTACCTAAAGGACATTTTTTTAGATATCTTCAAGTTCGAAATTTTGTCCGTAGCTCATTCCCACAATTCCCTGCTCTTCCTAGGTCCTCAGATCTCGAAACATTTCTGAAGCCTCTGTCTTCATTAAAGGGGGCAATCTCTTCTATTTATTTAAATATTCATAACCTTCGTCAAGGCTCTTCTATCGTACTTAAAACAGTTTGGGAGACAGATCTTGGAGAGGTGATTTCAGATGATGTTTGGGAGGGGATTTTACGGAGGGTACATAAATCTTCAATCTGTGCTGGACACAGCTTTATGCAATGCCGAATCCTCCATAGAACTCACTACACTAAAGCTCGGCTTGCAAGAATATTTGATACAGTGTCTCCCCTATGCGACCGATGTCAACAAGCCACAGCAAATTATTCACATATGTTTTGGAGCTGTTCCTCTCTGGCTAGATTTTGGTCCGAGATCTTTAGTACTTTATCCAAGGTAATTGGAAGGGATGTGTCTCCCAATGCCTTAACTGCCCTGTTTGGGGTATGGCCTTTCCCACTTACTCTTTCCCCAGCTGATAAGGACTTGATAGCATTCACAACTCTGCTGGCCAGGAGGTTGATACTGCTAAAATGGAAATCTCCAGTCCCACCCACCTATACTCACTGGGTTAAGGAGGTGCTTTATTTTCTTAAATTAGAAAAAATTAGACTGACTCTGATTGGTAAGGCTGTTTCTTTTGAGAAGTCCTGGAATCCCTTTTTGTCTTATGTCAATAGCACAAGCTGTCGGATCGCTGTGAGCTAAGTACTGCCTTGCTGAACTTGTTTCTTTTATTTTATTTTCTTAATATTTTTTATTTTTTTTGTATTGATCGTATGTATCTATTTATTTATTCATTCATTTATTTTTAGTATTACTATTATATTGTTATTATTATTATTATTATTATGATTTATGTCATCTATTCTTTTATTAATGTATTTACTTGTTTATTTATTTATCCTTTCTCTCTCTTTTGTTTGTTTTTCTTTATTTTTCAACTATATGTGCTCATCTGTTAGGGCTAGGTGCCGGAGGGAGGGGGGTGGGGGGTTGGTATCTGTTCTGTGGTATGTTGAAATTACATCTGTAATTGTTATTGATGGAACAGTATTGTTTGTTTGTTAATTATGTAAAAAATTCAATAAACAGATTGTTAAAAAAAAAAAAAAA